>JAHSPW020000002.1:5957500-6507500 GCA_019985065.2 Arctostaphylos glauca
AAAATTTATGACCAAAATAAAAAAATATGTCGAAAGAGACATATTTATTTTGGTATCTTTTTCCACAAAAATTTACGTTTATTAGCGTTTCGTCAAATATTTGTGCCTATTAGTTTGTCGGGACAAGAAAAATAAAAAAATATGAAAGAAATTTTAAAAAATTTAGAAAAGATAAAAATAATTTAAAAAATTTATCTAATTCAAAAATAATTCAAAAAAATAATTGATTCATCTCGTAAATTATCCAAAATATTCACATTTATCACATGTCATAATCCGCTCAACTTTGAAAAAAATAAAATGAACAACACTGCTCATTCGAACCCCTTTTGATCGTGCTTTATGAATTTTATTCTCGAAAAAATATTAAAAGCTTTACCGTTAACTTAAAAAATTATTTCGGCATTAACCGCGAGCTCGGAATATTTTAATAAAGGATTGTAGAATTATAGTAAGTGTATTTATTTATTTATATTTTATTTTTGATTTATAAAATAAAGTTAAAAATCTCTTAAATAATTTAAAAATATTCACATTCATCACGTGTTCTAATGCGCGCAACTTTTGAGAAAAAAAGTAATGACATTGTTCAATTGAACTCTTTTCAGTCATGCTTTTTGAATTTTTTCTCAAAAAATATTAAAAATTTACCGTTAACTTAAAAAATTATTTGGAATAAACCGTACGCTCAAAATATTTTAACAAAAGATGAAAAAATATTTTAAATCATCCAAAAATATTTATATTTATAACATGTCCTAATGCGGAGCCGCTTTGAAGAAAATAAGGATGCTTCAAATGGTGGACTTTAGACTCAGAAATTAGGGGGAGGGGCTTCTCCCAATGATGACTTTAGAACCTCAAGACTTGGAAGGTATTCTTCATGAAGGAAGCCTTTAAGCAAAATTCAAAATAATTTTATTGGTTAAAAATATTATTCACGGTGATAGTTTAAAGAGATTTTCATTGAAAATTACAATTTTACTAGGGGTGAAAGTAAAAATAAGGAAATCGGACCAGATTAGAAAATCAGACTAAATCGACAGTTTGAGAATTGAAAAATTTGATTCGGTCCGATTTTAATTTGAGAGTTTGGAAAATTCGATTTTTCTGTCCAGTTTCGATTTGGAGAATACAAAATCGATTCAAACTAGACCGGCCGGATGGGGTATAAATATAAATATGTTATATTTTTAAGTTTATGTATTATAACTTATAACTCATTACTCTATTAGTCATTTAATTCATTCTGATTTAAGACCATTATCATGTATTAGAAATAAAAAAATCACCATTTATAGAGAGTAAATGAAAATAGAAAATCACCGGGCCGGAAATAAAAAATAAAAATAAGTCACTTCGAGCTGTTCAATTTTTTAGAGTATTTTTTAATGCATTTTCATTGTGAAAAATTTCATCTCAAACTATTAATTTCTTTTAATTGATCCGAAATGTTGTCCAAAAAATCAATAAGTTCAAATCATAACGAAACCGGTTCAAACCAATGAAGACGGGACCAGTGCAATTGGTCCGGTTTCAATTTACAAAATGTTCAAATTAGACACCCCTACAATTTACAAGGAGAGAGAGACGGGGTGAACTTTTAATTACTGTAATTTGAAATATAAACAGTTCAATTTGATTAATGTGAAGATAATTTCATATCGAATCAATTATATTGATTTTGTAGTTCAATGCAGAAGATTTTAGTCACTTTCACTTCGTTGGGTAGACAAATTCTTTATATTGCAATCGTACCAAAAACCAATTCATTCGAATTTTAATTAAGCAGACTTAAACTAATAAAAAATTAACTAAAATTGCAGGATTTGATCTGATTAATTTGACAATTCATTCGGTTTGATGGATTTTGTTTGATAAACATTAGGATCCCTAAAAAAGAACCCAGAAGAGGGATTCTCTTCTTTCTAAATTATTTTTCTTCAGTACTTAATTTGAACACACAAACACACACACACACTCTCTCTCTCTCTCTCTCTCATCACTACATTCATTCCTACCTCCATCTCACTATAAATCAATTAGTATAAGTTTAGCAATTTCTGGCCAAATTCCAGTTTTGTTTTTATTTAGGGAACTCAAAAAAAAAAAAAAAAATTGATTGCTCTTAATTACGTGGTATTGCATACTACTATGTTGTTTGATGGTGGGCTTTGCCATATAATTAATGTTGACAATCATTCACTTAGAGCGTCCACACTAGTCTCTCTATTTTTTGCACTAAATTAGAAAAGAAATCTCACTTTTTTATTTTAGGAAGTCATATTTTGTAATGTCTCATGCATCAGACTCTCTATTCTATCCCTATTTATTAAGATATTCTTTTTTTTATTCAATTTGAAATGTTATAAACGAACAAAGGAGGAGAAAGAAATAAAAAAAATAAAAATAAAATGTTAGGAGTGAATAATTCTTCCCTAAAATTAGAAAATCACTATTGCTTTTGAAAAATATGGAGTAGTAATAGAGAGACTGATGTGAGGATTATTAAAAAAATTTACTCCTCAAATTGGAGAAGGAAGATATTTGGGAAGTTTGACGTGGATGCTCTTAGAACTCCTTTCGCCAAAGCTTTTTTTTAATATTATAATGTTACTATTTTTTTAATCATTTGCTCTAAATTTTTCAGGATCACTTATAAAAACAATGTGAGCAAAGGTCTCATAAAGTTCACCATAGGCGAAAAGAAATTTAAAAAGGTATTTTTTTTTATTGTTTTTAGTACTTAGCATCAAGATATTTTGACTTTTTTTAAATTTCGGTTCATATTTTTATAGATTTTTGATTAATCTCATCGAGATAAATTAATAAACGCAAAAAATAGTGCTGACCTATTCGAATAATTGAATGCAGTTAATCTCATTTAAAATAATTTAATCTAAATTAAATTATATAATTTAATTTAATAATTAAATAATAACGCTAGTCTAAATAGGCTGAAGCGATCCTTTTGAATAGACACCCAAGAAATTCACCATGCTTTAATAGATGACCCCTTCGTTATTTTATTGTATTCTTGAATTTTAGACTATGGATCAATTTGAACTAAATTTTTTTCTTTTACTGTTTAATATTTTGTGATTTTTGTTTAATTTTTGGTCAGTACTTTTTTTACATTTATTCGATGAGAGGAATCAATAACTTATACAAATATGTAATGAAATTTAAGAAGTCCTAATATGATGATGCTAAAATACTAAAAATAATAAAAAAATATTTTTTGTTGTAAAAAAAAAAAGCTTAATTTAAAAATTTGACATGATTTTGAGAAACTTTAGAGCAAATGACCAAAAAAGTAGTAACATTAATATAATAAAAATACTTTTGATGACGAAAGGAGTTCTAAGTCAATGGTTGTTATTTTTTTAGAACCTTGTATTTCTCATTTTGTTTACGTCTCTAGCACAACCTTAATTTAGAAAAGGGTCATGTTAATTATCATCTAATGGACGGTGTATACAATAAAGCTAATGACACTTCATAAATTATTTTATCTTATACTACATGTCTAAGTGACAAATAATCATAGAATGTTCAAATAAGTGGGTAGACTCTAATTTTCTGTGATTGTTTGCCACAGATATAGGCATGCGCGTGGTATAAAATGAGATAATTCATAGAGTGTCAGTAACATTGTCCCCAGTGTATAACATACAGAAAATATCAAACAAATACGAATATTAATATACATTTATTAAGTGTATAATAATTGTTGGGTCACAATATTAAGTGTATGATAATTGTTGATTATTAATGGAATTCACATCTCAGTATATGGATTGATGATATCTGGTTGAGGAAACTTATAAGTTAATTTAGATTATGTCTAACCCTGCAGGTGGATATTAGTATCCGACATAAAGAATAAGTTAAGTGGAAGATTTCAATTTTTTTTCTAAATATTGATTAAAAAATTATTAATAATTTATTTTAATCAATAGATATCTGTAATCATAAATAGGCATTTAATAATATGAAACTCGAAACATAATTTTGAAATATAAGAAGAGAATGCAATTATAATTCTGTAGTGATATGAATTGTACTTCATATAATTCGGAATTAATCCGGACTAGATTATGATTCTAAATTATATAGGAACCCCAGCTCAAATTTCTTTCTGGGGTTTCTATCGTTGCCTATACATACACCGCTATGTCTTCTAGGTCAGAACACGAACTTGATATGCGAAATATTCAGAATATTGAAAGATTTTATGTGACGGCAAGGAGATCACATTTTTAAACTTACACTCGGTTCGTGATCGACGTGTGATAGGACGATTACGATACAAAGATCATGAAGTTAGTCGAGCAAGATCAACAAGTCGATGTACACTTCGATCGCATCAAACTGTGAAGTTTGCCGAGATCAAATTAGAGAGATCTCGAATGTATGAATCCTAATTCAATCTTGTAGACTTTTATATTTTTTTATTGTATAGTCTGTACGCGTTTATCACTAGGTGTCAAAAATCGATTCTTAACAGATGGACGGTGGTAAGAGAAAACGAGTGAGGGCCGGAGACTGGTCATTTTGGAATGGACTAAGGAGACAAAAGAGAGAGAGAGAGACAGAGGGAGAGACAGAGGGAGAGGATTTGCAATAGGAGACATGCGTCGAAACCACACGGCGAAAAGATATTGGAAGGACTTTTCAATTGTGGCTGACACATGCAGTCCTTGCAGTGAAGGACTTTTCAATTGTGGAGTTTGGTGAAAAAAATTGACTAAAAAGAGTTTTGGTATAATGAAAAACAGTATCCATCAACTATTTGAACTTTTGATCCTTATTTACAGAAATTAAAGTGGTTAAAAATTTAAAATCTTACAATTATATTTCTAGATTCGTACAAATGAAATGAATAAAGGCCATCCTTTTTTTTTTTTTTGTTCATACACATGAATACTTGTTACAATTAATTGAAAATTTTCTTTTTCCACAGAATAAAAAATTTAGCACACGGGAATTGAGGGCACCCTAGAGAGTTGAGAACAGACAAAAAGACGTACAGTGTAGTTAGCGTTGAAGGTAGAACTACTTTTCTATTATATTATTTTCTTACTAAAGAAAATTATAATTTATTGTCTTTTGTTAATATTTTATGAATTATTGATTCGTAACGATGAGAAATTTTAAAAAATTATAAATAATAAATCAAATTTGAAAAATTCAGAAAAACAAAAATAATTAAAAAATATGTTCTATATTGACTTATTTTTTATTTTTAGTAAATTTTTTAACTTTTAAATATAATTTTATACTTTATAATTTTTCCACCACCAATAATTTGAAAAAAATGAATACAGAAAACAAATAAAAGATGAATAAAAAACAAATTTATACCTTCTCATCCTATCTACTTCAAAATAGTTTTCAGAACAGTAAGGTTGATTCTTTTTTTACTGTTATAATATTGCTTAAATATGACATTGTAAAAGTAAATAACATGTCAATTTTTATAAATTTGTCACTGAAAAAATTTGAAATAAGTATTAATGTCAGTGTACAAAAACAAAATTGTCACTACTACAACAGTAGTGCTTAAATATGATACTATAAAAATAAATAAAATGTCAATTTTTGTAAATCTGTTATTGAAAAAATTTGAAATAAGTATTAATGTCAGTGTACAAAAAAAAAACTATCACTACTACTCCTACAGTAGTACTTAAATATAATACTATAAAAATAAATAACATGTTAGTTTTTGCAAAATTGCCATTAAAAAATTAGAATAAGTATTAATGTCGATCTAAAAAAAAAAAACTATTACCACTATTATAATTGTCCTTAAAAATCACACTATAAAAGTAAATAATATGTCAATTTTTAAAACCTGTCATTGAACAAATTGAAATAAGTATTGATGTCAAAATAAAATTTCATGTAATATTTTTATTATGTCGTTTTTCAAGTTAGTGACATAACTAATTCCCCTTTAATTATAATGTCGGTTTTGATTTTTTTTTTTTTGTTTATCTTCAAAGAAAGTATTATAAATTATAAAGAAGTAAACAATTACAAATTATGGGGGTTGAGTTGCAAAGAAAACAACTAGACCCTCAACACGCCCCACATTTGAGAAAGTCCTAGAGATACATCAATATAAAAAAACTTTCACGCTTAAGAACATCCTTTAAATCACAGTGTTTTTTTGCTAAGCTCCTTTAAATCACTGTTACTCCATTCTAATTTTCAACCTAATTGAGCCCAAACTAGCAAGCTCTCAGATCTTGATCAATCTGATTTCTTGAACATCCTTTAGATCTTGTTGGTTTTGATTAAAAGTGCTATCAAAACCAAATAGTAAATTTTTTTTGAAAACCTTCTTAATTTTGATTTTAATTAAAACTGACATTGAAATAAAAAAAATTCTTTCTAATGTCGATACCACGAAAACTTTTTAATCTCGACTGACATTGAAACAGTAAAAAAAATGTTAAACACATATGTTATATATTAGATATTATAAATATCGCAAGAATATGCAGTGGTCAAAGAGGATAGCGTAAGGTATTGGTTTGGTGGAAGGCCAGAGGTTCAAAATTTGGGAAGAAAAAATAATGGTGTTCTGTCCATATTGAGTATATAATGGTGTTATGTCTAATGATGTTTTGTAATTGTTATATTTATAATTAATAAAAATAATTGTAATCTGTCATCTTATACTTTTTAATGACACTTTATAAGTATCATATATATAGCTATCAATGACAGTTGCAAACTATCATAAAAAATTCAGATTTTTAATGTCACCTCTATAAATGACAGTTTTAAAACCGTCATCTTTCACGTTTAAGAACTATTCTTGTAGTAGCATTTGTTTATTTTAAGGACAGCTGATAAGGTTGGGTATGTCCTAGTGTATGTTGATGACATTATTTTTTTTGAATGGTGAAAAAGATTATATAACACAAAGAATTGCATTACAAAGATTAAAAGAAAACACAAAGAATTGCATTACAAAGATTAAAAGAAAACCTGGCGACAAGGCATCATTGTGCTTGAGAGAATCCCAACTAGGTTGGCACCTACTCGGACGACAAACACACACCCACCAGAAGACCCAAAAGGAGGTTGGCTACTAGCCAACCAAGAAAAAAGGAAAGAACATATGGCAGATGTCCTAAAAAGCCTAAACTACTATAGCAGCAAGACAGCAAGCCAAACAACATGACACCAAATCATGGTAAAATTGGCATTGATACAGAAAAAAATAGCAGCCAGACACCTAATCAGCAACACATTCAGCACCAGCATATGAGTAGCAGCAGCAGCATAACAGCAAAACAACATATCATTGATGGACCAGCTTTGCCAACGCTCAACACAGAATAAAAAACCATAACCACAATTTAGAAAATGACCCGCCTGAACCAAAACATCATACAAAATCTCCACTTCGAATGATACTTGCCAAATTGTATAAAATGGTACTGACCGACACCTTATCCTTTTCTGCTGCAAGGCAGCCCGATTAACCCATCTATGGACTATCTGATCCTGAAGCCTTTCCCAATTGATGTCGCCCCCTTTGAATAATTTGATACTCCTTGCTAACCATAGTGAGTACAAGATGGATGCAGGAAGAGAAAACCAAAAATTGATCAAGAGGGGATTAGCCTTCCTTTTTTCCAACTAGACCACCATACTAGCAAGTCTTTGACGGCATTATTGTCACAGGTAATGACCCTTCACATATTGATCAGTTGATTCAGTTACTTTCCTCACACTTTGCTATGAAGGATCTTGGCAAACTTCATTATTTTCTTGGCATTGAAGTCCAATTTATGCCTCAGGCTTATTTCTTTCTTAGACCAAGTATGCTAAGGAGTTGTTACTCAAAGCTGGTATGTCTGAATGCAAACCCAGTGATTCTTCCTCATCTATTAAGCCAGCAGTTGATATTTCAGATCCCTTTTTTTTGTTGTTGCTAATATTAGTTTATATCGCACCTTAGTGGGAAGTTTACAATATCTCACTTTGACTAGACTAAATATTACTCATTTTGTTAATCTGGCTTGCCAACACATGCATCAACCCAAAGTCAGTTGTTTTCTGTTGTGAAACAAATTTTGAGATATGTGAAAGGTTCGCCCAATGAAGGCCTTACTTGTCGTCAACCGGTGTCAATAAAATGTATATCCCAAGCGTAGGATTAGTTGATTGGTTGTAGCATAATAATCTGGAAGTCCGGAGTCGAATCCACAGGGAACGAGTGTTTAGATGCTTATCGGGAGAGAAAGAAGATAATTGTTGAGATATTTGTGGAAGATATTGTGCTGGGATTTAAAATGATTTGACGAAAAAATTAAAGAAACAAGATCTGATTCTCGGGATCCACCTTGATCACAACTCGTAATAATCTAATCCTCAAAATATAACTCAACTCCGGTTCTATAACATCGAACCTTCGTTGGATAATGGAAGAATTTAGGATTTATCAAAAATCAGGAAATATTGATCACCGTTTTATAATCAAGATAAGGAAATTAGGTTTTCAAATCAAAACCTTATAGATCTAAGAATTGTGTGTGCCAATGGTGATTGTCTACACACAAGCAAAAATCTTACAAAAAAGTCTTGTATGGATCTAAGAATTATGTGTGCCAAAATTGAATTTGTCTACACATAAGCAAAAATCTTACAAGAACAGTTGATCGATTTCAAAATAATTTTTGATTTAATAAAACGATAATCATCAATTGAAGAACTTGCATGAGGATTTAAATTACCTTGAGTTGCGATTCAATGTTTCACCATTGAACATTGAATCGAATCCCGGAAGGATTAGCTATTCATCGTTTGAATAGAATCCATTAATAATAAATAAAATAAATGAAGAACGAGATGAACTTGAAAGTAAAATGATAACTTCAATAATAAATCTTAAAATGTTTGCTAAACAGAAATGTAAATCCCACAAAATTCTCTCAAAAATTAATGATAAAGACGAATAAAGAAGAAGTAAAAAGTCCGCTCTACTCTAGCGAAAGTCCCCTTAAATAGACTTTTTCTCCAACCATAAGATACGGAGAATCTTTTGAGATAATCCTAATCTAAATCTTTCCAAAATGTGATAAGGATATAATCTTTTGAGATTATCCTAATCTAAATCTTTCCAACAATGAGATAAGGATATAATCTTTTGAGATTATCCTTATCTAAATCTTTCCAATCAATGAGATAAGGGTAATCTTTTGAGATTAGAGTTATCCCCTAAAAGAAAGAAAATCCCGTATGATAATGCTACCATGGTAATTTCTGGTTTTCTCCAAAATCCGGCAGTGTATTTTACTACCGGTAGTGCTGATGTTACTACCGGTAGTGGCTCTTCTTCAATCTGGGCAGTGTGTTTTACTACCGGTAGTGCTGATGTTACTACCGGTAGTGGCTCTTCCATTTCCGGTAATTCCAGGCTTTGCTTTAGAACTTCAGAAGTCAGTGTCTTTTACTACCGGTAGTACTGCATTCACTACCGGTAGTTTAGCTTTCGGCCTGTGGTTGTCCGTCTGATTTCCATTTACTCCTCGAACCTCGAAAACTCCTGAATAAAACTTATTTTGCACACTAACATTCCAAACATGCGTTAAATGATGATATCACATAAAAGTCGACCAATAAACAATAAGCGCATGCAAATTAAGAGAATTCGACATAAAATATATGCACCATTGAGTGCAAATCACACCCCCCAACTTGAATTTTGCTAGTCCCTAGCAAAGGCAACTACGTCACTACAGATATGTCTTTTGAACCCCCGGGTGGCCCCGGTAGGACGAGTGAAGTCTCGTGAGGGTTATCCAGCGATGATACCCACAAACACCATACAACAAGATCACTCAGAAGTCAAACGATCGACCACATCTCTGAACTTGATTAACATGCATTTCGTGCAAGGAAATCGAATACGAATTAAATCAAGTAAGTGGACATCAACTATTAAGAATGTTAAACAAGCGAACTGCAAACTAAAAATAAGTCACCCTCCCACTTGTACTCGAATAGAGATCACTCACCAATCATACGTGAAGTGAAAATCATGAGTGGATACAGTCATACATTTAAATTCCATACACACACTATTGATACTCATGCCGCTGAAGATAATTTGCACAGACGCAGTCTCAATTCTTGAATTCAGTGAATCTATAATATTGTCACGTCCATCCATTATTTGACTTGCTACCCACTGTTTGACGCGAACATTCCCGCTTGAATTAGGCCGAAAGTCCGGTTACTAAGTAGGCAGCGAACTACTCACCTTTTTACGCGAAATTTCCTGCTTGAATTAGGCAAGAAGCTCCGGTTACTCAGTGAGCAGCCCCTTGAGAAGGTGAAATAAATTTCAATCTTTTGTGCTCTAATTTTCAAGTCTTTTTCTTTCCTTTTTTTTTTCTTTTCAAGGACGGACATTCTTTTTTTTTTTCATGGATCAAATTCAAGAAGAGCAGTTCTTTGCAAGTCATCTACTTTACCAAAAGACCGCTACGAGTGTGTACTCAACTTAAATACCGACTATGTCCCCAGATGAATGTGCAAGTATAACGTGCATGAAATAATGAGAGAAATCTATTCGAAACAAGTGGAAGACGACTAAAACATGACCAATCTTGTTCGCGAGATTAACACCCTCAATAAATTTTTAATCCAAAAACTCGACTCATGCCACAAACGAATACTCACAAACGATGAATATCAAAGAAACGCATCAAAATATGGTCAAACGCTAAACTACTAAGAGATCAAAATTTTAACATTTTCAATTTCTCAATTTTTTTAACTTTTTTTTTTTTGAAGATAACACGAAAGTGTCCCCACCCCCCAACTTAAATAAAGCATTGTCCTCAATGCTTAAAACATAGAGAAATACTAAAGTAAAGGCGAGAGGAGGGAAAGAAAATACTTGCACCAATGAGTCTCCCGAGCATGTTCTACAGTAAAATCTGTCTATAAGAAGAAGCACAAACACTTGAAAATACTCATTAGTTCAAGAGAAAAAAAATAAAAATAAATAAAGATAACACGAAAGGAAAAACTTAAAAAAATAAAAAATAAAAAAAATAACTACTTGGGTTTCCTCCCAAGAAGAGCTAAGTTTTATGTCTTCAGCCAGACGAAATCCCTTGAACGACGACGCTTCTTATAATCAAGGATTTGGGGGTCATGCCACCAAAACAATTGATACATGACACCACATCGTCGAAAAATGTAAAGATAGTGACACAAGATGCGTGTCATGCAGTCCAAGAAAAATTGGACAATTTTCTCAAAACAGTGGAACAGATGGACAAATAGCAACCTCTCAAGACAACTCTTTGGAATAGGACGTGGGAGATTATCTCCTATAACAAAATCGCACGCAACGATAGGACCACAATCCAATTGATCAATGGTTGATGACAATTCTATGGGCTTCGACAATTCTATGGGCTTCAACAAATCAACCGTGAGATTAAATTGAAGAGTCAAAGACTCTAAGTTGGGTTCCGATGCCAAAAAGAGTGGAGAAGGAATCTCAGGTATCCATTCATCATCATCAGAACAAAGATTCTCCTCGGGCACACTCACGTGATTTTCATCTTCTTGAAGTCTCTCAATAGCAATGGTCAACTCATTAAGCTGGGATTTTATGTCTTCAATGGCCAAAGAGTTTTGTTCATTAATTTCAGTTTGCATTTGAATGAATAATTGTAAGGTGTCCTCCAACGACCTATTGTGACTATATTGGTAGGACTCCGAATAATTATTCGAATAGCCTTGTGCCCCATAGTTTTGGAATTGAGAATTTGATTCTTGATAGTAAAAGGGGGTGGGCTCGTCGACATATTCAGTATTCCAACCATAATTTGGATGACAACCCTCGTTAAAATTCGGGTAGCTATTCAAATCCCAAGTATTAAACTCTACGTCCGCCAACTCTTCTTCTTCCGCCAAAAACTCATATTGATAACAATTAAAAATTTTTCGGAAGTCCATCTATTCATAATCTTTTCAAAATTTTTAGAGAACAACAAATAAAACTAACAAAAAGAAAACAAATAAAAAAATACAAAAAATAAATCTCACCAATTTTTGCTACCAAGAGAAGAAGCGATAAACTTCTGAATCTACTCAGTCCCCGGCAACGGCGCCAAAAATGCTTGTCGTCAACCGGTGTCAATAAAATGTATATCCCAAGCGTAGAATTAGTTGATCGGTTGTAGCATAATAATCCGGAAGTCCGGAGTCGAATCCACAGGGAACGAGTGTTTAGATGCTTATCGGGAGAGAAAGAAGATAATTGTTGAGATATTTGTGGAAGATATTGTGCTGGGATTTAAAATGATTTGACGAAAAAATTAAAGAAACAAGATCCGATTCTCGGGATCCACCTTGATCACAACTCGTAATAATCTAATCCTCAAAATATAACTCAACTCCGGTTCTATAACATCGAACCTTCGTTGGATAATGGAAGAATTTAGGGTTTATCAAAAATCAGGAAATATTGATCACCGTTTTATAATCAAGATAAGGAAATTAGGTTTTCAAAATCAAAACCTTATAGATCTAAGAATTGTGTGTGCCAATGGTGATTGTCTACACACAAGCAAAAATCTTACAAAAAAGTCTTGTATAGATCTAAGAATTATGTGTGCCAAAATTGAATTTGTCTACACATAAGCAAAAAATCTTACAAGAACAGTTGATCAATTTCAAAATAATTTTTGATTTAATAAAACGATAATCATCAATTGAAGAACTTGCATGAGGATTTAAATTACCTTGAGTTGCGATTCAATGTTTCACCATTGAATCGAATCCCGGAAGGATTAGCTATTCATCGTTTGAATAGAATCCATTAATAATAAATAAAATAAATGAAGAACGAGATGAACTTGAAAGTAAAATGATAACTTCAATAATAAATCTTAAAATGTTTGCTAAACAGAAATGTAAATCCCACAAAATTCTCTCAAAAATTAATGATAAAGACGAATAAAGAAGAAGTAAAAAGTCCGCTCTACTCTAGCGAAAGTCCCCTTAAATAGACTTTTTCTCCAACCATAAGATACGGAGAATCTTTTGAGATAATCCTAATCTAAATCTTTCCAAAATGTGATAAGGATATAATCTTTTGAGATTATCCTAATCTAAATCTTTCCAACAATGAGATAAGGATATAATCTTTTGAGATTATCCTTATCTAAATCTTTCCAATCAATGAGATAAGGGTAATCTTTTGAGATTAGAGTTATCCCCTAAAAGAAAGAAAATCCCGTATGATAATGCTACCATAGTAATTTCTGGTTTTCTCCAAAATCCGGCAGTGTATTTTACTACCTGTAGTGCTGATGTTACTACCGGTAGTGGCTCTTCTTCAATCTGGGCAGTGTGTTTTACTACCGGTAGTGGCTCTTCTTCAATCTGGGCAGTGTGTTTTACTACCGGTAGTGCTGATGTTACTACCGGTAGTGGCTCTTCCATTTCCGGTAATTCCAGGCTTTGCTTTAGAACTTCAGAAGTCAGTGTCTTTTACTACCGGTAGTACTGCATTCACTACCGGTAGTTTAGCTTTCGGCCTGTGGTTGTCCGTCTGATTTCCATTTACTCCTCGAACCTCGAAAACTCCTGAATAAAACTTATTTTTCACACTAACATCCCAAACATGCGTTAAATGATGATATCACATAAAAGTCGACCAATAAACAATAAGCGCATGCAAATTAAGAGAATTCGACATAAAATATATGCACCATTGAGTGCAAATCAGGCCTCATGGTTCTCTTCTTTTAGAAGCATATGCCGATGCCGATTGGGCAGGGGGATCACTTATATAGGAGATCCACAACAGGATCTGCTATTTTCTTTGGATCTAATCTTACCTCCTGGATTTAAACAACACACTGTTGCTAGGTCTTCCATCGAAGTAGAATATTGAGCTCTAGCTCAAATTGCTTTGATGTCATTTGGCTGAATCAATAGTAGGAATTGATTTGGTGTTCTGTTGAGTTTAATTTATTCCAACAATTTGATGTGATAACCTTTCTGACATAGCTAGCTTTAGTTGCCAATCCTATTTTTCATGCAAGTACTGAACACATTGAAGTCGATTATTACTTTATCAAGGAGAAAGTTTTGTGCAAAGCCATTCATGTTTCTCATGTTGGTACTCTACTCAACTTGCAGATATTTTCACTAAAGCCTTGTTTGTCGAACATTTTTTGTTTCTTAAACACAAACTTCTGGTTGCTACCTCTCCAATCAGTTTGCAAGGGGTATTAATTGTATTGAAAATGATCAAGATGATATCAATATCTCAGGTTGCGATTATCCTAAAGTTGAAGGTGAAGGAACAATTAACTCATAGTATTGGCACAACATAAGCAGATTTGCCCTCGAAATCTTAGACAAAGCGCTGCAATTGGTGATACATAATACAAGGTAATAGAGATTGAGTGGTGATGATGCTCTTACTGCCAGCATGCCCACTGAATCCACCTCACTTTAATTTGATCCTGCAGGAGCTCCCAATTTATATTCCCTCCCCTGAGCAGAATATATTCTGTTTTGTAGTGTGGTTGATAAATGTGATGGCAATTTTGTAATATGGCATTTTTATAATAAACTGTTGATTTTCTATATAATTAATGTCGACAATCATTGACTTGGAGCACTTTTCGTCACTTTTTTTTTTATATTGTAATGTTACTATTTTTTTAGTCATTTGCTCTAAACTTTTTCAGAATCACTTCAAATTTTTATATTAATCTTTTTTTGACAAAATGAATTTTATAAAAGTAAAAAAATAATGTGAGCAAAGGTCTCAAAAAATTCACCATAGGCGAAAAGAATATCAAGGGATCAACTTCAATGGGGAGGACAATCTTACTTGCAGGTTATGGGATTCAGAGGAGGAAATCATGAGACACTTGTTGTTGCACTGTAATTACACATGGCAAATCTGATCCAACATCTTCAAATGGTGGGAACACATCTACGGTGATACCCTGAGATATTTTCCAAATCATCAGTGAATTCCCAGGGTCCAAACCCAAAAAGACCGAACGAACTCTTTGGTACGCGTTAGTCTACTTAACTATCTGGTCTATCTGGTTAGATTGCAACCACCTGATCTTCCAAAACCGAAAGATGGCAATTGAATAGGTGGTTGAGATGATTAAGATTAGAGCTGCTTCCTGGGCAAAACTTAAACTCCAGATCAAGGTGTACTCGATACAAGATATAGTTAGATGTTCAGAAAGGATGCGTAGGTTGAGGACTTAATACTTATGTATTTTGATATCCCGGGGACTTCCCCTTTGTAGGTAACTTGCCTACTACACCTTTGCATTCAAGGGTAAATCCCTTAAATCCCACTTAATCATTGTAAACCCTTATGCTCTGATTATTAATACAATTCATTTTATTTAGCAAAAAAAAAATGTATTTTTTTTATTTTTTTTGTACTTTAGTATTAAGATGCTTGGACTTTTTTTAAATTTCTATTTATATTTTTAAAGGTTTTTAATTTCTCTCGATGATTTAATAAACGCAAAAAATAATGATGGCCTCTTCGAATAAATTTAATGCGGTCAACACTCATAGTAAATAATTTAATCTAAGCAAATTTGACTAAGGGTCCATTTGGCCAAACTTAATTTTTTGGCTTATTTTTTGTCTTTATTTAAATTTTTTTTTGTATTTGTTATTTTTATATCATTTTTTCGTAGCTTATTGGTTCGTATCGATGAAAAAAATTTAAAAAGTATAAAATTATGTCCAAAAATTTATAAAAAGTCACTAAAGACGAAAATAAGTCAACACAGACGCTTTTTTAGCTTATTTTTTGTCTTTTCTGAACTTTTTTTAATTTTTTAACATAATTTTATACTTTTCTGAAAGCTCTTGTCGAGACGAACCAATAACCATCAAAAGATTGATGAAAAACAAAAAATTAAAAAAAAAATTTAAATAAGGACAAAAAACTAAACAGTAAATAATCCAATAATTACCACAGGTCAAATGGATCTTTCCACAATATAATCCAATAATAAAGATTTTGCTGTTAGTAACGAAGGCTGTACCGAGCCAACCACTGATCACATGGCAAAGGTGGGCCCCCCCTTTCAGCTTTCAAATTTTCCAGCCCCACCCATTCTTCTCTTCATTTCTTGTGTTTTTTTAATGTTTTTTTATCTTTATTTTTTTTAAATTTTGTTCTCTTTACTTCAAATACTTAGAATTATTGATTCGTCTCTTAAATTATTTAAAAATATTTATATTTATAGCATTTCTTAATGTACCCAACTTAGAGGGAAAAAATTGATTGACATTGCTCATTCAAATCACTTTCGATCGTGCTTTCAAAATTTTATTCTTGAAAAAATACTAAAATTTACCGTTGAATTAAAAAATTATTTCAGGATTAACCGCAAATTCAGAATATTTTGATAAAGGATTGTTGAATCAGGGTAATTTATTTGTTGATTTAAATTTTGTTGTTATTTTTCTTTTTTTGGTTGATTTATAAAATAAAGTTAAAAACTTCTTAAATCTTCCAAAACTATTCTCATTCACCACATATCTTAATGCACCCAATTTTGAAGAAAAATAAATTGACCAACACTGTTCATTCGAACCCCCTTTAAGTCATACTTTCAAAATTTTACTCTTGAAAAAATACTAAAAATTTACCGTTAACTTAAAAAAATTATTTCAGGATTAACTGCAAAGCTTGAAAATATTTAATAAAGGGTTGTTAAATTATTGTAATGTATTTGTTGATCTATATTTTGTTAAAATAATTTTTTAAGTTAACGATAAAATTTTAGTATTTTTTCAAGAATAAAATTCTGAAACTACGATCAAAAGGGCTTTGAATGAGTAGTGTCAATCACTTTTTTTTTCTCTAAATTGGGAGCATTAAGAAATGTGATGAATATAAATATTTTTAAATAATTTAAGAGAAGAATCAATAATTCTAACTATTTGAAGTAAAGCGAAAAAAATTAAAAATAAATAAAGATAAAAAAAATTAAAAAAACACAAGAAAGAGAGAGAAGAATGGGTGGAGCTGGAAAATTTGAAAGCTGAAAGGGGGGCCGCCTTTGCCATGTGACCAGTGGTTGGCTCGGTACAGCCTTCGTTCCTAATAGCAAAATCTCAATAATAACGCTAGTCTAAATAAATTTTACGAATACTAATACATAATTTTATAAATATCAATATAATTTTTATATATTATTTACTGGGTAATTGGACGGTGGTAACACAAATCGAGTGAGGGAGGGAACAAGGGACCGAGGGAGACTGGTCATTTGGAATGAACTCAGAATGGAGAGAGGAGAGAGAGAGAGAGAGAGAGAGAGAGAGAGAGAGAATTTGCAAAAGGCGACAAGCATTGAAACCACATGGCGAAAAGATATTGGAAGGGGGTCTTGTGGCTGATACATGCAGCGAATTGAAGGACTTTTCAATTTTGGAGTTTGGTGAAAAAAAGTGGACTAAAAAAGAGTTTTGGTTTAACGAAACAACAGTATCCATCAACTATTTCAAACTTTGATCCTTATTTACAGAAATTAAGTGGTTAAAAATTTTAAAATCTTATAATTATATTTCTAGATTCGTATAAACGAATTGAATAAAGGCCATCATTTTTTTTTCATACACATAAATACTCGTAACAATTAATTGAAAATTTACTTCTTACACAAAGTTAAAAAATTAGCACACGGGAATTGAGCGAGCATCAGAGAAAGAGAGTGAGATTTAAAGACACAGAGAGAGAGAGAGAGAGAGAGTTGTGAACAGAATAAGAAGACGTACAGTAATTAGCGTTGACGGTAACTAGAACTACATTTTTATTAGATTATTTTCTTATTCTTATTAAAGAAACTAGTAATTTATTGTCTTTCGTTAATTTTTTTATGAATTATTGATTCGTATCGATGAGGATTTTAGAATAATTATAAATAATGAACTAAATTTGAAAAAAATTCAAAAACATGATCTGTTTTGACTTATTTTTTATCTTTAGTGAATTTTTTTACTTTTAGATATAATTTTATACTTTCTAATTTTTTTTTGCGATCAATAATCCAAAAAAAAAATGAACGAATAAAACAAATAAAAGATGAATAAAAGACAAAATTTTTTTTTTAAAACAAATACCAGAAAGTTCACCTAAACCTACCTCATATTTTTTGTCAAAGAACGCGTTAGAAGTGCTGATCTTCATGTCAGGAAAAAGGTCCAAAACTAGGATTCACAGAAACTCCCTTTGCAGTATATAGGCAAACCAGGATTCATATTACATTACACTTGCACTCATTCATTTCTCAAAAACAATAACAAAAAGAAAAACATGGCCTTGTCTTCCATTTTTCAATCCAGCGATGGTGAGAAGCGATGGATTGAGCAAATCCACAAAATCCTTGCTGAAGAGGTTAAGATTCAGATTGAACCCGTTTCCATCTTTCGGGTCCCATCAACACTAAGTATTTACAAGCCCGAGGCTTACGTCCCTCAGGTTGTGGGCATAGGCCCCTACCACCATTTTCAGTCACAGCTCTATGAGATGGAGAGGTACAAGCTTATCGCTGCACACACCCTCCAGAAGCAGTTCAAAAGCCTTGAATTCGACCAGTTGGTTAATGAGTTTACCCGTCTTGAACAGAGAATTCGGCCTTGTTACCACAAGTACCTTGACATCGAGGGAGATACTCTAGCTTGGATTATGGCCATTGATGGCCTTTTCTTGCTCGATTTTCTTCGTCGTTATAACTTGTCGCCTTCAACTCTCGCCGCCCATTTGCTCGATTCCACGGGGAGGAAATTGACTCACGGGTCGGTCCTCGGTGACATATTGATGCTCGAGAATCAAATCCCTATGTTCATCCTGAGTAAGATATTGTCCATCCAATGCTCGTCGCAGGCCGACGAAGCTAATGGTATCTTGCGTTCAGAGGTGATGGATTTCTGTAAGGCCGTTTCTCCTCTCAAAATCAAAGAGGATCCCACTTTGTTTCAAGTGGAGCCCATACCTGCTCATTTGTTGGATCTTTTGTATCAGTTAATCGTATCGAAGTTCAATGTACCTGTTGAATTTGCAAATACAAATGACGATGCAGAAACTACAAACATTGACGAGGCAATGGGTTTAGATTCAAGTAAGTTCTTTGAGGTTTTAGCCAAGCTTTGGCAGACGATATGCAACTTAAACGTGGGTTTAATAAGTAATATTACAAACCGTATCAAGAGCGTAGTTTCTGTGTGTACCAACATTTTCTCCAGTATTCACGGAGTGTCCAATATCTTGGTGTCGGAAAACAACGAAACTGACAAACCACCTAAAATTGAGGAAATCAATATTCCTTCGGTGACGGACCTATGCAAAGCAGGCGTGGAGTTCTGCCCCTCCACCGGTGGAATCCAAACCGTCGACTTTAACCCGCAAACCAGAATATTCACCCTTCCAGTAATTACTCTGGATGTCAATACCGAAGTAGTGATGAGGAACTTAGTGGCATACGAAGCTTCAATCGAGTCCGAATCGCTTGTTTTTACCCGATATGCAGAGCTGATGACTGGAATAGTAGACACTGATAAGGATGCAAAGCTACTGAAAAAGAAGAACATCATCGTAAGTCATCTGAAAACCGATGATGATGTCGCGAAGCTGTTCAATGGGATGAGTAAAGCCGTTCGGCACACACGTGTGCCTCATATTGATAAGACTATTAAAGAGGTGAACACCTACTACTATGCTACGTGGTTGGTTCGGGAGTACAGGCGCGTGAAGAATTTTGCGCGTGGTTCCTGGAAGATTCTTACCATCCTAGCAGTCGTCTTGCTCATGTTGCTCATGGCTTTAGAGTCATTTTGCTCCGTTTACGTTTGTTCCAATTTTTTCCGCACCAACGGTCGAAGTTGATCATGCACGACCACAATTTAGTTCACATAAATTTTTTAGTACGTGAACTATGAATACATAGGCACGTTGATATATAGCAGGAGGCAATATATGTAATTCTTGATGCTCTTTCATCTTCTTCTTCTCTGTTTGGAGCTTTAGCTTTGTCTTTGTTTTAAGACAACAGTCTTTTCTTTGGCATTTACAAGAATAAGCTCTTGCTTTGTTTTTTGTATTTTTTCTGGGATGACTTCTAGTTATCCCGTTTGGCTTTGTAATCTCTTCTTTGCCGATCAAAAATAAATTCTTGATCATTTTGACTCCATATCTATCATATTATTATAAGATAGACTGATTATCACAATTATTAGTGTAATTTAAATGAAGCTATTAAATATTGTACATGTAATCTAGAAGTCATTTTAAATATAATCGTACATATCGCAAGAATAAATTCTGCTGGGGTATCTTATAGCTCAGCTCCATTGAGTAAAATCTATTATTTCATACAATAAAGTCCACCATCCGTACTGATTTAGTGCAGCTTCAGCCATTCCTAAGAGCATGTACAAGAGCCATTAGGTATTTTTCTTATTCAATTGTGTAATTTTAAATTTAGCTAGCATTTTTTTCTTTCAAAAGCCCAGCAACACTATCTATTTTAGCTATTATTTATTAAAATATGAATTATTTCACTTTTTTTTATTTCTACCCAATAGTATATTTTTAACTTTTTTTTTATTCTTTGAAAAAAAAAGAGAAACTTTTGGAGAAGAGAGAAACTATTAAAAAATATAATTGCTAGTGAATAGTGGCTAAGTATAGTTAGCTAAGTATTGTAGCAAAAACTAGTTTAATTATTTCCTATTAAGCTTCTAGGAGAATCTATTTTTTGCATTTGGCTAAGTATAATACATTAAACTCTCTTATAACTAGTTTCTTGGACATGCTCTAATGCAGGCCGACTGTATATATGTACTTTGATCCTTGACAAAAACAAAATTCGTGAATATTACATTCAGTCCAATCAATCGATGTGGTCCTCAAAATTTAGTACTACTAAAAGACAAATTCTTTTTAAAGTCCAACTTGTCTATATTGCAATCGAACCAAAAAGCAATTTATTTTCAAATTTAATTAAGCAGACTTAAACTAATTAGAAATCAACTAAAATAGTAGAATTTGATCTGATTTGGACCAATGTTCTAAATACCGTATCGGATATCGGTTTGTTTATTCGTACAGTACATATCGGTGCTGGTCATAACTGGGTATCGTATCGAATTTATTGCAAGTATCAATATATACATATATTAGAAAGAGCCAAAAAATAATTTCTTTATGGTTAAATCATATGGTATTAATGTTAATAGTTTTATTTGTAGGATACATGGCTAAAGTGTAACCTGTTAATCCATAAGTATTATGACGAAGCAACTATTGTTCATCCGACATGATCGTACGTGACGGGGGTAAAATGTAATTGAGAAATTACCTTTAACTCACCCGGTTAATTTCAGAGTTCGGCCGAGACCGAACTACATTTCCAGAGGCACGCGCCGATCACGTGAGGTAGTGGCCGACACGAGAAGTGCCGATCACGCCCATATTTGGGTAACAGAATCAAGTACAGGGATGCCGACCTGAGAAAGGCGGACTCAAGTATTGCCGACCTGAGAAAGGCGGTCAGGATTACGGGCAGCCCGAGAAAGCGACTGATAACCGTATTTCCAAAAAGGAAACAGAATCATGGATGGGGTAGGATCTTGTGGGATCTTGTCGGATTCAGTTACAGATGTGACTCCCACGTCCCATCAGAGGACCCTCCGCCAGAGTGGAGCCCTAAGAGAATTAGGGCATGACTGGAGGCCCAAAGAGGATTGGGGCCCAAGAAAGTCCAGATAGAGTTAGGGCACCAGGGAAATCTATAAATACACCCTCAGATGACGAATTTGAGGTACGCCTAAATACTCCAGAGTTTTCATTCGCTGATAGAGAATATCAGCTTACAGTTAACTTTTTCCCTGTGAGATTGTGCCTGACTTAATCATCGGAGTGTTCTCCTGCCACAGCGGCAGAGGACTCTTTGACAGATTATTCTTTTGCAGATCACAGGTACACATACTGAGAGAAGCACCATTTCGGCTGGATAGTGAGTCTCTAGCTTTCCGTCCCGATTTTCTAAATCAACCCACTACAATTGGCGCCGTCTGTGGGAAAGTTAAAGATTCATGGCTGAGATGTCGAGAAAAGACCAGGGGAAGGAACGTGACGTGAAGGGGAGATCAAGGTCCCCCCCTCCAGTTCCACACAAAACAAAGGGCCCTAGAAGGGAGATTCCGAGGGTCCCTCCACCAAAAATAGTAGGGGAGCAACCTGGAGAACAGGTGTTGCTTCCCACCATTCCGCTATCCGCCAATACGTCGGGAGCTCCTGCGCTACCCACGCCGTTGCATCTGGAGCAACGCCCAGATCGTCCGCGAGAAGCGGAACGGTCAAAAAACAGGGACAGATCCCAGACTCAATCCCGGAATGAGGGAGGGAGAGAATCCCGAACTCATGAACGGTCCCGCCGAGACGAAGAACGTGATAATGCCGATCGGATCCGAAGGAGGGATCAAGAAGTAGAAGACATGCGCCGCTACATACGACGCATGGAGAGAGAAAACCAAACTCTCCGTAAACACAGAGATTCAGTCCGCCAGTCGGTATCTAGATACGACGAGCGCTCTGAGACTGGGCCATCTCGGCAGGGCAGTCGACATGAAGCCAGCAAAAGGCCTCGAGGAGGAGAAAGGCAGGTGGGGGCTTCATCGCACAGAGGCGGACCGCCTCAGGAGCGGCCGCTTCCCGACATGAGGGAATGGCTGAATCAGAGGGCAGAATCAGCCCCAGACGCCCAGCAGAAGCTTCCAAACCAGCCTCTGCCGCCATTGGTTCCACCGACCGACATGAGAGCTTGGCTGAATCAGCAGCTGGGACTCAACCGTCCAGAGGACGACGCAAACCACAAAGAACTACAGCAGCTGGCAGTATCGCCACTGTCAGTTCAGATAGAAACGGAGGACTTACCCAGAAAGTTTGTCCCTCCGAAATTCACAATTTACAATGGACGAACGGATCCGATGACTCACATCAAAGGATTCGTGAATTCCATGATGATCTATGTGGGCCAAGACAGCCTCTACTGCAAGGTGTTTTCACTGAGTTTGGGAGAAATAGCCCTAAATTGGTTTCAGGCTCTGCCGCCGAGATCAATCACAAGCTGGAGGCAACTGGCGGATCAGTTCCTCAAAAGATTTGTGGCTAACCGAGCACAGAAAAAATACGTAAACACGCTTCTGGCCTTGAGAAAAGGACCAGAAGAGGACCTCAGGCAGTACGCCAGCAAGTATTGGGCCACCTACAATGAGATCGGGGATTGCACAGAGGCCTATGCCGTGGAATCCTTCCGATTGGGACTATCTTACCGAGATCGGCTCAGGGAGTCTCTCACCATTGATCCCCCGAGCACCATTGCCGACTTGATGAGCAGAGTCGAGAAATACGCCAAGTTTGAAGATGAAATCCGCCGGGACAAAGAGCGGCCAGCAGCAAAGGCGCATCGGAATGCGGTGATGGTGCCCGAGGCCAAGAGGCCTAGAGTTGAGGTGGCCGAAGTGTCACGAGCACCAAAGGAGCGAAAGCCGCCGGGAGCTCAGGCGTATAAAGCCATACGCACGGTTTTCAACACCCCGATCTACCGGATGATTTACCCTTTGAAGAATGAGCCTTTTTGGAAGTGGCCAGCTGGGTCGGGAGAGATGGTGAAGCGTGACCCGAGCATAGATTGGTGCAGTTATCACCGGAGAAACGGCCATATGACAGAAAGATGCAAGGCGCTTAAACAGTTCCTAGAGGAACTAGTTGAAGCCGGGCATCTCCGACGTTTTGTGGCCGAACAAAGGCAACAAGTGGTTCAACCGGAGCCGATGGATGCCGAATCCTCTGAGGAAGAGGTGATGGTAACTGGGACTGTGCACGTCATACACGCTGCAACCCCAGTACTGGATGAGAGGGAAGTTCGGCTCCAACGCCGCCGAGACGGGCACGAACATCATATACAACATCTCGGGCAGAAGAGGAAAGAGCCCGAGACACAAAAAGAAACAGTCATTTCCTTTTCGGAAAAGGATTTAGAAGGGGTAACACATCCCCACAACGATGCGTTGGTAATTACACTGCTCCTTGGCACCTTCAACACGGAGAGAATCCTGGTTGACCAAGGCAGCTCAACGGAGATCCTGTACTACGATGCCTTCAAGAAACTCCAGCTGGACAAGGCGGATTTGAAGAAGGCCGACATACCGCTCATCGGTTTCAGTGCCGATGCCGTCTGGCCCTTGGGATCCATTACCATCCCTGTCCGAGCAGGAAAAGTAACATTGGATATGGATTTCTTGGTGGTGGACGTACCGTCTGCTTACAACGCCATCATGGGGAGAACTTGGCTCCACAGGTTGGGGGCAATTCCTTCCACCTACCATCAGATGCTAAAGTTCCCGGGGAAGAAGGGGATAGAATGTGTTCGGGGAAATCAGACAACAGCGAGAAGCTGCTATGTCACGTCCATCAAGCACAAACCTAAGGCCGAACATGTGAAGTCCATCGAAGTCCCAGATCGGCCAACGATAGAGGATATCGGGCGCAACCCGGCCGATCGCGTTGTGGAAGAACTGAAGCAAGTACCGGCTCACGAGACAGATCTAGAGCGGTATTTTTTGATCGGGGCAGAACTATCAGAGCGGGACGAGGAGGCCCTGGTCGCATTTCTCAAGGAGCATATAGATGTGTTCGCTTGGACGCCACAGGAGATGCCTGGGGTGAGCCCGGACATCATATGCCATCATCTGAACGTGGATCCAGCCCACAAACCGGTGATGCAAAAAAGGAGGAGACCGGCAATCCAACATGTGGATGCCGTAACAGAGGAAGTAGATCGGCTGCTGGAGGCCGACGCCATCAGAGAGGTGCACTACCCCGAGTGGTTATCCAACACTGTGGTGGTCAAGAAAAAG
This sequence comes from Arctostaphylos glauca, assembly GCA_019985065.2. Taxonomy (NCBI): domain Eukaryota; kingdom Viridiplantae; phylum Streptophyta; class Magnoliopsida; order Ericales; family Ericaceae; genus Arctostaphylos; species Arctostaphylos glauca. Next base: position 5,982,479 of record JAHSPW020000002.1, read on the forward strand.
AATGGCAAGTGGAGGGTTTGCGTAGATTTCACCAGCCTCAATAAAGCCTGCCCCAAAGACAGTTTTCCGCTGCCCAAGATAGATCAACTGGTGGATGCCACAGCGGGGTATCGGCGAATGAGTTTCCTGGATGCATATCGGGGATATCACCAGATAGCTATGCACGCGCCGGACCAAGAGAAAACGTCGTTCATCACTCCCCGCGGACTCTTCTGCTATAAAGTGATGCCATTCGGCTTAAGAAATGCAGGGGCAACTTATCAGCGTTTGGCAACCCTCATGTTCAAAGAGTTGCTCGGGAAGAGCATGGAGGTCTACATCGATGACATGGTGATCAAAACCGAGGAGGCAGAATCCCACATAAGCGACCTCGGCAAAACATTCCAGGTATTGAGAAAATACCAGCTCAAGCTCAACGCATCGAAGTGCGCCTTCGGAGTCAGCTCGGGGAAGTTTTTGGGACATCTGGTTACGCGGAGGGGGATAGAAGCTAATCCCGATCAGATTGTCGCCTTGCAGAATTTACAGAGTCCCCGGACTGTGAAAGAAGTTCAAAGACTAACCGGGATGGTGGCAGCCCTCAACAGGTTTATCAGCCGATCTTCCGATCGATGTCGGCCATTCTTCCAGCTGTTGAGAAAACAGTCCAAGTATGCATGGGGGGAAGAATGCGAAAAGGCTTTCCAAGAAATGAAGAACTACTTGGCGAACCCCCCGCTAATCATAACTCCCGAGAAGGGAGATGTGTTGACACTCTATCTGGCCGTATCCGAGCATGCGGTCAGTGCGGTTCTATTAAAAAACAAAGATGGTGAGCAGACGCCGGTCTATTATGTGAGCAAGACGCTCCTGGATTCGGAGACGAGATATCTCCCCTTGGAGAAACTGATCCTATCCCTTGTGGTGGCGTCTAGAAAGTTGCAGCACTATTTCCTGGCCCATACGATAGAAGTGCCGACCAAACATCCCATCAGCACTGTCTTGAGAAGAGCGGAACTGTCGGGAAGGGTGGCAACTTGGTCCGTGGAGCTCGGAGAATATGACATCAATTTCCTCCCGAGGACAGCAATAAAAGGACAGGTCCTGGCAGATTTTGTTGCGGAATTCTCCCACGAACCAGAGGAAATCGTCGCCTCAATCTCAGAGGAGGAAATGCCCGAACAGGGGGAAATAGTTCCCGATCAAACGCCATACTGGAGGTTGTATGTCGATGGGTCATCGTGTTCAAGGGGATCTGGGGTCGGCATCGTGATAGAAGAACCAGATGGGTGTTATTTTGAGCAGTCCTTCCGATTGAATTTTAGCGCCTCCAACAATGTCGCCGAGTATGAGGCACTGATACTCGGACTTAAGTGCGCACACAATCTGGGGGCAGAGCATGTGGAGGTCTTCTGTGATTCACAACTGGTTCTCAACCAGCTCAGTGGTGAATATGCCACCCGAGATGAGAGGATGGCCGCCTATGCAGGGAGGGCTAAAGCGGAGTTATCAAAGTTCAAGAAAACGGTGATGACGCATATCAGCTCAAGACAGAACGACCACGCAGACGCCTTGGCATGTTTGGCTTCGGCGATACCCAGAGATAAATTCAGGACCATATACGTGGATTCCATCGAGTACCCGAGCATCGACGTCCCCATCGCCGAGAAGGCTTTGGAAATCGATCTCGGCCCAAGTTGGATGGATCCCATCGTCTCCTACCTCACTGGGGGAACCGTCCCCGAAGACAAAAAAGAAGCCCACAAGCTGCGTATCAAAGCAACACGTTTCTGGCTATCACCGAAGCAGGAACTGTATCGTAAGTCTTACACCGGTCCCTATTTAAAATGCGTACACCCAACTCTGGTTCAGAAATTCCTGTATGAGATTCATGAGGGGGTATGTGGGAGTCACGCTGGGGGAAGGTCCATAGCCCATCGTGCTATATCACAGGGATATTGGTGGCCATATATGCAAGAGGACGCGAAGAAATATGTCCAAGTGTGCGAAAAATGCCAGAAATTCGCCCCGATCTCACATCAACCTGCAGCCGATCTGACACCACTCACCAGTCCATGGCCCTTTGCTCAATGGGGAATGGATATCGTCGGCCCGCTACCCAAAGCAACTGGGGAGAGGAAGTATCTGTTGGTTGCCACAGATTACTTTACCAAATGGATAGAGGCCGAACCACTGGCTAAAATCACCGAGAAGAATGTCGAGCGATTCGTCTGGCAGAACATAATCACCAGGTTCGGCATCCCCTACGCCATCGTCTCGGACAACGGAACCCAGTTCCAGGACAAGTTCAAAGCTTTCTGCTCACAGTATCAGATCAAAAACTATTACGCCTCAGTGGCGTATCCGCAATGCAATGGGCAGGCTGAAGCTTCAAACAAGACGATATTGGGAGGAATGAAAAAACGACTAGAGAAAGCCAAGGGAAAGTGGGTAGAAGAATTACCACTCGTTTTATGGGCATACAGGACCACTCCTCGCCGATCTACAGGTGTTACTCCATATTCGCTTGCTTACGGCACTGAGGCTGTCATTCCTCTTGAAGTCGGCATCCCGACTCTCCGAACAGAAGTAATGGAGCAAGGTGGCAATGATCAAGCATTGGCAATAGAACTCGATTTTGCCGAAGAAAAGCGAGATAGGGCCATGATCAGACTCGCCGCCTATCAGTCAACTCTGTCAAGAACATACAACAAGAAGGTCCATCAGAGGGAATTCAATCTCGGCGACCTAGTCCTACGCAAGGTCATGGGAAACACGAAAAATCCAACTGATGGCAAGCTCGGGGCCAATTGGGAGGGTCCATACAGAGTTATCGGCCGACTCGGGAAGGGTGCCTACAAGTTGCAGGATCTGGGGGATAAAGAAATACCAAGAACTTGGAATGTCTCCAACCTTAAGAAATATTATCAGTAATTTCTTTATTTCAACACTTGTATTCATTTTCTCAGTAAATGAAAGTTCTAGTGTCAATGTTCAAATCAGATATTCAGCAATTTTGGTTTTATGTTATCTTAGATGTTAGTGTTCAATACTTGAGAAAAGTTTGAACTTTTGGACATACTTGAGAAAAGTATGTGTTCAGCCGAACAAACTTGAGAAAAGTTTGATCGGCCCCACGCTCGAGAAGAGTATGAGTATCCAGCATTTTTGAGAAAAATATGTTTGGGCCTAAGTACATGATAAGGAGCCGAACATACTTGAGAAAGGTTTGCTCGGCTCAATACCTAAGAAAAATTCAATACTTGAGAAGAGTTCTGAATTACCAAACATACTTGAGAAAAGTTTATGTTTTAAGAGAAAAATTCAGGTATGCAACAAGAAAAGAATTGCCGAGAAGAAGTCCAAATTGTATTCGTTCAAATGGATTACAGGAAGAAAGTACAGAAATGGATATAAAAAGACTTAAAGAAAATAGAATGTGGAAATCCTTCAGACGATTTCCACTTGATCATCCTGAGCTCGGCCCTCTTCAGCAGCAGGCTCTCCATCCCCGACAACATCGACTTCATAGTCCTCGACGTTGAGGTCGGCTCCATTGGTCTCGGTCTCGGGGAGAGGCTCTTCTTCGTCAGGAAGATCAGAGGAGTGGGGAATCTCCTTGAACAGGACCGAGTCAGCAGCCACATTGCAAGCCCTGAGCGCTGCTTTCCATCCCAATGCTAGGAACTCTTCCTGCAGTTCGGGGATCTGGTTATTGAGGATGTCCTCAGCAGCTTCTTTCATGCCGAGCTTACGAGCCTTGTTTGCCTCCTCGGCCAGTTCCTTAGCATGCTCTGCCGTGAGATCGGTGGCCCTCTTCTTCTCCTCTGCCATCTCTTCGGCATGTTTGGCCTTCACGGCCGTCAGTTCGGCCATGAGATCGGCAGTCTTCTTCTTCTCCTCAGCCAAGAAGTACTCCGAGGATTTAGCCTGCTTGGCCATCTCTCGGGCCTCCTTCTTGAAATTTTCAGCCTGGTCGTGAGCAGTGGAGAACTTCAGTTTCAACTCCCTCACTTCGGCCTCAGCCTTGTCAAGTTTTTCTGCCCGATCCTGAGCCTTCTTCATGCCAAGCATGGATTTCTGGATCGCCTGCAGCATTAACATCAGAGTTATAACAAGCACAAAGGAATTTGCAGAATTTATTACCGAGATAAGAAACTTACAAAAATATTGTGCGCAATCGTCAGCCGAAGCACGGCATGGTCTTCTTCATCGGCGTAAGGCTCTATGTCCTTCGGCAGCATCAGGGCTTCGGCCAGAGCCATAGTAGTTCCCAGATCTCGGACCGTGTCAGTGGCCGTGATAGGGGTCGTACCATTTATCAGCAAAGGAGGAGGCCAGGTCCCGGCTTTCTCGGGAACCGTTGATTTGCCCTTCTCCTCGGAGGGACCGGCCTGGTGTGCCTTCACCAGTTTCCGCCTCTTCCGGTCGGTGTTGGCGGTTTCGGCATCGGAGGGAGGGAGACTCGGCAGCTTCTCACCCTCGTCTGGCTTCCTCTTAGCCAGGACGATCCCAGAAGGTTTCTTCATCTGAAGGGGAATCGGCACCTTCTTTGCGTCGGTGGGAGTCTGCACGACCCCAGAAACCTTCTTTTCCGACGCGGCAGCGGTCTTCCTCAGCCTTATCATATCCTTCAGATTCGGCATGTCGGGGTTTGAAGACATGGCTTCGGCGTCTGTGTTTCTCTCTTCTTCGGGAACCAGAGTAATCCGAAGCGGAGACTGCGTCCTTTCAGAAGAAGATGAGGATAAGGATGAGGATGAGGATGAAGATGAGGATGATTCGGCCACAGCAGCAACCGTGACTCGGCTGGGCTCCCGGAGATACGGCAAGGGAACACCTTCAGGGACCGCAACCGAAGACGTCTCAGCTACCACCTCGGCAACGAACTTCTTCTCTTTGATATAACCCTTGTAAGACGGGTTATATCGCAGCAGTACTTCGGCAGCTCTCGGTTCGGCTTGGCCTTCAACGCCTTTGTACCGAAGAACTTTTTTCAGATCCTCTGGATGTGTAGCCTGCGAAGTCCGACAGCGATTTGCGTTTGAAGCTGCACACGAATAAACCAACACAGTTAGCAACATGAGATCGGCAACGCTGAAGAAATCAAAACAAAAGAGAATGGGGGACTAACGGGGTTTCCCGAATCTGCGGGGAACAGGGAGCCTCTTGCGCTCGGGTTCATCGGCAGAAAATTCCCAGTTTCCCGAGACGATGAGGAAGTCATCGTCGTTCCCCCTGTTCGAGTCAGGGAGATTGGTCACTATCTTCTCTCGGCCTCTACGCGACTTCAGATACCATCTCTCATCTTTTTTGTACACCATATCATAATTATCGTTTATGTCCCAGAGATCTAAGTTCGTTTGGCACAGCTCGTTCAAACGAACTATGCCCATGACTATACGGTATGAGTTTATAGATATCTGCATAGGATTCAGCCTATAGTAGGACAGAACCCTACGCAGTAAAGGGTGGAGGGGGAACCTAACTCCACCCTCAATAACAGCCATGAGAGGGATGTGGATGGAGTCCTCATCCCGAATCTCAGGATGAGTCTCAGGCTTGTTAATCTCTACATAAACGTCGTCTGGAATTTGGTAATGCCTACGGAACTCTGCTATCCTCGCCGGAGAGGCGAAGTGTTTACGAAAGATCCCCATACTCAGAGAATGAGCGGGGAAGAAAAATGAACAAGAGAGACAAAAAGAAGAGTTCTACAAGGGACAACTTACAAAAGGTGGAAGAAGAACAGTAGAGCAAGGAAAGAAATGAAGAAGACGAAGTTAGGGATTTATAGGGTTCTGCGTGGGTAAATCCGAAGCGTCACACGCTTTAAACCCCAACCGTCGGATCCATTACTCCTGGACCAATCAGTGAAGCGCGTCTGAGATGCTGAAGCACCACGTCAAAACACGCGCAGAAAAGGCGCGTCGTTCTTATAAAAGGCACGTCCGAGTTACTGAAGCACCAACGGTCACGTCGCATTTATGGCGGACAGAGCACGCCTCCAAAACGTGCCAGACACGGATGGAAATCCCCTATCTCGATACAAAGCCCATCATGAATACGCTTTATAACTTCGGCTACTCTGCCACGTCGGATCGAAGTAACCGAAGCTAGGGGGCAAGGGGAGTCCAGCCGAACAGATTTCAAAAAAGTCTAAAAAGATTCAACACATGAGAAAGTTCGCAATCATGCCGAACAGATTTGAGAAAAGTCTGAGAAGATTCAACACTTGAGAAAAGTTCGCAATCATGCCGAACAGATTTGAGAAAAATCTGAGAAGATTCAACACTTGAGAAAAGTTCGCAATCATGCCGAACAGATTTGAGAAAAGTCTGAGAAGATTCAACACTTGAGAAAAGTTCGCAATCATGCCGAACAGATTTGAGAAAAATCTGAGAAGATTCAACACTTGAGAAAAGTTTACAATCATGCCGAACAGATTTGAGAAAAGTCTGAGAAGATTCAACACTTGAGAAAAGTTTACAATCATGCCGAACAGATTTGAGAAAAGTCTGAGAAGATTCAACACTTGAGAAAAGTTTACAATCGTGCCGAACAGACTTGAGAAAAGGTTTGAGAAAGGTTCAATACTTGAGAAAAGTTTGGACTCCAGAAAATGCTTGAGAAAAGTATGTGTTTAAGCCTAGCTACAGGTTAAACAGCCAACATGACTTGAGAAAGGTCAGAGCCGGTTCGACACTTGAGAAAAGTTAGAACACCCGAACACACTTGAGAAAAGTTAGAAAAGAGTCATCACTTAAGAAAAGTATGAAGTCTGAAATTGATTTAAATAATTTACTACTTGAGAAAAGTACGTGGAACAGATAGAGATAAAAGGAGTCACAACAGTTTCATTTAATTCATAAAGTCGGGTTACATATGAGTTGCAAAAACTCGAGTTACAGAAAAGAAAGAAATAAACAAAATCCTAAGGCGCAACATCGGCAGCCTGAACTATAACTACATCCTCATCGGCAGACTGAGGTTGAGCAGCAGGGACACCAGCAAGGGCAATCTGGCCCGCCTCTCCTACACCAGCAAGGGCAATCTGGCCCGCCTCTCCTTCACCAGCTGCAGCCTGGCCCTCTTCTTCGGTTTCGGGCACCATAGCCTCCAGTTGGGTAACAGACGGAACCCTGGAGTACACAGAAGAATCAGCCGGAACCAGGGCGGCTTCCAGGGCAGCTTTCCAGCATTTCTTGACGAGATCGGCCTGGAGCTCGGGCAACTGGTTCGCCAAGAAGTCGGCTGCAGCATCCATCATGCCCCTGGAATAAGAAGTCTTCAGCTCGGTTGCATGCCGATTTTGAAGATCGGCTATCCGATCCTCCAGTTGGGAAGACCTCATCTTCTCTGCGTCAAGCTGGGCCTGAACATCTTTAAGCTTGAGATCGGCGTCCTTAATCTTCTGCCGGGAAGAGGCCACTCTCTCTTGAAGTCTGAAGCACAAGGCATTGGCATTCTTCAGCTCCGACTCCATAGTGGCGTACCGAGTCTCCAAGTCCTGGAAGCGGCTCAGGCACAGCATAGATTTTTGCGCAGCCTGTAACAAGATCGGGAAGTCAGAAGGCAGATATGAAATCGCAAATAAAGGCAACCGAAGAACAACCAAGACAAAATACTTACGAAAACTTCGTGGGCCATCACAGAACGCATCAAAGTCGGGAGATCGGTGCCTACGTAAGGCTCGATATCTTTGGGCAACATCAACGCACCCGCCAGGGTTTGCGTGACGGCGAGGTCTTGCGCCGAGTCGGCGACAGTGACGGGATCAACCCCATTCACCAGCAAGGAAGGGCGCCATGGGGCAGCCTCCTCAACAGCTTTTGCCTTCTCGGCCGTCTTGCTCTTTTTCGGCAAGTTCGTTGCAGCTGGAACTTCCTGAGGAGGGTCCCTTGATTTCCGCTTCAGAATGAGCGGAACATCATCTGAAGCCTCGCCAGATGCTGAGGTCGGCGGCATCCTCTGCGAGCTCGGGCCTACCTGGGGGTTTTTCTTCTTCTGTTCCCGAATCATTTCACGCAAATTCGGAATATTGGGATCTCGTGCCATTGAGTCGGGAATTTGGTCGACTTCCTGGTCGTCTCTTGAGTCCCGGTTACAAGGCGAATCGAAAGAGCTGTGGGCGGAGTCAAACGAGATCGGAAAGTTCCCGACGTCAGCTACTGTCACCGGTTCCAATAGCCGAACCTCGGAAGGCGGAATGTAGTTCTGAAGATCGGCACCAGCGACGTCGGCGTCCGGGATGGACTTTTTGCTGTATCCCCGGTAGCTCCCAATGTATCCGAGAAGCACTTCGGGTGATCGGGCCCAGCTGCTGCCGAAGGATCCTGTGTATCGGGCGACCTTCCTTATTTCGTCAAGCTTTATCGCCTGTCTGTTTCGGAACTTATTGGCGTTGGTGGCTGCATGATAAGACGGGAAAAACAGTCAGTATCGAAAGATGTTCGGCATCAGATAGAAAAAGATATGGAATTGAAAGATAAGGTCGGGGTACTAACGGATGACTCCAAACCGGGTCGGGATATGGAACTTGGGTTTCTCAGGCTCATCTCGGCCGATCTCCCAGTTGCCAGCAACGATGAGGAAATCATCGTCGTTACCACGGCTGGAGTCCGTCAAATAGGTAACGATCCTCTCCTCATTTGGTCTGTTCTTCAAGTAGTAGGTGTTAGGGCTTTTCCTGACCATGTCATAGCAGAATTGGATCTCCCGAAGTCCTACGCTGGTTCGGTTCAGTCTATTTAATTCTACAATACTATGGACAATCCTATATGTATTGACGGAGATCTGCATCGGGTGGAGCCGGTATCCACAGAGCACTTCACGGAGAAGGCGATTGAGTGGAAACCGAACCCCGCCCTCCAGAACCGCCATCAGTGGGACGTGAAGGACGTCAGGATCGTTCCCATCCCGGGCGGTATCCGGCTTATTAAGTTCGACGGCAACATCGTTGGGGATGTTGTACCGTCGCCGGAAATTTGCCATTCCTTCCGGTGTGTCAACTAGACTCCTAAAAATCCCCATTACAGACAGCAGAAAGGGACGAAAGGTCAAGAAAAAGAGGGAAAACCTAAGGTTCTGATAAAATAGAACTTACGACAACAGGTGAGTTCTTTCTCTGATGTGAAGACGGCGGAAGTATGCAGAAGAAAAGTGAAAAAATGAGAAGATTCGAGCATTTATAGGGAAGGGAGTCGAACAGATAAGACCCTAAGCCTCCCCCAGTGAAAACGCTCCACGTATGTGACACTCGCAGGAGGCGCGTGACCTCAAAAGCCGCAAAGCCTGCTGCATGCCCCATCAGACTTTAATGCGACACCAGAGGCTTACGCATGACGGTTCAGAAACCGTCCGATCAAGAATAGCAGAGGACGCCACGAGTGCAGTACGTAGCCTCGACTACTTCGCCAAGTCGGTTCAAAGCAGCCGAAGCTAGGGGGCAATTGACGGGGGTAAAATGTAATTGAGAAATTACCTTTAACTCACCCGGTTAATTTCAGAGTTCGGCCGAGACCGAACTACATTTCCAGAGGCACGCGCCGATCACGTGAGGTAGTGGCCGACACGAGAAGTGCCGATCACGCCCATATTTGGGTAACAGAATCAAGTACAGGGATGCCGACCTGAGAAAGGCGGACTCAAGTATTGCCGACCTGAGAAAGGCGGTCAGGATTACGGGCAGCCCGAGAAAGCGACTGATAACCGTATTTCCAAAAAGGAAACAGAATCATGGATGGGGTAGGATCTTGTGGGATCTTGTCGGATTCAGTTACAGATGTGACTCCCACGTCCCATCAGAGGACCCTCCGCCAGAGTGGAGCCCTAAGAGAATTAGGGCATGACTGGAGGCCCAAAGAGGATTGGGGCCCAAGAAAGTCCAGATAGAGTTAGGGCACCAGGGAAATCTATAAATACACCCTCAGATGACGAATTTGAGGTACGCCTAAATACTCCAGAGTTTTCATTCGCTGATAGAGAATATCAGCTTACAGTTAACTTTTTCCCTGTGAGATTGTGCCTGACTTAATCATCGGAGTGTTCTCCTGCCACAGCGGCAGAGGACTCTTTGACAGATTATTCTTTTGCAGATCACAGGTACACATACTGAGAGAAGCACCATTTCGGCTGGATAGTGAGTCTCTAGCTTTCCGTCCCGATTTTCTAAATCAACCCACTACAGTACGAGATTACAATTTACTCAAGATGATTATTCGGAGCGAATAATAATTAAGAGTTGGATGCAAAAATATTAAAAAAAATACCAATATTCACCGGTACCGGCCAATATTCGCTGGTGCAGTCGGTACCGAATCGTTATTGGCTAGTATTAAGAACGGTACAGTATTAAGGACACTTGGTATTATTTTTATGCCAAAACGATATATACCAACTGATACAGTATAGTATGATATCGATAACCTTAATTTGGACAATTCATTCTATTTGACGGATTTTGTTTGAGAAACATTAGGATCCCAAAAAAAGAAGACCATAAGAGGGATTCTCTTCTAAAGTATTTTACGTCACTACTTTGAGAACACACACACGCAGTCTCTCTCTCTCACACACACAAACTCTCTCTCTCTCTCTCTCTCTCTCTCTCTCTCTTATAACAGTTTACTTAATACTACATTCCTACCCCCCTCTCACTATAAATCAATTATAAGTTAGCAATTTTTGGCCAAATTTCAGTTTTGTTTTTATTTAGGGAAAACTTAATTTTTTTATTTCTCTGAATTACTTTGTATTGTGTACTTTTTCATATTAAGGTCGATAATCATTGACTTTAAACTCCTTTCACCACAAAAGGTTTTTATTAAACAATCATTTTTTTGCTCATTTGCTCTAATTTTTTCAAAACCAAGTTAAAATTTTAAAGTAATCTTTTTTTTGGACAAAATGAATCTAAAAAGTAATAAACCAAAGGAGAAAAGAAATTTAAAAAGGTAATTTTTTATTCATTGTTTTTAGTAATTTAACATCAAGATATTTGAACTTTTTTAAATTTCAATGTTTTTAGATAAAGTTATAGTTAGAGACAGAAATATTAAAATGAAATAATTTAGAAAAAATGGGATTCTACTTTTGGGATTTGTTTGGGTTCCTTTTTTTTTTGGAATCCTAGTGCTTCTCATTTTGTTTAGGTCTCTAGTTACAATTTCTGTTACGCCCCAATTTCTCAGAGATGTTGAATAAAATATTTAACATCAAAAGATTGATTTTTCATTAACAAAATATGTTTCGATTACATAACTGAAATAGAAATACATAAATAGAAAATGAGCTCGACAATAACTAGGTAAACCATAGATTACAGGGCACTAAACTATAGTCTAAGTGAACCAATGTGCTATCGAATCTTCTTATATATTGACAATGTCGGTTACTGGAAGCTTGGGTTCTTCTGTTCTATCTTCAATACCTGACGTGAAATGTCAGGGGTAGAGAAAATACTGTATATGAGCAATAAAATTCAATAATAAAATCCTACCCGTAATCCAATTTATGCCACAAAACATATGATGCATGAAACAATGATATAAATTTAAGCAGAAACAACAATGATAGTAAATGATTAGAGTATAAAATGCACAATATAAGTCAAAGTCAACTTTTGGGACTCACTCTTGATCTTGACACGTGTCTGACCATGACTCATATGTGTCGCAAGTCCATTTCAAAATTCCAAGTTCGGGTCCACATCGTGTTGCCCATGAGTCAAAATAATCATTAATTTCTAAAACACAATCATGTTCCCAACCGTATGGTCTCGACCTCTAAGTTGAACCTCGTATTCGACGCATACGTGCCCAAACATCAGCTCCTGTATCCCATATTTTCAATGGTTAAAGAACATAATCGGCTCTCGACATAACTTGGCTTAATAAATGAGACGTGACTGACTTGGCTCCAACATGTAGTCCAGTGGTATCAGACATAGTTCGGCTAAATGCATATCTCGGCTAAAAAAATTCTAACATAATATTTCCATGGAGTGATATCACGTTTCTTAAGATATATCTCAATGATTTCATCAAAATCTTATTGATAGTTCAAAAACACGTGAAGAACGACTATATTCAAAGTGACGTGTACTTAGACATTCATTACTAAGTTGACACATGCTCGAACGATAACTAGGAGGATTAAAAATATCACAAGAATAACATGCTTTTATAATGCCAATGTATAATAACCATGATTCATGATGTCGACTGAAAATAATAGGAATCATAAAAGCATAAGCGCAAAGTAGTAACATGACTAGAATCGCAAATATCAAATGGATAGAAAAACATAAGCCTTTCGGTTGGATCGATATAGGTTATTCGGTTAGAAGTTGGGTCATCTGAATGTATAACACTAAAGCATCTGGTTAAGTATGATATCGAGGTTGAAAAATCCAAATTCATATTTTGTAGTCTGGATGATAAATGTGATGACAGTTTTGTAATATAGCGTTTTTGAAATAAACTGTTGATTTTCCATATAATTAATGCCGACAATCATTGACTTAGAGCTCTTTCCGTCAATTTGTTTTTATACTATAATGTTACTATTTTTTTAGTCATTTGCTCTAAACTTTTTCCGAATCACTTCAAATTTTTAGATTAATCTTTTTTTGAAAAATAAATATTAAAAGTAAAAAAAAAATGTGAGCAAAGGTCTCAAAAAGTTCACCATAGGCGAAAAAAATATTGAGGGATCAACTTCAACAGGGAGGACAATCTTACCTACAGGTTATGCAATTTAGAGGAAGAAACCACGAGACACTTGTTGTTACATTGTAATTACACAAGGCGAATCTGGTCCAACATCTTCAAATGGTGGAACATATCTACGGTGATACCCTTAGATATTTTCCAAATCATCAATGGATTGCCAAGGTCCAAACCTAACAAGACTAAACGAACTCTTTGGTACACGTTAGTCTACTCAACTCTCTAGTGTATCTAGTTAGGTCGCAACTATAACGCCCCAATTTCTGAGAACATTAATTAAAATCTTTTAATTCAATAATTTATTCAATTAAAATGTAATATCAAGAAAATACATTTTATTGATAATATAGACAACAGAAAATATGATAAATCAGAATTTTACAAATGCGAAAGTAAAATTGACGAAAATACTCATTAGAGTTTACATTTAAAAATAAAATAATAGAGCATCTAGGATAGGGTAGCCAAAAGCCACCAATGTCTTCTTCTGTAGATCCTGAATTTTTGTGCTTGGGAGGGTACTCTGGCTGCTCCACAACATCTGGTATGAAACATCAGAGAAGTTACACCGAATGAGTTGTGACACTTAGTAGGAAAAAGTTACCGAAAAACCAACCTATAAATACAGATATACAATAAAATATATAAATCATGAAAAATGATAAAGTGTATAAACAAAGTCACTTAAGTTCATTATGCTCTCATTTTTTTAAATTTCTAAAAATACCATTTTCCTCCGGTATTCCTTCTTATCCAACTGTCTAGTATAGAATACTCGATTGATATTGATAAATCTTTATCGTGGCAAGGCAGAGACCTTCTACCGTCTACTCGAGTTAATACCTACTTCACTCTAATTAAACCTGACCGAATACATGGTTTCGCCGAGTTAGGTGCCAACGATTCTTATCCACTTTTCCTTTATTGGCTCAAGGTTGCCCAAGACAAGATCGTTACTCACTCGAGGCCCAGAGCTATCGACGTAGACACACCCTAATGTTACCTCCAACCGAATACACCCATCTCGTAGTTGGGGTCTTTGACAAACGGGACGACACCCGGTGGGACTCAAACCCACGTATAACACACTTGGCACAACGGCCAGAAAATACAACACTAGGCACAACGACCAACAATACTTCGCACGACGGCCATCAATTATTCACTTTTTCATTTAACGAACTTATTTGTTCACTACATGTTTCACTATTTTATAATGTTCATCCAGCACCCTCTGCTGTCTTCTTACAAGTGACATTCGAATCAGTGCCCCTAACGTAAATTTTAGGTTTTCACATAATTACCAACTCATACCATAATTCAATATCTACATTTTAACACAATAGTTTATCTATGTACAATAGTTGGCACGACGGCTATTTTAAACTATAATTGGCACGACGTTCCAATACTTCTCAACCAATGGCTCGATGGTCATAATTAACCTATTATTGGCACGACGGCTGCCTCATGATCATATCAAATAATCTTAATCCATGATAACTAAAATTACACCACAAGCCATATAAATCACCAACTCAGGAATATCCAATTAAACAACATAGGTTAACGATTAAAATTGGTCAAACCCTCACACAGAGTCCCATGGGGACCCGTAAACATACATAACTTGTTCGTGGATGCTTGTACAGTGCGAAGATACACAATAGTGATGAATAAGGCCTAGTTCTACAGCCCCAAAAGCCCAAACAACATTCTGACATTTCTAATTTTTTATAAGTTGCTCGAGCAAGTTTTTGAATTACAACTACTGCAGATTTTTGAACACCAAAAATTGAATTGTCAACTTGAAAGGAAAAATTAATTTTTCTTAGGTAAAAATAAATACAAAATCCACATATTTTTGAAGGTTTATGTGTCTAGTTTTAAATAAAATAAATGTTGCGTAATTTCGATACCCATGTTAAAAGTTATGGCTGTCTCTCTAATGTGTGTCAGTGCAGCCTACACAGTGAGAAATTCGCAGCAGTTCGGTTACAGATTTTTTTAGAATTTTATATTTTGAGTTAGACTTCAAAATTTTTACCCAATACAGAAAACACATAAAGCAACATTCAGTAAAAAGTTCAAAAATTTCAGAGCCTTGTAACAACCTTAACGAGAATTTCTAAAATCAAATTAACACTAAGTTTCTATTTTTTTCAAATTCTTAACTTTCTAAGGTTTGTGTTTCCTAGCACAAATCAATCAGAAATCACATAATTACAGAAAACTAAATATGAAATTATATCACAAATATATTTCTAACGATTGGAGATAAGATGTTTTTACAAAATAAACCCTAATATGATTATTTTTTACTCAAAACAAAAATTAAAATCAAAGTCAGAAGCTTTACACATTCTATTTCAATAATCCTTCATCAATTACACGATTTGTTAAATAAATAAACTGATTTCATGCTTGAACATTTACAAACTGAACTTTGAGATAGAAACCCTAAGTCATGCATTTCAAGAACAAATTGAATGTGATACCTATTGTATATTGTAATCTAAGTTTAGTAATGATTCTCCCTCCAACCATTGCATGAATCATATAAAGAATAGGACGAATTTCAAGTTTTACCAATTACGAAGAACAAGCACTAGTTCATGCATTTCTATGAAATTAAAACAGTATTATTAAAATAATATTCCTACAGTAATCTAACAATCCGAGGTTAATAGTGGTTTCACCTACATCGGTCCTGAAGACTTAACTACGAAGGGAGCCTCGGACTGTGGATTCAAAATGAATAGAACCTCTTTCCTCCAAAAATACTTCTAGAATGCGAAGAACGCAAGAAACACGAAGAATGTGAAGGAATCAATCCCACATCGCTAAGATATTAAAATATGGGTAACCTTATATACATGAGAGGCCACTCCATTCATTGCCAATTGGTTTTGAATTGGATGCTTGGCCTCTCATGTATATAAGGTTACCCATATTTTAATATCTTAGCGATGTGGGATTAATTCCTTCACACGCCCCCTCACGTGCAGCCCGTATTTAGGTCTGTCACGTGCGCCTCTTTTTGGGTCGTCTTCGTGCAGCCTTTCTACTTGGGTCTGTCATCGTGGGCTTTGTTCGGCCGTTGGGCCTTTTTGGGCTCTGATGCCATGTGGAAACATCCAATTCAAAACCAATTGGCAATGAATGGAGTGACCTCTCATATATATAAGGTTAGCCATATTTTAATATCTTAGCGATGTGGGATTGATTCCTTCACAAAGAACACCCCTCAATACTCTCTAGATTATGAAATTTAGATGCAAGATTATTACGATTAAGGCCTAGTTTATATAGAGAATGAACAAAAATCCTATATCAATTCTAAATTAAATCTATTATTCATGGCCATGAATTTTTCCTATTGATTTACCAAGAATTCTCATATTAAATTTATGAATTAATTTGATAATTTGTCTGTAAAAAAAATAGAATCCTAGGCAAGTCATTAGTATTACAAAAATCCCAAATTAATCTAATTATTTGTCTTGAAGTCGAAGGAATTCCATGTAAATCATAAAAAATCCAAATCAAGAGCAATAAAATTATGATTTTGCTTTTACTAAAAATTCTAGAATTTTTTTGAGCACTGAAGAAGAAGATAAAAGAACATTTCGGTGTAACACGTTTCACAACAACTCATATGTACTCTCGATCTCAACCGTTCGTTACAAATTATATATAACGACTAAATTAATAATAACAATTAATTAAAATAATTTTTGTAACTTAATTTATTTTTATATTCTTATTAGAAAATTATGGGTTTGTTATAGCAACAATCTGATGTTCCAAAACCGAAAGATGGCAACTGAAGAGGTGATTGAGATGAGTAAGATTAGAGCTGCTTCTTGAGCAAAACTCAAACTCTAGATCAAGGTGTATTTAATACAAAATATAATTAGATGTTTAGAAAGGGTGCCTAGGTTGAGGACTTCAAACTTATGTATTTTGATATTCCTGTTCATTTGGTGACTTCCCCTTTGTAGGTAACTTGCCTACTGCACCTTTGGATTCAAGGGTAAATACCGGATTCAGGGAGGCTGTAGTGCACTTTCCTGTAGTGCACGTGTAGTGCGGACAAAACGACATAGTTTTGTCCATTTTGTGCTCAAAACTATATCGTTTTGTGTTATCACGTGAATTATTATCAAAATACATGAAAATTAAAACGACGCAGTTTTGAGCACAAAACGAACAAAACTATGTCGTTTTGTCCGCACTACACGCGCATTACAAGAAAGTGCACTACAGCTTCCCAAAATCCGTAAATACCTTGAATCCCACTTAATCATTGTAATCCATTTTGCTCTGATTATTAATACAATTTATTTTATTTAGCCAAAAAAAAGTATTTTTAGTACTTTAGCATTAAGATATTTGGACTTTTTTAAAATTTTTGTTTATATTTTTATAGATTTTTAATTCCTCTCTATGATTTAATAAATGCAAAAAACAATAATGGCCTTTTTGAATAATTTAATGCGATCGACACTCATATTAAATAATTTAATCTAAGAATTCACGGATATTGAAACACAATTTATAAATATTAGTATAATTTTTATATATTATTTACCGGTTAATTGGACGGTGCCAACACAAATCGTGTGAGGGAGGGAACAAGGGACTGAGGGAGACTGGCCATTATGGACTGCACTAGGAAGGAGACAGGAGAGAGAGACAGAGAGAGAGATAGAGAGAGAATTTGCAAAAGGAGACATGCATTGAAACCACATGGCAAAAAGATATTGGAAGGGGGTCTTGTGGCTGATACATGCAGTGAATTGAAGGACTTTTCAATTGTGGAGTTCGGTAAAAACAAGTGACTACAAAGAGTTTTGGTTTAACAAACAACAGTATCGATCAACTATTTGAAAGTTTGACCCGTTTGGATGGGGGATATCCCCCTCCAAAAATTATCACCCCTTATTATTAATTTTGGCATGGTTTGGATGGGAAAAAAGTGCCCCTCCAAAAATTATCCCCCCCTCTTCTCCCCTATTACCCCCTCTTCTCCCTTATTACCCCCTCTTATATTTCACTCTCTCCCAAAATTATATTTTTCTCTTTTTTATTGTTAACTAAATTTTTCTCTTTTTCTCTTTTTTATTGTTAACTAAATTTACGCGAGCTAAATTATATATATATTTTTTAACTAAATTTTTTATTGTTGATTTATATTTTGTTGTTATTTTTTTCTTTTTTTTGTTAATTTGTAAAACAAAGTTAAAAAACCCTTAAATGATTCAAAAATAGTCATCTGAGAGGCTGATTGGATAAGGGATTATAGGTCTCATTTGGGCTATAGTTTTTATTTATTTGTTATTTTTGTATTTATTTATTTATTTATTTTTTGCTATAGTTTATTAGTCCCCATTTGGATTATAGGCCCTATTTGGATTATTTTTTGCTATAGTTTATTAGTCCGTCTTGATGAAAAGGAATCTAATGAGTATAAAATTATGTTCAAAAGTTAAAAAAAAATCACTAAAGACGACGAATAAGTACAAAAAATTCTATTTTTTGATTTATTTTTGTCTTTTCTGAACATTTTTCAAATTTAGCCGATGATTGATAACTTTTCTGAAAGCTCTTGTCGAGATGAATCAACAAATCAACAAAAATTGATGAAAAACAAAAAATTACAAAAAAATTTCAAATAAGGACGAAAAAATGGGGATAAGTTATTGAGGGGGATAAGATAAGAGGGTTATTATTTTAAAAGGGTTGGCCCACATTGATGTGATATTTATAGAGGGGGTAATAAAAAGTAGATAGTTTGGATGAAGTATTAAAAAAATGGGATAAAATAGTACTTAATTTGAATGGAACATAAAATAGGGGGATAAGGTTATTTTGTATTTGTAATGAGAAAGAAGGGGTATTATCCAAGAATAATATCCCCTCCCCTCTTTTTCCCTCCCCTCCAGGATAATTTTTGGGCATCTCCCACCCTACCCAAAAATTATCCCCCTTTATCCCTCTCCGGTGGATTATTTTTGGAGGGGTGAAAAATTATCCCCCTGCATTTTTTGCTCCCAAACCATGCTAAACATGTCACGTCGATCCTTTTACCCCCTCAAAAAATTATCCCCCTTTTTTTTTCCCCCATCCAAACGAGCAATAGTGTTTTTCCTTATTCACCCACTCTTATCCCCCTTTATCCCCTTGTTTAATCCCTCATCCAAACCATCTACTTTTTTATACCCCTTTATAAATATCACATCAATGTGGGTCATCCCTCTAAAAATAATACCCCCTCTTATCTTATACCCCCTCCAAAAATTATCCCCCTGAAAATAATACCCCATCCAATCGGGCCTTTAGGGGCCGATTGGAGATAAGTTATTAAGGCGGAATAAGATAAGAGGGGGTATTATTTTTAAAGGGTTAACCCATTTTGATATGATGTTTATAGAGGGGGTAACAAAAAGTAGATAGTTTGGATGAAGTATTAAAAAAGAGGATAAAATAATACTTGATTTGGATGGAGGATAAAATAGGAGAATAAGGCTATTTTGTAGTTGTAATGAGGGAGAATGGAATAATACCCCCTCTTATTTTTTGGGCACCTTCCCCCGGCCCAAAAATTATCCCCCTTTATCCCTCTCCGGGGGATTATTTTTGGAGAGGTGAAAAATTATCCCCCTGCATTTTTTGCTCCCAAACCATGCTAAACATATCATGTCGATCCTTTTACCCCCTCCAAATATTATCCCCCTTCCTTTTCCCCCATCCAAACGAGCCCTTACTTACAGAAATTAAAGTGGTTTAAAATTTAAAATCTTAATTATTTGTGTAGATTCTCGTTGTTGTACAAATTGAAATGAATAAAGATTATTAGTTCTTTTATTCATACTGTCATAGACATGAATACTCGTTACAATTAATTGAAAATTTGCTTTTCCTACTAAGTCAAAAAAATTAGCAAACGGGGATTGAAGATGCCCCAGAGAGAGAGAGAGAGAGAGAGAGAGTGTTAGTTGTGAACAGAACAACAAGATGGTAGTACTTAGCATTGAAGGTAGAACTACTTTTTTTTATTATTAGATTATTTTCTTATTCTTATTAAAGAAAATTATAATTTATTATCTTTCGTTAATTTTTTATGAATTATTAATTCGTATCGAGGAGGATTTTAAAATAATACATGAACTAAAATTGAAAAACATTCAAAAGAGATAAAAGAAAATCAAAAACATGATCTATTTTGAGTTATTTTTTATTTTTAGTGAACTTTTTTAACTTTTAAATATAATTTTATACTTTCTATTTTTTTGCCACCAATAATAAAAAAAAATGAACAAAGAAAACAAACAAAAGATGAATGAAAGACAAAAAAATTGTACAAATACCAGAAAGTTCACCTAAACCTACCTCATACTTCTGGTCAAAGAACGTGTTAAAAGTGCTTATCTTCATGTTAGGAAAAAGGTCCAAGACCAGAATTCACAGAAACTCCCTTTGCAGTATATAGGCAAACCAGGATTCCTATTATTCTACACTTACACTCGTTCATTTCCCAACCCAGTTCCCCAAAACAATAACAAACAGAAAAACATGGCCTTGTCTTCCATCTTTGAATCCAGCAATGGTGAGAAGCGATGGATTGAGCAAATCCACAAAATCCTTGCTGAAGAGGTTAAGATTCAGATTGAACCCGTTTCCATCTTTCGGGTCCCATCAACACTAAGTATTTACAAGCCCGAGGCTTACGTCCCTCAGGTTGTGGGCATAGGCCCCTACCACCATTTTCGGTCACAGCTCTATGAGATGGAGAGGTACAAGCTTATCGCTGCACACACCCTCCAGAAGCAGTTCAAAAGCCTTGAATTTGACCAGCTGGTTAATGAGTTTACCCGTCTTGAACAGAGAATTCGGCCTTGTTACCACAAGTACCTTGACATCGAGGGAGATACTCTAGCTTGGATTATGGCCATTGATGGCCTTTTCTTGCTAGATTTTCTTCGTCGTTATAACTTGTCGCCTTCAACTCTCGCCGCCCATTTGCTCGATTCCACGGGGAGAAAATTGACTCACGGGTCCGTCCTCGGTGACATACTGATGCTCGAGAATCAAATCCCTATGTTCATCCTGAGTAAGATATTGTCCATCCAATGCTCGTCGCAGGCCGACGAAGCTAATGGTATCTTGCGTTCACAGGTGATGGATTTCTGTAAGGCCGTTTCTCCTCTCAAAATCAAAGAGGATCCCACTTTGTTTCAAAAGGAGCCCATACCTTCTCATTTGTTGGACCTTTTGTATCAATTAATCGTATCGAAGTTCAATGAACCTGTTGAATTTACGAATACAAACGACGACGCTGAAGCTACAAACATCGACGAGTCAATGGGTTCAGATTCAAGTAAGTTCTTTGAGGTTTTAGCCAAGCTTTGGCAGACGATATGCAACTTAAACGTGGGTTTAGTAAGTAATATTACAAACCCTATCAAGAGCGTAGTTTCTGTGTGTACCAACATTTTTTCTAGTGTTCACGGAGTGTCCGATATCTTGGTGTCGGAAAACAACGAAACTGACAAACATCCTAAAATTGAGGAAATCAATATTCCTTCGGTGACGGACCTTTGCAAAGCCGGCGTGGAGTTCCGCCCCTCCACCGGTGGAATCCAAATTGTCGACTTTAACCCACAAACCAGAATATTCACCCTTCCTGTAATTACTCTAGATGTCGATACCGAAATAGTGATGAGGAACTTAGTGGCATACGAAGCTTCAATCGAGTCTGAATCGCTAGTTTTTACCCGATATACGGAGCTAATGACTGGAATCGTAGACACTGATAAGGATGCAAAGCTGCTGAAAAAGAAGAACATCATCGTAAGCCGTCTAAAAACCGATGATGATGTCGCGAAGTTGTTCAATGGGATGAGTAAAGCCGTTCGGCACACACATGTGCCTCATATTGATAAGACTATTAAAGAGGTGAACACATACTACTACGCTACCAGGTTGGTTCGGGAGTACAGGCGCGTGAAGAATTTTGCGTATGGTTCCTGGAAGATTCTTACCATCCTAGCAGTCGTATTGCTCATCTTGCTCATGGCTTTACAGTCATTTTGCTCCGTTTATAGTTGTTCCAATTTTTTCCACACCACCGATCGAAGTTGATCATGCACGACCACAATTTAGTTCACATAAATTTTTTAGTACGTGAACTATGAATACGTAGGCACGTTCATATATGGTAGGAGGCAATATATGTAACTCTTGATGCTCTTTCTTCTTCTCTGTTTGGAGTTTTAGCTTTGTTTTAAGGCAAAAGCCTTTTCTATGGCATTTAAACTCTTGCTTTGTTTTTGTATTTTTTCTGGGATGACTTCTTGTTATTCCTTTCAAGTTGTGGCTTTGTAATCTTTCTTCTTTCTTCAAAAAATAATAATTCTTGATCATTTTGGCTTCATTATCCTATCATATTGTTACAAAATAGAGTGATTACCACAGTCATATAATGTAATTTACATGAAGTTATTGAATAATATTTTACCTATAATCTAAGTCTCTTAAAAAATCATCGTACATATCACAAGATAAATTCTGCTAAAGTTTTTGTAGTCTAAAGTCCAACATCCGTACTGATTTAGTCCGGCTTCAACCATTCCTAATTATGTAGCCAACTGTATCTACTTACTTTGGTCCTTGACAATTATAACCCCACACAAAATTCGTGAATATTGTGGACCTCAAAATTTAGTACTGCTACAAAAACAAATTCTTTTTAATTTTTCTTACAGATGATAAGGAACTCTGAGTCTAACTTCTCTATATTGCAATCGTACCAAAAAGCAATTTATTTTCAAATTCAATTAAGCATACTTAAACTAATTAAAAATATTCAAACTAAAATCGTAGGATTTGATCTGATTTTGACAATTCACCAAAGTTTTTTTCTTTTATTAATGTTACTATTCTTGTTTTTTGCTCATTTGCTCTATATTTTTTCAAAACCAAAATTTAAATTAATCTTTTTTTTTGACAAAATAAATCTAGAAAGTTAAAAACAATATGAGCAAAATCTCAAAAAAAAATCACCAAAGGAGAAAAGAAATTTAAAAAGGTAGTTTTTTTTGGTTGTTTTCAGTACTTTAACATCAAGATAATTGAACTTTTTTAAATTTTGATCAATATTTTTAGATAAAGTAATAGTTAGAGACAGAAAGATAAATACTAAAATGAAATAATTTAGAAAAAAGAGAATTCTACTTCTGGGACTTTTTTGGGTCCCTTTTTTTTTTTTTGGAATCTTAGTGCTTCTCATTTTGTTTATGTCTCTAGTTACAACTTCAATTTAGAAAGCAATCTACAAAGCAGGTTGTGTCACACTTCTTTGGTCTTAATTTTTTATTTGGCACAAAAAAAAAAAGTTGTCCAAACTAGCTGTTTCGATCAGAGAGAAAAAAAACGAGAATTAACTTTACAATCTCAACCGGCGACCTAGGAGAAAGAACATCGCTCATTCGAATTCCTTTGGGTCGTGCTAGCTGAATTTTATTGTCGAAAAATACTAAAAATTCAACATTAACTTGAAAAATTATTCTGGAATTAACAGTGAATTCTAAATTTCTTATTCTTTTTCTAAAATAGGGTGGCAGTAGGATTTATATAGTTATTTTTTTGGATCGAAACAACTAATTTAGATATAAAAAAAATTGATGCCAAATAAAGAATTAAGACCGAATAAATGTGAAATATTCAATGCACCAAAACATGCAATTGATTTAAATGCATGGCACAACGTGTCATACGCAGGGAGATTCCCCCAATCCGACAAGAGGGCAAGGGAGACTCGTCATTGTGAAATCCACTCCTGAATGGGAGATACATATATACATATATATATATATATATATATATGTAGAGAGAGAGAGAGAAAATTACTTTGGGGGGCCCGGTCTATACATGGTACACCATTGGTATGTAATACACTTGTAAAATATTTATTTTGATAAACATAAAATTTCTAAGTCCTATTGACAAAAAGAAAATTAACAGAAGATTGAAGAAATTGACCAAGAAATAAATATATGTAATTTAAAATAATTTTTTTTTAAACTTTTGAAATTATAAATAATGAAACACTATGATTATTACATTTACAGAATAAATTATTATTTTTTTTTAAAACTATATTGATAGACATATGATACTTTATTTTCTTCAATTGTATGAAATATTATTTATGATACTTAATTCAACAGTCAATTTTAATTATTTAAATTAAATAAATGAAGAATTATGTTCGAGGTCTTAAAGAAACCACACAACGATTCTTTAAAAAATATTTTTAATTTATATAATGATTGAGAGATCAATCAAGGCAACAAATAATACACTCAAAAATGCTAAAGACACACCACTTTTGCACATCGCTTTCACACATCACTCAAAACTATGTAGTTTTGTGTTGAAAAAAAATCATATTTATTTTTGACCCATATCGCTGAAAACATATTTGGGTCTTCCTTAACATAAAACGACGTAGTTTTAAGTGATGTGTAAAAGTGATATGTCAAAATGATGTGTATGTAGCACTCTTGTAATACACTATGTCAAACTTTTTTATTTGAATTTGAAATACTTTCAATAACTAATGATGTAGAATTATTATTTTAGAATATAATATTTTTTACCCAAAGTCCTTTTATTTAATATGAATTTAGTTATTGAGTGAATAACTGTAAGTTTTTATTTTTATTCCTATATAACTGTAGTTAACTTAGAGATTTTTTAGTTTTTTATTCTCATTGGGGAAATAACAATATTCTAATGAGAAAGAGTAAGTTTTTTTTGAATTTGAAGTTGAAAAAATAGTACTTATAAAATATATGTAATAAAATACTTTTACGCTTCCTATTGTAAAAATATTAATGGAATACTAATTAAACAATGACATTTGTTGTTTTGAGAATTATCTTCACAATTCTCTGTAATATTATATAGTATAAATAGATAACTGTGAATATTAGTATGTTTTTTACTTGACATCGGTTTATTTTGAACAGTATGTTTTATATAAGTACTCTAATTTAGAGATTTAAAAAATAATCTTATTATGGAAATAAGAATGATGTACTTAGAAAGAGTAAGATTTTAGTATTCAAAACTCATAAGAAATTTATAATATACGTGTAGTGAATCTCACACCTAGTAATTTATTTCTTTATTTTACATTTTTACTTAACAAAAAATTAAAAAAATAAAAACGTTAACAATTATTTGAGTATAATATTTATTAGTTCTAGTCATTTAAGTTTACATAAATTTAATTATAACAAAATTAATTAGAAATTGTTATTCTTATTCCTATATAAATATGAGTATCAATTTTAAAGATTTTTTAATCTCATTATGGAAAAGAAATTGTAATAAGAAAGAATAAGATTTGTAGATTTGAAATTTAAAAAAGATTTGTTAGATAATAGTAATAACATATCTTACATGTACTTTTTGAAACTTTAATGAATGACCAATCATTTTTCGCTACTTGTCACTCTCAGAGTGACTCTCACGAAAAGTCGCCCTGCAATAATATATAGTATAGATAAGCTAGCAATTTTTGGTCAAATTTCAATTTTGTTTTTATTTAGGGAAAACTTAATTTTTTATTGCTCTTAATTATTTTGTATTGTGTACTTTTTCATATTAAGACAATCATTGACTTTAAACTCCTTTCACCACAAAATGTTTTTATTTAGCAATCATTTGTTTGCTCATTTGCTCTAAATTTTTTCAAAACCAAGTCAGGATTTTAAATTAATCTTTTTTTTGACGAATACAAAGTAATAAACAATATGAGCAAAATTTCAAAAAATTCACCAAAGGAGAAAATAAATTTAAAAAGGTAATTTTTTATTTATTGTTTTCAGTACTTTAACATCAAGATATTTGAACTTTTTTAAATTTCAATATTTTTAGATGAAGTTATAGTTAGAGACAGAAATATAAATACTAAAATGAAATACTTTAGAAAAATGGGATTCTACTTCTGGGAATTGTTTGGGTTTCTTTTTTTTTTTTTGGAATCCTAGTGCTTCTCGTTTTGTTTACGTCTCTAGTTACAACTTCTGTAACGCCCCAATTTCTTAGAGATGTTGAATAAAATATTTAGAATCAAAAGACTGACTTTTCATTAACAAAATATATTTTAAACATAACTGAAATAGAAATACATAAATAGAAAATGAGCTCGACAATATGTAGGTAAATCATAGACTACAGGGCACTAAACTATAGTTTAAGTAAACCAATCTTCAGTACGTGCTAACGAATCTTCTTCTATATTGACAATGCCGGTTTCTGGAAGCTTGGGTTCTTCTATTTTATCTTCAATACCTGACGTGAAATGTCAGAGGCAGAAAAATTGCACTATATGAGCAATAAAACTCAGTAATAAAAATTTTACCCGTAGTCCAATTTGTGCCACAAAACATATGATGCATGATACAATGATGTAACTTTAAGCAAAAACAATAATGATAGTAAATGATCAGAGTATAAAATGCACAATATAAGTCAAAGTCAACTTTTGGGACTTGTGGAGTCTGGAATCCACTCTTGACTTCTCGGGTTGTAGAATCGGATCTTCGATCTGCAAAACACTCAACACTAAGTTAGTGCACACCGGGGGGGAGTTGGATCTCCGGTGGGCACTCCGACGATCAAGTTAGCTCTTTAGGAAGAGAAGAAATAACTTGAAAGTAAGCTCTAAGCGCGAGTATGCATGTACCTGTAGTAGGAGTGCCGCTGGGATATTTATAGAGTAGGAGTCCAACCGTCTCCCGGAGTGCTCGGCCCAGTATGTAGGACGTGATCCGAAGACTGCGGGGACGTTGCCACGTGTCCCACGCCCGAGCGGATCGGAAGGGTGTGCTTTGCACGTCCTCTGCCACGTGTCCCATGCCTGAGTGGGTTGGAAGGGTGTGCTTGCACGTCCCTTAGGAAGCGGAGAACGTGTGTTAGCGTTCTGGAACTGAGTCACAGCATTTTCGGACGTCCTGAACGAGAAACTGCCAAAGGGGATCCTGTGGCCGAGTGATGAATGCCGAGCAATGAGAGACCGAGTGATGAATGCCGAGCAATGAGAGACCGAGTGATGAATGCCGAGCAATGAGAGACCGAGTGATGAATGCCGAGCAATGAGAGACCGAGTGATGAATGCCGAGCAATGAGAGACCGAATGATGAATGCCGAGCAATGAGAGGCCGAATGATGAATGCCGAGCAATGAGAGACCGAAGATCGGTGCGGAACCTAATACCATAGCTTGGGAAGACCGAGCTTTAAACTCGTTCGGTAGGGCCGAGCCCAAACTCCGGCCGACAAGTCGTCTGGCCCAACACTTGGGGATTCATAACAGGTTGGTTTGGGCTACGCCGAGCTCCAGAATACAATTCAGATGATCATGGGCCGGGGGCCCACTAATGAATATTCCGGCCTACTACAATAGCCCCTCAATCCCTTCACACCAGTACTGGTCGTGAAAGGGGTTGACCTTCCGTAGGCCGGAGCCTACTGTTTGGCCATCAATATCGAGGCATGTCAGCCGTCAATTCCATGGATTGTGACACGCGTCGTGTCATTCGACGGTTAGAAGGCGAAACGTCCCGTCTTCCTGTGCATGACTCTTCGATTTCCGAGCTTGGCCTTTCATAGGCTTGAACCAACTGTCCGGCCACTCATACCAAAACGTACCAGCCGTCAGGAGTGTTCGGCCCAGTATGCAGGACGTGGTCCGAAGACTGCGGGGACGTTGCCATGTATCCCATGCCCGAGCGGATCGGAAGGGTGTGCCTGTACGTCCCTTAAAAAGCGGAGAACGTGTGTTCGTGTCCCTTAGAAAGCGGAGAACATGTGTTCGTGTCCTGAACCGAACCACACGACGTCTCTAGTCGTGCTGGACAAGAAACTGCCAAAGGGGATCCCTTGGCCGAGTAATGAATGCCGAGCATTAAGAGACCGAAGATCGGTGCGGAGCGTGATATCACTGTCTGGGAAGGCCGAGCTCGAACTAGTTCGGATAGGCCGAGCTCAATGCTCCGGCCGTCAGGTCGTTCGGCCCAATACCAGAAAACCCATGTTGGTCAGATTGGGCTATGCCGAGCTCCAGAATACTATTTGGATGATCATGGGCCGGGGGCCCACTAGTGACTATTCCGGCCTACTACAATAGCCCCTCAATCCCTTCACATCAAAGCTGGTCGTGAGAGGGGTTGACCATCCGTAGGCCGGACTCCAGTGTTCAGTCATCAATATCGAGGCACAACAGCCGTCAACTTCAGGGATCATGACACGTGTCGTGTCATCCGACGGTCAGAAGGCGGAACGCCCTGTCTTCCGGCGCATGACGCTTCGATTTCCGAACTCGCCCCTTCGTAGGCCTGAGCCTACTGTCTGGTCATTAATGCTGAGACGTGACAGCCGTCAGCCCCAC
Organism: Arctostaphylos glauca; assembly: GCA_019985065.2. Classification (NCBI taxonomy): domain Eukaryota; kingdom Viridiplantae; phylum Streptophyta; class Magnoliopsida; order Ericales; family Ericaceae; genus Arctostaphylos; species Arctostaphylos glauca. The sequence goes on from JAHSPW020000002.1 coordinate 6,010,654, forward strand.
TGATCGTGACACGTGTCACTTCATCCGACGGCCGAAGACGAAACGTCTCGTCTTCCCGCCTTGCCACTTCGCCTTCCGTACCGCCCTATAAATAGGGGTTTGCCAGGAGAGAGAGAACTTTTACCATCTCTCGAGTTCCTTCGCCAGAGCATTTGAAGCCCTCCTACTCTCTCGAAGAATCGAATTTGCATCCGTGTGATCTTCTTCAACTGCTTCTAGAAGGTACGATCCGATTAGCCCCTACTGCTAGTTTATTTCCAGTTCCTTCTGCATTTCGAGTAGTTTAGAGTAGGTTTCATGCTTTTTCTGCATATTCAGACCTTTGTAATAGAGGCCGAGGTTTGTAGGATAGGCCGAGGTCTGTAGGAGAGGCCGAGGTCCTTGTTAGGAACCATAGAACACCAGTGAGGCTGAGGAACTAGTGCTCGGCCGAACCCCCTTTAGACTTAATTGAGCGATCTTGCCTTAGCAACTTTTTTGACACCCGTGCACTGTTTGATAGGATGTCCGAGATCGACGTGGATTCAGCCCGAGCTTCTTCTGCCGACGCCGGGGAGCCCGGCCCAAGTGGCTCATCTGGTCTGCCGAGCGGGGAAGAACACCCTTACACAGCGAGGAACCGCTACACTCGGTTTTTTGACGACCCAGAGAGCTTAGCCGACTTCCGCCAAACCTACGGTATTCCGAATGACGTACACATTAGGTTAGTTGAGCCGGACGAAAGTCCTGTCTCCAATGAGTCCCAAATTGTCCTCCCTCTGATGGCCATTATCGAGGGAGGTGTTCGGTTCCCTTTCCACCCCTTCCTTAGGAGAATATTGAACCTCCTCCGCCTAACCCCCTCCCAAGTAACTATCAACTTCTACCGAATAGTGATGGGAGCTCTAGAATTGAGGGAGAGGTATAGGCTAGATTTCGAAGCAGAAGACCTCTTCGGTTTATACTTTGTTAGCGAAAATAGAGTCTCCAAAAGGAAATTCCTTGGGAGCCGAGCCGGACAGAGAAAGCTTATTAGAGGTCTGCCGGACTCTGATAAGTACGCAAACGAGTTCGTCTGCGTTAGTGGTGAGTTTGAGTATGCGGTCGGGGAATTCAGACTCAACCCAATCCCTAGGGTGCCCGGATACGCAGGTATTTATACTCGTGCAAGTTCTCCGTTTTTGTATATCTTGTTCTGCTTTTAAAAGTGTTGTCTCTTTTTGTAGGGAAAGAGGTGGTGGTGCAGCTGAAGAACCGAGCATCGCGAGCTAGGATCGACCGAGCTCTCGCCATCCGCAGACGACATCGCCACTGCACGGATCTCCTCGGCTACGTGGATTCATACAGGTCCAAGTTGAAGGCTCGGGGGGATTCCAGCAGTAGCAGTGAGTCCGGAGCCGGAGACAGGGGGTCGTGCGAGCCGGAGAACTCCAACCATTCACGTACCAGCCCACCACTCGGCGTCATCCGAGAGCCGAGGGCTGAGGGCACGCCCGAGACTATAGTTGCCATTTCTTCAGGTACTGCAACTTCCGACTTTTCCTCGGGTTATAGCCCCTGTCCGAGCGTGAGTGACGAAGAGCTGAGAGCCTTATTTGCAGAGATCGACCGGGCGGAGGCAGAGCGATCAGATTCCGAGCCGATGCCGCGCAAGGAAAAGGAACCCGCGTCCCTGAAGCTAGCGGTCGGCTCTTCTAAAGGGCCGAGCAAAGAAGTTGCGGGCCAACAGAAACGCAAGGGTACAGAGGGACCCGAGCGAGAGAAGAAGAAGCAGAAAGCGGTGGATCCTCAACCCGCCGAGATGGGTACACAACAGAGCCGGCCTCTGCGCCCTTCGCCGCAAGCCATTGCTCATGTTGCTGCTGCTGGAGCCGAGGAGGCAAGGTTTGCTGAACCATTCCGTCCTCAACCGATGCTGACCGACCGACCACTGACTGTTGAGGACTCGGTGGACACCACCCGGCACGCCGCCTTCGCTCTGGCCGAGGGTACACTGCTGCCGAAGGATGCAGCTAATCTGCCCTTGAACATCGAGGCCGCATTCTCCGAGCTAGCAAAGCACACCGTGAAGGTATTTTCACTCGGTAGCTCTTAATTCATTTGTTTCCTTCCGTGTTCTGATTGTTTTATGCTTGTGATGCAGTCCTGCCAGCATCTGGTCGCTGTGAAGGCTGGGCTTCTTCGGCATGCCAACCAGACTCGGTCTCTCCGGGCTCTTCACCAGAAAGAGCAAACGGAGAGGATCCAGATGACCGAGAAGTTCAGCGCGGCTCGAGCTGCTGTTGCCGAGGCCGAGACCAAGAACACATCATTGATGAAGGCTCTGGAGGAGAAGGATGCCGAGATGTCCAAGAAGGTGGACGAGGCGGACTCCAAGGGGTATGATGAAGGTTATGCAGAGGCCGAGGGGAGGTACCAGAGAGAGATGGAGAGGATCAACGCCGAGCTAGGCGATCTTCTTCAGAACACCTTCAACAATGGCTGGCTGTCGGCTCTCAAGGCGGCTCGTGTGCCCGAAGGATCTTCATTGTACCAAGAGATTCCGAAGTACAACAACGAGGCCGGCCCTGACGAGTCTGCAGCCCAGACTATTGCCGAGCCCCAGTCTCCGGTCGAAGCAGAAGGCGGAAGGGCAGCCGAAGAAGGGGAGTCTGCACCCGAAGTTAGGGTAGTCGATCCACCGGCTCCTGAGTGAGCTCGGGCTTTGTAACACTTAGATTTCTTTTCAATGTAATTCCGTACTTTTTAACTCTCGTTGGTACTATGGGAAGTTTTATCAAGTATTTTGTGTTCATCAACCCATCTTGGATGTTCATGCATTGATCGTCGGCCCATGCTGACTTATTTAAATTATGTAGAACCCCCAAGGCTAAGTAGATCACCGAACACTGTAGTTCGGATAGTGCCCAAACTTGTAAAAATTAAATGATAATAAGGCCGAAGGCCGCACTTGGAAGTATCCGAGGAATAGAAGGCAAGGCCATGAAAAATGAATACAACCATACATAGGCTAGTTGTAATTGTCCGGTCCGTAGATCGTACTTAGTACTTATGAAATCAAACCATGATAAGGCCGAAGGCCGCACCCTGAGGTTACCGGGGACTAGAAGGCAAAAGCCACGAAAAATGAATACAACCATCCATAGACTAGTTGTAGTTGTGATAAGGCCGAAGGCCGCACTCGGAGGCATCCGAGGATTAGAAAGCCAAAGCCGTTAAAACAGAGGTAACCATACATAGGCTGGTCGTAATATCGAGCTCATAGAATCGTAAAAACAGTTAGAGGCCATTGGCCGTACACTGAGTTTTCATAATGAATTGTCATACATCTTTCAAGTAAATAAAACTCAAACTTAGATATAGTTGAAGGCCACAGGCCGTACAGAAAGGGATAATAAAAATGATATAACTGGGAGGCCGCAGGCCGCCGCAGGCCGTGCTTACACGTAAGCTGAAAGCCAGCTAGTGATAATATCTCCTTAAATTGTGAGCATTCCAAGGACGGGGAATAGGAGTTCCATCCAAATCTTCCAACTTGTAGGAGCCGACCCCGACAATTTTGATCACTCGGTAGGGTCCTTGAAAGATGGGATGGAACCCTTCGGCAGTTTGTCGAACCAGAGGAGCCCCAGTTCCCCCAAGCTGGAAGGGAAGAGCTTGCACATTAGAGCGTCGTCGGTGCTGTAGAGAGACATCATCTGCCGAAAGTGCACCAGGTGCAGGTAGGCATCTGTCTTGGGGTCATACTTACTGAACTTCGGGGGGTTGAAGCCACGTGGTGGACGCACCCCCTCTATCTCCCTGGTGAAGGGAGAAGAGATGAGCTGGTCATGGATGATGTCGCACTGTGAACGTGCTGGCCGAACCTCCTGTTCGGCTCTCCCCCCCCTTCTAGCCACGAGTTGTGGTCTCAGGTCACGTCCACCGTGATACCGAGGAGAACGTCCTCGGCGGTTTTGACGTCTTGATGGGGATTGATCTCTTCGACCGCCATACCTTCGATCCATTTGAGTCTCATGGGTCGGGGTGACGTCCGAAGGTGTTGTCGGTGGAGAGTGCGACTGAGTGCTGCTCACTGGTTGAGCTCCCAGCCTTTGGTGAACCGAGACCCTCCGAGTTCCCCGTTCGGCTTCCGAACGGCTTCCAGATGGTGCGGTCCTGGTTCGTCCCCGGCCCCGCGTCTCGTTGATCGCGTCGACCTCGGTTTCGACTCCCAGTCGTTCGAGGGCCGGACGCTTGTTCCTTTCTCTTTGCTCCGGAGAGCGTGTCCTGCGGCGCCTTCGTCGCCGAGCCTGCGACGTCTCGCCATTCTGGTCAGGTTTGATGGCAACTTTGAGTTGCGCAATTTCCTCCCTGACCAGTTGAAGTAGCTGATCACGTTCTGCCAGTCGAGCCTCCAAGCGCTCGACATATGCCCTGTCCCTCAGATCAGCAGGAGGAGGGGGTGGAATGGCTGGTAGGACTGAAGGTTCAGTTCCGGTGACCACCATTGTTGATTCAGGTAAAGTTTTAAGGTGAGGATTTTGAGGATGAGAAGTCAGAAGGATCTCCCACTGTGGTCGCCAAATTGTGGAGTCTGGAATCCACTCTTGACTTCTCGGGTTGTAGAATCGGATCTTCGATCTGCAAAACACTCAACACTAAGTTAGTGCACACCGGGGGGGAGTTGGATCTCCGGTGGGCACTCCGACGATCAAGTTAGCTCTTTAGGAAGAGAAGAAATAACTTGAAAGTAAGCTCTAAGCGCGAGTATGCATGTACCTGTAGTAGGAGTGCCGCTGGGATATTTATAGAGTAGGAGTCCAACCGTCTCCCGGAGTGCTCGGCCCAGTATGTAGGACGTGATCCGAAGACTGCGGGGACGTTGCCACGTGTCCCACGCCCGAGCGGATCGGAAGGGTGTGCTTTGCACGTCCTCTGCCACGTGTCCCATGCCTGAGTGGGTTGGAAGGGTGTGCTTGCACGTCCCTTAGGAAGCGGAGAACGTGTGTTAGCGTTCTGGAACTGAGTCACAGCATTTTCGGACGTCCTGAACGAGAAACTGCCAAAGGGGATCCTGTGGCCGAGTGATGAATGCCGAGCAATGAGAGACCGAGTGATGAATGCCGAGCAATGAGAGACCGAGTGATGAATGCCGAGCAATGAGAGACCGAGTGATGAATGCCGAGCAATGAGAGACCGAATGATGAATGCCGAGCAATGAGAGGCCGAATGATGAATGCCGAGCAATGAGAGACCGAAGATCGGTGCGGAACCTAATACCATAGCTTGGGAAGACCGAGCTTTAAACTCGTTCGGTAGGGCCGAGCCCAAACTCCGGCCGACAAGTCGTCTGGCCCAACACTTGGGGATTCATAACAGGTTGGTTTGGGCTACGCCGAGCTCCAGAATACAATTCAGATGATCATGGGCCGGGGGCCCACTAATGAATATTCCGGCCTACTACAATAGCCCCTCAATCCCTTCACACCAGTACTGGTCGTGAAAGGGGTTGACCTTCCGTAGGCCGGAGCCTACTGTTCGGCCATCAATATCGAGGCATGTCAGCCGTCAATTCCATGGATTGTGACACGCGTCGTGTCATTCGACGGTTAGAAGGCGAAACGTCCCGTCTTCCTGTGCATGACTCTTCGATTTCCGAGCTTGGCCTTTCATAGGCTTGAACCAACTGTCCGGCCACTCATACCAAAACGTACCAGCCGTCAGGAGTGTTCGGCCCAGTATGCAGGACGTGGTCCGAAGACTGCGGGGACGTTGCCATGTATCCCATGCCCGAGCGGATCGGAAGGGTGTGCCTGTACGTCCCTTAAAAAGCGGAGAACGTGTGTTCGTGTCCCTTAGAAAGCGGAGAACATGTGTTCGTGTCCTGAACCGAACCACACGACGTCTCTAGTCGTGCTGGACAAGAAACTGCCAAAGGGGATCCCTTGGCCGAGTAATGAATGCCGAGCATTAAGAGACCGAAGATCGGTGCGGAGCGTGATATCACTGTCTGGGAAGGCCGAGCTCGAACTAGTTCGGATAGGCCGAGCTCAATGCTCCGGCCGTCAGGTCGTTCGGCCCAATACCAGAAAACCCATGTTGGTCAGATTGGGCTATGCCGAGCTCCAGAATACTATTTGGATGATCATGGGCCGGGGGCCCACTAGTGACTATTCCGGCCTACTACAGGACTCACTCTTGATCTTGACACATGTCTGACCATGACTCATATGTGTTGCAAGTCCATTTCAAAATTCCAAGTTCGGTTCCACATCATATTGCCCATAAGTCTAAATAATCATTAATTTCTAAAACAGTGTCATGATGTTCTCGACCGACATGGTCCCGACCTCTAAGTTGAACTTCATATTCGACGCATACGTGCCCAAACATCAGCTCCTGTATCTCATATTTTCAATCATTATGCTCTCAAACGTTATATTTTCCATATGTTGTGCCTCGACATAAAAAATCCTAACTCCATCACCAACTATAGTTTTATTCTTAAAAGATACGACATAGCTAAAGAACATAATTGGCTCTCAACATAACTTGGCTTAATAAATGAGACGTGATCGACTCGGCTCTAACATGTAGTCCGATGGTATCAGATATAGTTCGGCTAAATGCATAGCCTAACACAATATTCCCATGGAGTGATATCACGTTGCTTAAGACATATCTCAGTGATTTCCTCAAAATCTTATTGATAGTTCAAAAACACGTGAGGAATGACTATATTCAAAATGACGTGCGCTTAGACTTTCATTACTAAATTGACACATGCTTGAACGACAACTAGAAGGATTAAAAATATCATAAGAATAACATACTTTTATAATGCCAATGTATAATAACCATGATTCATGATGTCGATTGAAAATAATAGGGATCATAAAAGCATAAGCGCAAAGTAGTAACATGACTAGAATCACAAACATCAAATGGATAGAAAAATATAAGCCTTTCGGTTGGATCGATATGGTCATCCGGTTAGAAGTTGGGTCATCTGGATGGATAACACTAAAGTATCCGGTTTAGTATGATATCGAGGTTGAAAAGTCCAAATTCATGTTTTGTAGTGTGGTTGATAAATGTGATGGCAGTTTTGTAATATGACATTTTTGTAATAAATTGTTGATTTTCCATATCATTAATGTCGACAATTATTGACTTAGAGCTCTTTTCATTAATTTTGTAATCCTATAATGTTACTATTTTTTTAGTCATTTGCTCTAAACTTTTTCAGAATCACTTCAAATTTTTAGATTAATCTTTTTTTGACAAATGAATCTTAAAAGTAAAAAAAAAAAACAATGTGAGCAAAGGTCTCAAAAAGTTCACCATAGGCAAAAAGAAATATTGAGGGATCAACTTCGCTGGGGAGGACAATCTTACTTACAAGTTATACAATTTAGAGAAAGAAACCACGAGACACTTGTTGTTGCACTGTAATTACACATGGCGAATCTAGTCCAACATCTTTAAATGGTGGAACACATCTATGGTGATACCCTGAGATATTTTCCAAATCATTAGTGGATTGCCAAGGTCCAAACCCAACTAGACTGAACGAACTCTTTGGTACACATTAGTCTACTCAACTCTCTGGTGTATCTAGTTAGGTCGTAACTGTAACGCTCCAATTTTGAAAACATTAATTAAAATCTTTTAATTTAATTATTTATTTAATTAAAATGTAATATCAAGAAAAATACATTTTATTGATAATATAGACAATAGAAAATATGATAAATCAGAGTTTTACCAATGCGAAGGTAAAATTAACAAAAATACCCATTAGGGTTTACATTTAAAAATACAATAACAAAGCATCTAGGATAGGGTAGCCAAATACCACCAATGTCTTTTTTTGCAGATCCTGACTTTTCGTGCTCGGGAGGGTACTCTTGCTGCTCCACAACATCTGGTATGAAATATCAGGGGGCAGAGAAGTTACACCGAATGAGTTGTGACACTCAGTAGGAAAAAATTATTGAAAATCCATAAATACATATATAAAACATGACATATAAATCATGAAAAATAATAAAGTGTATAAACAAAGTCATGTAAGTTCATTATGCTCTCGTTCTTTTAAATTTTTTAAGAGTACCATTTTCCTCCGGTATTCCTTCTTATCCAACTGTCTAGTATAGAGTACTCGTTGATATTGATAAGTTCTTACCGTGGCAAGGCGTAGACCTTTTACCGTCTACTCGAGTCAATACCTACTTCACTCTAAATAAACCCGACCGAGTATGTGATTTCGTCGAGTTAGGTACCAACGATTCTTAGCCGCTTCCCCTTTATTGGCTTAAGGTTGCCCAAGACAAGGTCCTCACGCGCTCGAGTCCCAGAGCTATCGATGCAAACGCACCCCGATGTTACCTCCAACCGAATACACCCATCTCGTAGTTGGGGTCTTTAACAAACGGGACGACACCCGGTGGGATTCAAACTCACATGGAACACACTTGGCACAACGGCTAGAAAACACAACACTAGGTACGACGGCCAACAACACTTCGCACGACGGTCATCAATTATCCACTTTTTCATTTAACAAACATATTTATTCATTACATGTTTCACTACTTTATAATGTTCATCCAACATCCTCCGCTGTCTTGTTATATGTGACATTCGAACTAGTGTCCCTAACGTAAATTCTAGGTTTTCACATAATTACCAACTCATACCATAATTCAATATCTACATTTTAACACAACAGTTAATCTATGTACAATAGTTGGCACGACGGCCACTTTAAACCATAATTGGCACGACATCCCAATACTTCTCAACTAATGGCTCGACGACCGTAATTAACCTATTATTAAATTTTTTAACTTAATTTATTTTTAAATTCTTATTAAAAATTACGGGTTGTTACAACAACATCCTGATCTTCCAAAATCGAAAGATGGCAATTGAAGAAGTGGTTGAGATGAGTAAGATTAGAGCTGCTTCCTGGGCAAAACTCAGACTCTAGATCAAGGTGTACTCAATACAAAATATAATTAGATGTTTAGAAAGGGTGCCTAGGTTGAGGACTTCAAACTTATGTATTTTGATATTCCTGTTCATTTGGTAGCTTCCCCTTTGTAGGTAACTTGCCTAATACACCTTTGGATTCTACAATATAATCCAATAATAACACTAGTCTAAATAAATTTCACGGATATTAATACACTATTTATAAATATCAATATAATTTTTATATATTATTAACCGGGTAATTGGACGGTGGTAACAAGTACCAGAAACAAGGGACCGAGGGAGACTGGTCATTTGGAATGAACTCAGAATGGAGACAGGAGAGAGAGAGAGAGAGAGAGAGAGAGAGAGAATTTGCAAAAGGAGACATGCATTGAAACAACATGGCGAAAAGATATTGGAAGGGGGTCTTGTGGCTGATACATGCAGTGTGGTGAAAAAATGTGGACTAAAAAGAGTTTTGGTTTAACGAAACAACAGTATCCATCAACTATTTCAAAGTTTGATCCTTATTTACAGAAATTATGTGGTTAAAAATTTTAAAATCATACAATTATATTTCTGGATTCGTATAAATGAATTGAATCAAGGCCATCATTTTTTTTTTTCCATACACATAAATACTCATAACAATTAATTGAAAATTTACTTTTTCCACATAGTCAAAAAACTAGCACAATGGAATCGAGCGAGCAACAAAGAAAGAGAGTGAGATTTAAAGACAGAGAGAGAGAGAGAGAGTTGTGAACAGAATAAGAAGACGTACAGTAATTAGCGTTGCCGGTAACTAGAACTACATTTTTATTAGATTATTTTCTTATTCTTATTAAAGAAACTAGTAATTTATTGTCTTTCGTTAATTTTTTTATGAATTATTGATTCGTATCGATGAGGATTTTAGAATAATTATAAATAATGAACTAAATTTGAAAAAAATTCAAAAGAGATAAAAAAAAATTTAAAAACATGATCTATTTTGAGTTATTTTTTATTTTTAGTGAACTTTTTTTAACTTTTAAATATAATTTTATACTTTCTATTTTTTTGCCACCAATAATTCAAAAAAAAAAAATGAACAAAGAAAACAAACAGAAGATGAATAAAAGACAAAATTTTTTTACAAATACCAGAAAGTTCACCGAAACCTACCTCATACTTTTGGTCAAAGAACGTGTTAAAAGTGCTCATCTTCATGTTAGGAAAAAGGTCCAAGACCAGAATTCACAGAAACTCCCTTTGCAGTATATAGGCAAACCAGGATTCATATTATGTTACACTTGCACTCATTCATTTCCCAACCCAGTTCCCCAAAACAATAACAAACAGAAAAACATGGCCTTGTCGTCCATCTTTGAATCCAGCAATGGTGAAAAGCGATGGATTGAGCAAATCCACAAAATCCTTGCTGAAGAGGTTAAGATTCAGATTGAACCCGTTTCCATCTTTCGGGTCCCATCAACACTAAGTATCTACAAGCCCGAGGCTTACGTCCCTCAGGTTGTGGGCATAGGCCCCTACCACCATTTTCGGCCAGAGCTCTATGAGATGGAGAGGTACAAGCTTATCGCTGCACACACCCTTCAGAAGCAGTTCAAAAGCCTTGAATTCGACCAGCTGGTTAATGAGTTTACCCGTCTTGAACAGAGAATTCGGCCCTGTTACCACAAGTACCTTGACATCGAGGGAGATACTCTAGCTTGGATTATGGCCATTGATGGCCTTTTCTTGCTAGATTTTCTTCGTCGTTATAACTTGTCGCCTTCAACTATCGCCGCCCATTTGCTCGATTCCACGGGGAGGAAATTGACCCACGGGTCGGTCCTCGGTGACATATTGATGCTCGAGAATCAAATCCCTATGTTCATCCTGAGTAAGATATTTTCCATCCAATGCTCGTCGCAGGCCGACGAAGCTAATGGTATCTTGCGTTCGGAGGTGATGGACTTCTGTAAGGCCGTTTCTCCTCTCAAAATCAAAGAGGATCCCACTTTGTTTCAAAAGGAGCTCATACCTTCTCATTTGTTGGATCTTTTGTATCAGTTAATCGTATCGAAGTTCAATGAACCTGTTGAATTTGCGAATGCAAACGACGACGCAGAAGCTACGAACATCGACGAGGCAATGGGTTCAGATTCAAGTAAGTTCTTTGAGGTTTTAGCCAAGCTTTGGCAGATGATATGCAACTTAAACGTGGGTTTAATAAGTAATATTACAAACCCTATCAAGAGCGTAGTTTCTGTGTGTACCAACATTTTTTCCAGTGTTCACGGAGTGTCCGATATCTTGGTGTCGGAAAACAACGAAACTGACAAACATCCTAAAATTGAGGAAATCAATATTCCTTCGGTGACGGACCTTTGCAAAGCCGGTGTAGAGTTCTGCCCCTCCACCGGTGGAATCCAAACCGTCGACTTTAACCCACGTACTAGAATATTCACCCTTCCAGTAATTACTCTGGATGTTGATACCGAAGTAGTGATGAGGAACTTAGTGGCATACGAAGCTTCAATTGAGTCCGAATCGCTTGTGTTTACCCGATATACAGAGCTAATGACTGGAATCGTAGACACTGATAAGGATGCAAAGCTGTTGAAAAAGAAAAATATCATCGTAAGCCGTCTGAAAACCGATGATGATGTGGCAAAGCTGTTCAATGGCATGAGTAAAGCCATCCGGCACACACATGTGCCTCATATTGATAAGACTATTAAAGAGGTGAACACCTACTACTATGCTACAAGGTTGGTTCGGGAGTACAGGCGCGTGAAGAATTTTGCGCGTGGTTCCTGGAAGATTCTTACCACCCTAGCAGTCGTCTTGCTCATGTTGCTCATGGCTTTACAGTCATTTTGCTCCGTTTATAGTTGTTCCAATTTTTTCCACACCACCGGTCGAAGTTGATCATGCACGACCACAATTTAGTTCACATAAATTTTTTAGTACGTGAACTATGAATACGTAAGCACGTTCATATATGGTAGGAGGCAATATATGTAACTCTTGATGCTCTTTCTTCTTCTCTGTTTGGAGTTTTAGCTTTGTTTTAAGGCAAAAGCCTTTTCTATGGCATTTACAGGGATAAGCTCATGCTTTGTTTTTGTATTTTTTCTGGGATGACTTATTGTTATCCCATTCAAGTTGTGGCTTTGTAATCTTTCTTCTTTTCATATAATATGATTATGTTTTACCGATCAAAAAATACTGATCTTGATCATTTTGGCTACATATTATCCTATCATATTGTTACAAAATCAAGTGATTACCACAGTTATATAATATAATTTACATGAAGTTATTGAATCTTATACCTATAATCTAAGTCTCTTAAAAAATAATAGTACATCTTAATCTCCTCCCTCCACGTTGGTTTCTCTCCAACAGGAGTATTTTGTATCCGGTTCTTATTTCCTTTTAATATATCTTTTGCCTTCCAAAAAAAATAAAAATAATAGTACATATCAAAAGATAAATTCTGCTAAAGTTTCTTGTAGTTTAAACTCCATTGAACGAAAGAGGTGTGTGTTCGTTTTGAGTATTTCTGAAACAATTTTTAGAAACAAAACTCTGAGACGTTGTTTGGTTATAAGTGTCTCAGAAACTTGTCTGGGAGAAAAATGTTTCAGAGACACTTTTTATAAAGAGAAAAAATTGTCTGGGAAAATATTTGAGAAACTGTTTGAGAAACTTGTTCCAGAAACTTGTTTGGGAGAAAATCTCCCAAACACCTAACCAAACATAGCCACGTAACCCTATTATTTCATAGTCTAAAGTCCAACATCCGTACTGATTTAGTCCGGCTTCAACCATTCCTAATTATATAGCCCACTGTATCTACTTACTTTGGTCCTTGACAATTGTAACCCAACACAAAATTCGTGAATATTGTGGACCTCAAAATTTAGTACTGCTACAAAAACAAATTCTTTTTAATTTTTCTTCCAGATGATAAAGAACTCTGATTCCAACTTCTCTTTCTTGCAATCGTACCAAAAAGCAATTTATTTTCAAATTCAATTAAGCATACTTAAACTAATTAAAAATCAAACTAAAATCGTACGATTTGATCTGATTTTGACAATTCACCAAAGTTTTTTTCTTTTATTAATGTTACTATTCTTGTTTTTTGCTCATTTGCTCTATATTTTTTCAAAACCAAAATTTAAATTAATCTTTTTTTTTTGACAAAATAAATCTAGAAAGTTAAAAACAATATGAGCAAATTAAATCTCAAAAAAATCACCAAAGGAGGAAAAGAAATTTAAAAAGGTAAATCTTTTTATTGTTTTTAGTACTTTAAGAACCCTTCATTACCGTATTCTGTGACAGATATGGTTCGATGTCTTCATGGATCGATTGGTGTAGTTCGTAATGGGTAGGTCTAGTATGTAATGGTTTGGTGTCGTTTTGTAATCTGTAGTTTGTAACCATACTCCTTTTCCAGTTGGTGCCTTACCAACTGGTATGAAGGATATGGGTGGCTCCCTCGTGTGTTTCCCTTCCACGCTTGTAATGGGTTTCTAATAGAACTTTTATTATCAAAAAAAAACATCAAGATATTTGAACTTTTTTAAATTTTGATCAATATTTTTAGATAAAGTAATAGTTAGAGACAGAAAGATAAATACTAAAATGAAATAATTTAGAAAAAAAGGAGAATTCTAGTTCTGGGACTTTTTTGGGTCCCTTTATTTGGAATCCTAGTGCTTCTCATTTTGTGTATGTCTCTAGTTACAACTTCAATTTAGAAAAATACAAAGCAAGTGACGGAGAGATGAGGGCACCTGATGTGCAGTCTACAAAGCAGGTTGTGTCACACTTTTTTTATCTTAATTTCTTATTTGGCACTCAAATTTTTTTTTTATCCAAACTAGCTGTTTGGATCAGGAAAAAAAAAGAAGAGAGAATTAAGTTTACAATCTCAACCGGCGGCTCATTCAAATTTCTTTTGGTCGTGCTGTCTATTGTCGAAAAATATTCAAAATTTAACATTGACTTGAAAAATTATTCCGGGATTAACTGTGAATTCTAAATTTCTTATTCTTTCTCTAAAATAGGGTGGCAGTAGGATTTATAAACTTATTTTTTCCAATCAAAACAACTAATTTGGATTAAAAAAAAATTGATGCCGGATACAGAATTAAGACAGAAGAAATGTGAAATATTCAATGCACCATGTAATTAATTTAAATGCATGGCACAACGTGTCATGCGCAGGGAGATTCCCCCAATCCGAGGAGAGGGCAAGGGAGACTCGTCATTATGAAATCCATTCCTGAATGGGATATATATTATATATATATATATATATATATATATAGAGAGAGAGAGAGAGAGAGAGAGAGAGAGAGAGAGAGAGAGATGGAATCAGCAATAGAAGACATTGAAATCACATGGGTAAGAGGGTGTAGTGGCTGATACAGTGAAGGACTTTTGAATTGTGGAGTTGGAGTCAAAGACGGTTTGGGTGTGGAAGAAAGTGACTACGAAGAGTTTTGGTTTAATGAAACACGTGATCCAATAAGTATTTAAAAGTTGGGGGTAAATGTATAGTCTAAAGTCCACCATCTGTATTCTGTACTGATTTAGCTCAGCTTGAACCAGCACCCCACTGTATCTACTCTGGGCCTTCACAATTATAGCCTGGCCGAGGCTTCAACCATTCCTATTATTTTTCTTATCTTTTTTTTTTTTTCAATTTCGATCTATATTTTTATACTTCTTTTACTCCTCTCATTGTGACAAATGAGCAAAAATAAAAAATTGACAAAAAAATATACAAAAATCACAAAATAAAGATAATGCCGATTATTTTTAAGAAAAATGATTTAATCAAAACTCATAAAACTATATATATATATATATATATATATATATATATATATATATATATATATATATTTGTCATTAGTGAATTTTTTATGACTTTTAGTTATAGCATCTATCTTTTTCATATTTATTCGTCAAGACAAGTAATTTAAAATTTTGACGCGAATCTAATAAATTTTTTGAAAGAAACCATTAAAAAAAAACAGCTACATAAATATCAACTAGTTTTATCTTAATCATATAGGTAACTTAGGGCCTATATATGTTAGGCCCTCACATTAACTCTTATCATGTATTAGGGCCTCAATTCCGTCTGTAATGATTCAGCCCAGCTTCAACCAATCCAAATGCAGCCCACTGTATCTACTTTGGGCCTTCACAATTATAGCCCAACACAATTTATCCTAGTAAGTAGTAACATTTAAAAATAAGAAAAGTTTAGGAACACAGATGTTCCGGATGCATCCGAATACAAATGTACTTGTAACGCCTCATGTAAACCATTGACCCAACAACTTATTAGAGTCCAACCACGTGGCTCAAAATGCTTAACCCAAGTTGTTAGTATTAGTTTACATGGTTCCTTATATATCCAGGATCATCCATGTAGACTTTCAATATGAGACAGGACATCACAATCTCCCCACCTTTAAGACCTTACGCCCTCGCAAGGGGTCGAACACTAAAGTCACCATGGCTTAACTCCTGGGTGTAACGCCGCATGTAAACCATTGACTCAACAACTTATTGAAGCCCAACTCATTGCCCAAAATGCTTAAGCCCAAGTTGTTAGTTTACATAGTTCCTTATATACCCGGATCACCCATGTACAATTTTGATGTGGGATGAGACATCACAATTGCCTCACCTTTAAAACCTTGCGCCCTCACAAGGGATTTACACTCGAGTCATCACGGCCTAACCCCGAGTCTGTTCCCTCGTGACCAAATAAAGTCTCAGCTCCACACTCCATCGTGTACATGAGTCGCTTTGATACCATTTGTAACGATCCGCTCCCGCCTTATACAATACTGTTCGCTTTTGTTGCCCAAACTCCATAGACTTCCCAGTAGATCACACATCCCTGAATTGCTCCAGGGTAAGCAAGCTTAACTGTGAAGTTTCATTTGGTGTTGGCATTATCACGGCTTTAAAAGGTCTTGTACAAGGAAGGTTCATAATCTTATAAATACCACCGAACTTACATCCACCAAACGATGTGGGATCCTTGACCACCCATCCGAACGTCCTATTGAGACTCCATCTCCCGGATGCCTGCCCCATAGCTGGCATCACAACCTAGCTAGGGTGTCACAATATGGTGATGTCTCATCCCACATTGAAAGTCTACATGGGTGATACCGGGTATATAAGGAACCATGTAAATTACTACTAACAACTTGGGTTTAAGCATTTTGGGCAATGTAGTTGGGCTTTAATAAGTTGTTGGGTCAGTGGTTTACATGAGGCGTTACAAATAGTATTAGAGTCTGCACCAACCGGAAATGTGAGAAATCTCGACCCCACGCGAGGACGTGAGTTCCTAAGTGGGGAGATTGTGACACCCCAGCCAGGTTGTGGTGCTAGCTATGAGGCCGGTGTCTGGGAGATGGAGTCTTAGTAGAACGTCTAGATGGGTGGTCAAGGATCCCATATTGCTTGGTGGATGTAAGTTTGGTGGTATTTATAAAATTATGAACTTTCCTTGTACAAAGCTTTTTAAAGCCGTGACGACGCCAACACCAAATGGAACTTCACAGTTAAGTGTGCTCACCCTAGAGTAATTCAGGAATTGGTGATCTACTGGGAAGTCCATGGGGTTTGGGCGATAAAAGTGGATAGTATTATACAAGGCGGGAGCGAGTCGTTACACTGGGTCTGTTCCCTAGTGACCAAACAAAATTTTGACCCCATATTCGATCGTGTACATGGGTCGCTCTGATACCATTTGTAACGATCTGCTCATACCTTGTACAATTGATAAGTACATAATTATGTACTATTACCATCGCCTAATGTACCTTTGTTATCGTCTTACGAGCCTTGTTATTACTAATTTGGTTTGTTTTCCATGATTTCAGGAGCCCGAGCTAATAACCACAAAGAATAAGGAGAAAAAGTGGCAAAAACATGCACAGGCGTCCGGACGGACCTCAACCGCGTCCGGACGGACACTCCTCCAATCACCGGATGCCACCTCACCAATCCCTCAACCGCACTAACCTGCGTCCGGACGGGACCCACAGGCGTCCGGACGGAACCACCGCCCCAACATCGCTACGGTGACGTCAGCCCTACACTTCAGGCGGCGCAGGCGTCCGGACGGGACCACTCCGGCGTCCGGACGGACCAAGTTTTGAATATCTGTCACCCAGTTGTCACCAACTGTCACCAGCTGTCACACGGCTGTCACACCCGCGTCCGGACGGACCGCTTCAGCGTCCGGACGGCTTAGGGCGGTGGAAACGTCTATAAATAGCCCAGCCCGATTTTATAAAAAGGAATCTTAGAATTTTCTGAATTTTCTCTCTGAAAACCACTTGTAATAGAATATCCTTCACCTGGGGAAGGAATTCAGGATTAGATAGAAGAGAAAGAGGGAAGGATAGGAGGTGAGCGCTATATTCAGGACGTTGTAATGACGGTTTTCACTTCTAAATCAATGGAATCTGCTTCTATGGCCGGCTAATCTTCTGTCTAAGGTGATGATGAAACTCTAACCTATTGTAATGAATATGTTTCATTAGAACTTCCTGCTTTCATTATTCGAATCCGTGCTGTATGATATAGAACTAAAAGATCTTCTTCTTTCATTATTTGTTATCGTATTTTTACGACATACAACCAAGGGCTCATTGATTCGTGCAACTCAACTAAGATAGATTATGCCTTGTAAGACGCGTTGTGCTATCAGATAATCCGTGCCTTAGAGACGGGTTATACTGATAAGACAATTCGTGCTAAGCAAAGATAATCTATGCTAGTTGGTATACACGAATTTCTTAAACAAGTATAGTGCAGATTAACTATCTACACAGTGCTCAACGGATTCGAATAATGAACATTCATAAAATGGAACATTCATGTCATTACAAAAAGATTAGAGTGGATTCAAGCCTTAGATATTTTTATTCCCGAAACTTTTTAAATCAAATTACTACTCGTATTTTCATTTCTAGTGTCAAAAATCACACAACAAAACAACCTACGTTTCTTCACAAATTAAGAGTAGGATTCAATTAAAAGTAATAACCAATTCCCCCTGTCTCTGTGGATCGATACTCAACTTGCTGCTATACACTTGTTACTCAATCAACTTACAGCACAAGTCGTTTAAAGTTACTCTGATGTGGTCTAAACAACGACATATTTTGAGACCAATCACGGAGTGAACAATTTTTGGCGCCGTTGCCGGGGACACGGTTAAATTAGTTGTTACTCTTTTAATTGATTTTTGTTCTTAGTTTAACCTCTTCTTGTCTCTTAAAGCTCTATAAGTCTATTTGCCAAAAAGAAGTACTCAATTCAGAACACAACCAGGTGCAAGTCAGTGTTGAAGAACTAAAGCAATATCATTACATCACTGTAAGTTGTGTTATTTCGGCAAATCATTGATAGGCTTTTTCTTAGTATTAATATTCAGTACTTTGCATGCGTGGACGCCGGTCATTGACTCCTGATATTCAACCGGCTGATCCCGAAATAGAACGCACACTCGGAGCCATTCGGGCTTCAATTAGAACAGACCCCACTCGTGTGTCTGACATACCCATGGCTAACATGGCTGCCGACCAGGCTTTACCCGAGAATCTATTCCCTGAAGCTGCCTTAGCTCATCAGGTACCCCAGCCACCGGCACCCCCATTGCAACAATACTTTGCTCCTGCTGATTATGAATCCCCTTCTTGTATTGTTCTGCCAAATGTCACAGCCCGGAATTATGAAATCAAACCAAGTACAATTGGCATGTTACCTTCATATTATGGATTAGATGATGAAGATCCTTTTAAGCATATAGATGAATTTCTCAAAATCTGTTCTACAGTACGGATTAATGATTTCAGTAGTGATGCCCTTAAACTCATCTTATTTCCATTTTCTCTTAAAGATAAGGCATCCCATTGGCTCACCACGCAACCTCCTCGTACTATCTTTACCTGGGAACAATTGAGAGGCGAATTCCTCAAGAAATACTTTTACATGGGTAAAACTCAACAGTATAGGCGAGCGATTAATCAATTTACTCAATTTGAGGGTGAACAATTTCATGAAACATGGGAAAGACTTAAAGACTTGCTTAGAAGATGTCCCCACCATCAAATCCCTAAATGGCAACTAGTCCATACTTTCTATGATGGATTATCAATTCCAAACAGACAAATGGTAGACGCCTCAAGTGGAGGTGCATTCATGTTAAAAGGTGCTGATGAGGCATGGCAACTTTTCGAGAACATGGCTGAAACCTCTCAGCATCATGCCTCAGGTCTTCGTAATAGTAAGGGAAGCACCACCTCTACCAGCAAACGAGGGGTGTATGAAATTCAACCATCAAATAACACTCACCACCTCACTTCCCAAGTAGCCACTCTCACTCAAAAACTTGACCAACTACTTTCTAGTGGACTACAGCCTCAGCAACCGATAAATTCTGTTGACACATGTGCCTTATGCTCTAGTACGACTCACTTTATAGGCGACTGTCATCTTGCACCCCATTACCCTGATTTTGTGCAAGAACAAGTAAATGCTGCCCAAGAATACACCAAACCCGGCAATAACCCATACTCTAATACTTATAACCCGGGATGGCGTAATCACCCAAACTTCTCATGGAAACCCCAGCCCCAAGGCAATTCTCTACCTGGACCATCTAGGCCTAGTTACCCTGATACTTTCAATCCACCAGCCTATCGTCCCTACCAAAATTACCAGAACCAAAACACTGCCCCACCTCCAAGAAATCGTAATTTCGAAGAAGAAGTCTTAAAAGCCCTCCAAGAATTACATACCAAGACTTCTTCCATTGAAGCCACAACCCAACTAGTCCATTCTCATTCTCAATCGATATCACGACTAGAAACTCAAATGGGTCAATTGGCTAATACACTTAATCGAAGAGAGGAGGGTAGACTTCCTAGTCAAGTAATCAACAATCCTAAGGGACAATATGTGGTAGACCAATCATCTAGCTTAGATCCACACTATGAGCAAGCAAAAGCTGTGATAACCTTACGCAGCGGGCGAGAGATTGACTCACAACCTCTCCCAAATAGTGCTAAAACCAAAGCATATGTGGCTCCTGCACCTCACCCAGAACTGGCAGACGATCCTCCACAGTCGTCAACACCACCACAGAAATCTCTACCAAGACCCGTACCCTTTCCTAGTGCCCTACGTTCTCCGCTCCCATTTTCAAAAAAAGGGGCCTCCATGGAAGAGATGATGGAGGTATTCAAACAAGTTAAAATCAACCTCCCCCTCTTAGATGCAATCAAACAAGTTCCGTCATATGCCAAATTTCTTAAGGATCTTTGTACCCAAAAACGGAAGCGTCAGACCCATGTCTCAAAAAAGATTTTGCTTACCGAACAGGTGAGTTCTGTTTTACAAATGGCCACTCCGCAAAAAGTACAAGATCCTGGCCAACCCACCATTTCCTGTGTCATTGGACAACATCATATTGACCGGGCATTGTTAGATCTTGGCGCAAGCGTCAACTTAATGCCCTACTCAATTTATGAACAATTTGGGTTGGGTGAACTTCAACCTACGCCAGTGACCCTCCAGTTGGCAGACCGATCTATCCGAGTGCCCCGTGGTGAGATTAAAGATATACTGGTCAAGGTAGATAAATTTATTTACCCAGTTGACTTTATCATTCTTGATACCGAGCCTGTAAACAACCATAAGCGACAAACTCCAATCATCCTAGGCCGGCCATTTTTGGCTACAGCCACGGCTTGTATTAACTGTCGGACTGGGGTGATGGAACTATCCTTTGGTAACATGAATGTCAAGTTAAATGTCTTCAGTGCATCGCAACGCCCTACCTTACCCAATGAGGACTGTTTTGCAATCGACCTTGTAGAAGACCTCGTTGAGGAAGCTGGCCCCTATATTCTTACTCCCGACCCTTTGGCTGCATGCCTAGCTCATTTTGGGTATGATGACTACAACATTGACAGATCAGTCGATGATGTCAGTTGCCTACTTGAAAAATCACCTCCGATATGGCGAGCCAGATTTGAGTCTTTACCTCCCCTGTCAAGTGTGCCAGCACCTCTTTCCATTCATGTCCCACCTAAACTTGAACTAAAACCACTTCCGACATCACTCAAATATGCTTTCCTAGGACCACATGATACTCTACCTGTCATCATCTCGGCACACCTATCAATTGCACAAGAAAATCAACTTCTTGATGTTCTCCAAACATATAAAACTGCAATTGAATGGTCAGTGGCTGACTTGAAAGGAATTGACCCTTCTGTGTGTATGCACCGCATCCATTGTGAGAATGATGCCAAACCTACTCGAGAATCACAGAGGAGATTAAATCCCAACATGAAGGAAGTGGTCATGAAAGAAGTAATCAAATTACTGGATGCCGGAATCATCTACCCAATTTCGGATAGCAAATGGGTAAGCCCTACCCAGGTGGTGCCTAAAAAAACTGGCATCACTGTGGTAGAAACAGAGGAAGGGGAATTGGTCACCACGCGCACAACATCTGGTTGGCGTGTGTGTATTGACTATCGTAAGTTAAACTCGATCACTAGAAAAGATCATTTCCCTTTACCCTTCATTGACCAAATCCTTGAGAGATTGGCAGGACAAGAATATTATTGTTTTCTGGATGGATATTCCGGATATAACCAAGTCCCTGTCGATCCTAACGATCAAGAGAAGACCACCTTTACCTGCCCGTACGGAACATATGCCTATCGACGCATGCCCTTTGGCTTGTGCAATGCACCAGCAACGTTTCAACGTTGCATGATGGCAATCTTTTCGGACATGGTAGAGAAATTCCTAGAAATTTTCATGGATGATTTCTCTGTTTTTGGCCCCTCATTTGAATCATGCCTTCACAATCTCTCCCTGGTTTTACAACGTTGTATTGACTCTCACCTGGTGCTAAGTTGGGAGAAAAGTCATTTTATGGTTCAGGAGGGGATTGTGTTAGGACACGTGGTGTCCAAAAGAGGGATTGAAGTCGATCAAGCTAAGGTCAACCTAATTTCGAGACTTCCTCCCCCAATGACCGTAAAACAAACCCGCAGGTACTTCATCTTTCATTGTGAACGGAGTTTACACTCCTCCCATTTCTGTTCTGCGGTATTTCTCCCATCAGGTAACACTGTATCCTCCCTTCTTTACTTTGCTTCTTCATGTCTTAATGTGCCAATGAGGGCATTGTCTGATTTAAGTTGGGGGGTGTAGATATGCATATCTTGGGGGATAAGTCGGCTTAAAAAATAATAATAATAATGCATCCATCTGTCTGAGCTTTCTGCATAATAAGTCATGGTTTCTTTAAATTCTTGTTGGGCATGTTAGTGATACTTGAAAGAAGTCTGCAAATTATTTCTGCTTTAGGTTACTCATGTTGCTAATGCTCAACACTTTGCACCGAATATCTGTCTTGCATGTGTGGAACTCTAAAAGCTAAGAAAAAGAACCATTTTGGGAAACATGAAAATCAATTGTGGAGACTAACCCTCAGTGAGCCTAGAGCCAAAATCTTTCTTTGGAGGGATATCAACACAACTACTCATAAATTCTCATTCTAATTGGTCGAATGCTGGAATAAAAAGTGGAACCACAATGTTGCTGCTAAATAACAGGCTAGGTCTCGTAAGCCTTAGGAAAGGATTGTAAGGCCATCTTTGTTGTATTGAGCCAGTTTGATTTATTATGAAACACTTATCCCTAGTCCGCCACTTTGAGCCTATTTGCATAAAATAAACCATTCTTTGATAAGCTCCATGGCTAAAAATCATCTTGAGAGTATAAGGCTGATATCAAAAGAAATGGCTAGGTGAATGAAAATGAATTGTGGAAGGGAGTAATGAGTCTAAAAAGAAAAACTGGAAACTCAAAGAAGTTGGAAACAAAGAAAAATATATAGAAACAACTTGTGAGTTGGGTGAATTGGGTGGCAAAAAGAAAAAGAAAAACAGTCAAAAGAAAAATTTGAGAAGAGTTGGGAAAAATCAAGAATAGGCTTCCAAAAGAAAAAGAATTGTTATGAAGCCATGTGTTACTAGAACTAAAAGTCCTTACCTCTCAAGATATGATTCTTCTTGACCTTGCCTAAACACTCTATCCTCACCTGACATGACAACCAAAATTAAAGTCCTTCTTGATCCTAGGGAAACGTGACTCGGTCTTAAAAAGCAGTAACGTAATGTGGTTTTATTGGTTATTCATGGCATTTGGTGTTCTATTCTGAAAACCACAAGTCATATGATACGTTTTTGAGCGTCATGGATTGCGGATATCTTGCATGCCTTATATAAACTCCAAACCGCATCCACCTGAGAGAACATTGAATGACAAAGCCAGTTTCTGAGAGAATTATTTGTTGAGTGAATAATCGGTGAGTTTTTGAAGTTGAAGCATGATCTGAATGGAAACTTGGATGGTTTGAATTCTTGACTTGAAGATTACTAAACATTGCTCGACAGAACACACACACACTTTTTGAGTATTAGTGATAATGAATGATCTAAATCTGACTATAGTGTGTAGAATTCCATGATATCTTGACATGACCTGGCAGGAATTGAGAAATGTGCTTATCTGTTAAAAAACTCAAAGAATGGTTGCATGTGTCACAAAGGATGTTTGCGGGTATCATCTCTGGAAACCCTCACGAGACTTCACTCGTCCCACTAGGGCCACCTAGGGGTTTAAAAGGCTTGTTGTACATGCTAAGTGCAATCGTGAACCATACGAAAGTTGGATTTTAAATAAAAGTTAGTAAAATTTTCTTTGCTCGAGGACTAGCAAAGTGTAAGTTGGGGGGTGTGATAAGTACATAATTATGTACTATTACCATCGCCTAATGTACCTTTGTTATCGTCTTACGAGCCTTGTTATTACTAATTTGGTTTGTTTTCCATGATTTCAGGAGCCCGAGCTAATAACCACAAAGAATAAGGAGAAAAAGTGGCAAAAACATGCACAGGCGTCCGGACGGACCTCAACCGCGTCCGGACGGACACTCCTCCAATCACCGGACGCCACCTCACCAATCCCTCAACCGCACTAACCTGCGTCCGGACGGGACCCACAGGCGTCCGGACGGAACCACCGCCCCAACATCGCTACGGTGACGTCAGCCCTACACTTCAGGCGGCGCAGGCGTCCGGACGGGACCACTCCGGCGTCCGGACGGACCAAGTTTTGAATATCTGTCACCCAGTTGTCACCAACTGTCACCAGCTGTCACACGGCTGTCACACCCGCGTCCGGACGGACCGCTTCAGCGTCCGGACGGCTTAGGGCGGTGGAAACGTCTATAAATAGCCCAGCCCGATTTTATAAAAAGGAATCTTAGAATTTTCTGAATTTTCTCTCTGAAAACCACTTGTAATAGAATATCCTTCACCTGGGGAAGGAATTCAGGATTAGATAGAAGAGAAAGAGGGAAGGATAGGAGGTGAGCGCTATATTCAGGACGTTGTAATGACGGTTTTCACTTCTAAATCAATGGAATCTGCTTCTATGGCCGGCTAATCTTCTGTCTAAGGTGATGATGAAACTCTAACCTATTGTAATGAATATGTTTCATTAGAACTTCCTGCTTTCATTATTCGAATCCGTGCTGTATGATATAGAACTAAAAGATCTTCTTCTTTCATTATTTGTTATCGTATTTTTACGACATACAACCAAGGGCTCATTGATTCGTGCAACTCAACTAAGATAGATTATGCCTTGTAAGACGCGTTGTGCTATCAGATAATCCGTGCCTTAGAGACGGGTTATACTGATAAGACAATTCGTGCTAAGCAAAGATAATCTATGCTAGTTGGTATACACGAATTTCTTAAACAAGTATAGTGCAGATTAACTATCTACACAGTGCTCAACGGATTCGAATAATGAACATTCATAAAATGGAACATTCATGTCATTACAAAAAGATTAGAGTGGATTCAAGCCTTAGATATTTTTATTCCCGAAACTTTTTAAATCAAATTACTACTCGTATTTTCATTTCTAGTGTCAAAAATCACACAACAAAACAACCTACGTTTCTTCACAAATTAAGAGTAGGATTCAATTAAAAGTAATAACCAATTCCCCCTGTCTCTGTGGATCGATACTCAACTTGCTGCTATACACTTGTTACTCAATCAACTTACAGCACAAGTCGTTTAAAGTTACTCTGATGCGGTCTAAACAACGACATATTTTGAGACCAATCACGGAGTGAACAACAATATTGTCCGCTTTTGCCGCCTAAACCCCTGAATTGCTCTGCGATGAGCATGCTAAATTGTGAAGTTCCATTTGGTGTTGGCGTGATTCCGACTTTAAAAGGCCTTGTACAAGGAAGGTTCATAATTTTATAAATACCACCGAACTTACATCTACTAAGCGATATGAGATTCTTGACCACCTATCCGGACGTCCCACTTGAGACTGCATCTCCCACTGAATTTACAAATTTTGAGTTGACATGATTTTGAAATTTTTTTTGAATAAATGACCAAAAAAATAGTAAACATTAATATAAGAAAAAAGTTTTGGCTGAAAGGAGTTCTACGTCAATGATTGTCGTAGGAAGGCCCAGAATCAAACATAAGAGTATACAATGTAATTAAGAGCAGTCAAAAGAAATTTTTGAATTTTTCCTAAATGAAAAAAAAAAAAAAAACTGAAATGTGGTCAGAAATTGCTAAAATATGAAATTCATTAGCGAAATTTTATTTTACAAATTCTGAGTTGATGGTGAATCCCGGAATACAAAGGAGTTCTAAATTCACTGTTGACTTGAAAACTTATTTTGGAATTAAAACCTTGAACTCGAAATTTGCAAAATAAAATTCTGAATTTTTGTATTTTATCCCAAAAAAATAAATTGTTACAAATAAGTTTAAAATTTCTCTTGGATTTACTTGTTTTCTTAAAAAGAAAAAAAACGGGTTGTTTACCTGAATATTTTTCAGGTTTAAAGCATTCAAAAAAATGCTTCATAATCCTTCCCCCTTTTTGTTGAATGCTTTAAAATTGAAAAGTATTCAAGTAAACGTCACTTTTTTTTTATAAAGAAAATAAGTAATTCCAAGAGAAGTTTTAAGCTTACTTGTAACAATTCATTTTTTTGGGATAAAATACGAAATTTTGGAATTTTATTTTGCAAATTCTAAATTCACGGTTAATTCGGAAATAATTTTTCAAATCAACGATGAATCTTTAATATTTTTATGAGAATAAAATCCGAATAGCACGATCAAAAATGGTTTGAATAAGCGGTGTCCGTCACTTTTTTTCATCCAAAGTTGGGTAGTAGTAGGGCATGTGTTGTATACTCAGTTTTTTGATGTATTCTTACTGTATTTTGATAATGTCACCAGGTGAGTGAGTGAGGGGGAAGAGAGAGGTGTATTTTGGTAACTTCACCAAGTGAGTTAACGGAGTTAACAATAATTTCTAACAGATGGGGTGTTATTGTGATTTAATTTCTAAAAGAGGGGGTATTGTTGTGATTTCAAAGAGTACAGGAGTACCGAGTGTGATTCCAATAGAATGTAATACGGATTGTTAGGAAGAAAAAGTCTAAACATCCAGATGTATCTGTGTTCGGAACCGTTAGATGCATATGGAGTCTTTGATAAATTAAAAGTTCCACGTACATCTAACGATTTTGGACACATTTGTATCTCTAGCATTACTCTGTTAGTAAAACTTCCCCTATTGTTTATGTCTCTAATTACAACTTCAATTTAATTAGAAAAACACAAACGAGCGAGGGAGAGGGCAAGGGAGACTAGTCATTATGGAATCCACTAAGAATGGAGACGTGAAAGTAGATGAGAGAGAGGGGGAGAGAGAGAGAGAGAGAGGACGGTGAATTTGCAATAGAAGACATTGAAATCACATGGGGGAAAAGATATTGGAAGGTAGTCTTCTGGGTGACACAGTGAAACGACTTTTCAATTGTCGAGTTGGTGTGGAAGAAAGTGACTAAAAAAGACTTTTGGTTTAACGCATGAAAAACATGATCCGATAAAAGTAATTAAAAGTTTGACTTCTATTTAAACAAATTAAGTAGCTAAAAATTAAAAAAAAATCATTCGTTAGAATTTAAATATCTATACGCTCAGGTGAATTTAATCCATTAATTTTGAATTCTATATTTTTTTTAAAAAAAATTTCGGGAGCTAAATTTTTTTTTTCTTATACATGAATACCCATTGACAACGACTACATATATTTATTGTGAAAGAGCCAAGCTAGACATATTCTGATCAATGCTACTTATTTCATTGAAACATTATCTTTTTCTTGTCATATTGTCAAAGTTTTACTTCTTTAATTTTTCTTGCTTATCTCGCATATTTGACTTTAAATTTATCTTCCTTTTTTGTCATCCTCAGTAGATGGGCTTAGAGACAAAATGCTTAGGATTTAGAATTATTCTAATTAAAAGGGCAGTTTGGGCATACGACTGCAAGTGTAACATGACTATAAATATGGAATTATCATAGTTATAAAATTATTACGTTCACATTCATCATTTAGTTTACTCAGACTCTCTATGCTCGTCGTTAAAAAAAGAAAAGAAAAAAAGAATTGTCAACTGTAAGAGATTAGTAGTGTGAATACTATTTTATGTACGCTACGCGATTGATCAAAGCGGAAAAATATTCAGAACAATTAATTCTATAGCGATATGATTTAATACGGATTGTTAGTGCTTGACAAGCAAAACATCCTTGTAAAAATTTAAGTTGATCGAACAACGGTAAGTAGATTTTTTTAAAAGTGTTAAATAATTAACAAAATTATGTTTAATTTAGAATTTAGAATTTAGATCAACATTAAGCAAAAATTAGATAATAAAAAGCGACATACCTGGTCTAATTCTGAGACAAAAGCGCGTACTTTTAACATTAATTCCTGATTTGGAGAGCGATAACACTAATTTTGTAACGACCCGGATTTTTAAAAAAAAAAACAAAAAAAAAATTATTAAATTAATTTCTTATTCCATGGTTATTAATTTATTTATTTTTAATTAGTTTATTTATTTTTTTGTGAACGGTTGCGATCACATGTGCTTGATAGTTGTGGTGCGTCGCGTTACACCGTAACGAAGTTTTCCTGCTCTAGCTTTTCAAATTCCATTCGTGTAACTCCTTGTGTTTGATGGGTCTTCAATGTGTTTGATGGCATTGAGTATTGAATTTAAAAAAATAATAATTATACGTTTTAAGATTTACTCCTTCATGGCTCATGGCTGTTTAATTTGGTGAGAATGTTAAAAGGGTAGTTCCTACATGTCCTATAAAAATCAATAGAAATTTGTTAGTTCCCTTTACCAATTTAGTAGATAAGGCAGTGAGATTATAGAGAGAGAAATGGCAGTTTTAGAGAAAAATGGAGGTTCTGTCGAGTTCGAGACTTGGTTGATTTCCTTTGTTCTTCACTTAATCGTATTCACGAGGTAGGATTCCGTACCTACCGCCCCTAGATTCATGTACTGTTTATTTTGTGTGCAAAGAATTTGGTCATGTTCTTTATTTTTATTTGTTTTTATATAGCACGTGCTTATTAGATTGCATAGTAATTAGTATGTTCTAACAGTCTCCCTCAATTAGGTATTAATATGTTTCAGATGCATCTCGTAAGAAATCTAACCTTCCAAACCCTTAGATTATGTATTTTATTTTCTTTGTATGAATTATTACCTTCAACCATCTCGATTTCATGCTTTACGAACGAATCGCTTACCAATTTATATTTGCAAGGTGAAACCCGATAGGATCTAGCTAGTATCTTCAACCCTTGATTTTGTGATTTTTGTAGATTATTCCACCTAAACCCTCAATTACGTTGACAGTTGTTAATTCACTAATGATTGTATGATGAACAAACCTTTGTATAATCTGTTCGGGGACCCGGAATAAATCGGACATCAACTAATTATATATATATGTATATGAATAAGTGAGGAAGTTTAAGAATTGAACTACACTAAAATTGATACATAGACTTATGTCTATATATATGGTAGGCAGATATCCGGGTTAGTCCAACTGTGAGGTAGCCACCGAGATTAATTTAGTATTAGCAAGGCAGTGCATTTTTCTTCTCATGGTTCTTTCCATTATTATTATTAAATAGAAATTTATACTTGGAAAATTCCCACTTTAGGTTTTGTTTTATTTATGGATTTCCTTTGGATCTATTGATGCTTTTGCTGTTCTTTAAACTTTTCCATCCCTTAAATCCATTCAAGATTAAGGCATTTTAGCTACGTGGGTTTTCTTGTATATGTATAATGCATGTTCTCATTGCATGAAGACAAGTTTGTTTGACAGTAGGTATATCCTTATTATTTGATTGGTATTAATTCGTAGCTCATTTGAGATTACAATCTGCTACTTTGAAATTTGTATTTGCCAATGTTATGTGTTATTGAATTGACTGTGTTTTGGGAAAAATATAGATTGAACGTTAGAGACACCGGTTCGAATGGCACTTGGATAAGGCAGCGGAGGGTGTCGAGTGTGCATTATAATTAGTTGAAATGTATAGAGACAAGTAAGTGAACGTTAATAGAAAAGAGTAAAATTGGTTTGGAAGGCCCGTCGTGGCAAGGTTATTGTTGGGCGTCGTCCCGTGTTTGATTTTGTGGATATATTGAAAGGACCCCAACTAGGAGTAGTTGGAGACGGTTGAGGGTGACTTCGGGGACGTCTGCGAAGGCAGCTCCGGACCCCGAGGGAGTGACGGCCAGTGTCTTGGGCGTCCTTGAGCCGATTAAGGGGAAGCGGCTAAGGTTCGTTGGTACCTGACCTGGTGACGCCACGTTCGGTCGGATCTAACTAGGGTGAGGTAGTTATTGACCTGAGTGAACGGTAGGAGGTTCCTTCCTTATCGGGTCAGAATTCAAGTCGGGTACATAACCTCAGACTACAGACCCTGGGTAGGTAAGGACTGGTCAATATCAACTAAGTGCCCTATGTTAGATAGTTGGGTAAGAAACGGCGTTCCTCGGTGGAATTCCTAGAAACTTAAAAGAACAAATTCATAACATACTTTCGTGTTTATCTTTTATTATTTAGATTCTGTTATCATTGACGTTATCCATGTATATCCTGTTGAACATGCATGTTATCTCTGGGTTTGGTTGTCGGGTATTGTTTCCTACTGAGTTTCATTACTCATTTGGAGCAACTTCTCTGCCCCTGGTGTTTCATACCAGATTTCGATGAGCAATTGGAGAATCTACCTGAGCAGGAAGGGTTGGGAGTTATTGGAGAAGATCTTGATAACGTTTGGCTGTCTTACCTCTAGATGCTCTGTTTATCTTATTTTTCAAATAAATGTAAATCCTAAGAGATATTTTTGTCGATTTCACTTCCGCACTTTAAAAACTCTGATTTATTATATTTCCTTGTATTTTGAATTAGTGACATTTCTTTGATTTATACTTTAATAATAAAATAAAAAAAGAAAATATTTTAATTAATGTCTCAAAAAAGTGGGGCGTTACAAATTTAGTTTTCCAAATCCGTTTCTCATTTTGAAGTACTACTAAATTGTCACGCCTTCACGAATTAATTAAAGCATCAACAATTTTACACAGAGTATTGTGCTCTAGAGTTCACAATGAAATTGAAAATCAATGTTGTATCCCGTCTATCCCAAAAGCATAGACTGAAGCGGAGTTCCTTATATTCTTTTCTAACAATTTAGTCACTTCAAAAAGATGAAAAACCAGATGCCCCTTTTAAAGTAGAGAGAATACCGATTTTTTGATTGAATTGCAATTCCTATTTTACATCAAAGTAGAAGTATTTAGAAACTATTTCACTTATTCACCAATCACATAAAAAAAATATGGACATAAAGATGTAAGTCCTCTTAAATCGGTAATTATATATGTATATGGGCCACCATAATACTAAATTAAAATTTAGTCTTACACAGTAATCACGTGATCAAAAGAAATTATAATCTCTTGTGGCAAACCTAACAAAGGTTTTCTCCTACCGCATTTTGAGGAAATCAAACTTTTCCAATATTGATTAGTATAAACACGCACTTATTGTATAATTTGTGGTGGGAGACTATTTTAAATTATAATAATTCTCGCCAGCTCATTAGACCCCACAAACATGATAACCTCATTTCGCTTTCGTTTTCCTTCCGACCTGGCAACCTAGCCACTTGACTCTCTATTTAATGAAACAAACACAAACCAGAGAGAGAGAGAGAGAGGGAGAGAGTGAGAGAGAGTGATCAGAGAGCAAACCAGGCTTCATATTACGTTACACTCAAATCATTTAGCAGACTCCAAAAACATGGCCTTGTCTTCCATTTTTGAATCAAGCTATGGTGAGAAGCGATGGATTGACCAAATCCAGAAAATCCTTGCTCAAGAGGTCAAGATTCAAGTTGACCCGGTTTCCATCTTTCGGGTGCCAGCAACACTAAGTATTTACAAGCCCGAGGCTTACGTCCCTCAGGTTGTGGCCTTAGGCCCCTACCACCATTTTCGACCCGAGCTCTATGAGATGGAGACATACAAGCTTATCGCTGCACACACTCTCCAAAAGCAGTTCAAAAGCCTTGAATTCAAACAGCTGGTTAACGAGCTTAACTTGCTTGAAGAGAGAGTTCGGCCCTGTTACCACAAGTACCTTGACATCGAGGGAGATACTCTAGCTTGGATTATGGCCATTGATGGCCTTTTCTTGCTAGATTTTCTTCGTCGTTATAACTCATCGCCTTTAACTCCCACCGCCCATTTGTTCGATTCAACAGGGAGAAAATTAGCCCACGGGTCACTCCTGGGTGACATATTGATGCTCGAGAATCAAATTCCTATGTTCATCCTAGGTAAGATCTTGTCCATCCAATGCTCACCGCATGCTGATGAAGCTAATGGTCTTTTGCATTCAGATCTGATGGATTTCTGTAAGGCCGTTTCTCCATTGCTCAACATCAAAGAGGATCCCACTTTGTTTCAAGAGGAACCCTTACCTGCTCATTTGTTGGACCTTTTGTATCAGTTAATCGTATCGAAGTTCAACGAACCCGATGAACTTTCCAATACGAACAATGACACAGAAGCTACAAACATCGATGAGGAAATGGGTTCAGATTCAAGCAAGTTCTTTGAGGTTTTTGGTAAGCTTTGGCAGATGATATCCAGCTTAAATGTGGGGTTACTGAGTAAGATTACAAAACCTCTCAAGGGCGTAGTTACTGTTTCCACCAACATTTTCTCTAGTATTCCCGGAGTGTCCAGTATGCTAGTGTCGAAAAACAAAGAAACCGGCAAACCAGAAACTGTACAACCACCTAAAATTGAGGAAATCAATATTCCTTCGGTGACGGACCTTTGCAAAGCCGGCGTGGTGTTCTGCCCCTCCACCGGTGGAATCCAAACCGTCGACTTTGACTCACATACCAGAATATTCACCCTTCCTGTTATTACTTTGGATGCCGATTCCGAAGTAGTGATGAGGAACTTAGTCGCATACGAAGCTTCAATCGCATCTGAATCGCTTGTTTTCACCCGATATACAGAGCTGATGAGTGGAATCATTGACACTGCTATGGATGTAAAGCTACTGAAAACAAAGAACATCATCATCAATCATCTGAAGACTGATGATGATGTCGCGAAGATCTTCAATGGGATGAGTAAAGCCGTTCGGCATACCCATGTGCCTCATATTGATAAAACCATTAAAGAGGCAAACACCTACTACCACGCTACGAGGTTGGTTCTGGCGTACAGACGCATGAAGAATTTTGTGTATGGTTCGTGGAAGGTTCTTACCATCCTAGCTATTGTCTTGCTTATGTTGTTAATGGCTTTACAGTCATTTTGCTCCGTTTATATTTGTTCCACTCTTTTCCACACGATCACTTCAAGTTGATGGGTATTGCATGCCTTGATTGGTTCACAGATGTTTGTTCAATTCGCAGATGGTGTATGCTTATGATTGTTGTGTTTTATGTGTTCCCAATTCATTCTTTTACCATGTATTATGATTGTTGTGTTTTGTGTCCACTAATTATCAATATTAGCGAATCTTACATTGCGTATGTTAGTTTTCATTCATTTGTCTATAAGGCTAAACCATTATCTTACGAGCTAATTTTTAAAGTTAAGTTAAGCCCGTGGATTTCTAGTAATCAAAAGAAAAATAATGCTTAAAAGCTACAAATCAAGTTTTTCTTAAATCATCTTGCTAAGCGAATTGTTTTTTCTATCTTACCATGTGTTATAAAATGCTAAAACGTATTATACAGAGTTTTCTTACAGTTGGCGTATTTGGACAGACTTTACTATCGTCCTGCAAAAATAGTGTCCGGAACAAGTCTAACCCCCACCCCAACAAACTTTCAAGAGGACTTGAGTGTCGGAACAAACTGAACACCATCAAAGTGAATTTTTCAACAAATTAGGATTTACTTTGGTCAATGTCTGGAGGAACGTCACTTCTATCCGGACGCGTTGCCGAAAAAAATGAGTATCAGTTAATGAAATAATTCAACTTAAGAATATATATACGAAGGTATGAAAAATTAAAAATCATATAATAAGTTTGAAAAAGAAAGTGATGGAAAAGAACTAAATAAATAGTAAAAAGTACAAGGCAAATTAGAAGTATATCAAATGGATCTTAGAAGTATATCATGTAGTGGATCCTTTTGCTTTGGATATATTATTTTGATCGGTCAAAGGATTAATAAATAAAATAAAAATCACCTTTTTGCTGAGAAAAAAAAAGATTAATAAAATACCTAATAATATATCATAATCATAATTTGCGGAAGCAAGTATGATTTAAATCTAGTAGTTGTGATGCATCATATTCTCACTTTTTTTTTTTTTATCAGCAAAAAAGTTAATATGACATTAATAAAATAATGATATACACTGATACAAACCGTATATTCCTACGTTGGCAAGATACCAATTGGGCCCTGATTCATCTGCTCTAAAACAACCGCATAAGATTTAAAGGAAAAAATTGAAATGCAATGAAATTAATTAAGCAGAAAACCCCAAAACCAATTGGGCCCTTTTAGGTTTGGCCCCCCACCCCTTATCAAATTTTAATATTTTTTTTTTCTTTCCCAAGAAAAAATAAACATCCACTTGCCACTTGGTCTCACCCTCCCTTAGGTCCGACAAAGAGGGGTTAAATAATTAGAAAAATCTAGACCAAAGTTATCAATCTCGTACCGGTAAGGGTACCGGTTTTGTTACTGGTACGGTACGTACCGGTACCGGTAGGTACCGGGGTACCGTTTCGGATTTATCGCTAAAAAATAATATAATTTTTTTAAACTAATGTTCTTTACAAAAAATTACATTTGACATATAAAGTAAACCCCACAACTTAAAAATAACTCACAAAACATAACATTTTCAAAGGACAATAATAAACCTATGATATTTCAATATTATTTAATTCACAAAATTTATAAAATTAGTTAGCATATGCTTGATTAGAAAGAAAAATTAATATTCATTTTAACATTAAGGTGAAAAAAAAAATATTTATTTTCATGTATGTATGAAATTATGAATAAAGGTTAATATTTATTTTTTATTTTAAATTAAAAAGCAATGTTAAGTTTAAAAAAAAGAATGTTAACATTCATAAAAAGGAATGTTAGCTTCAAATTTAAAAAATGCTAATTTTTTCTTTTAATTTTCATAAAAAATAATGTTAACTTTTCTTTTTGTATTATAAATTTTCCTACCTTAATTAGAAGTATTTACAAGGAAAATGAAAAAAAAAAAAGGTATGTAAATGTAATTAAAAATACATAAAAAGTAAAAAAAAATTAAAAAAAAAATAAAACCGGTACCGGCCGAGATCCGGTATTTGGCCGGTACCGCCGGTACCGGCCGGAACCGGCCGGAACCGCCGGTATTCTGGCCGGAACGGAATGGACGTCCGGCCGTACCGGTTTTGGTCCGGTACGGAAGGTACCGGCCGGTACGGTACGGGATTAATTACTTTGATCTAGACTCTCAGAAAATTTAGTTAGAAACTTATTCGAATTAAAAAATTAATAGTTCCTACAAATTCAAGTGAATCTTGTTCGTTGATTTTTAAATTTGGAAAAGTTTATGGGTAAATTTTCTTATCTTATAGTACTCCTTTAAATGATTTCATTTCCTTTTTCCTTCCCACGTGAGAACCTAATTACACTCTCTCTCCCAAATCCCTCATATATCCCGCAAAGAGGTTTTCCTTTCCCTTTCCGACGCAACAACCTAACAAAAGTCTTGCTTTCTAAATTAAGCTAATCCCGAATAAGCTGCAAATTGTTGATAATTTGTGTAGAGAGAGAGAGAGAGAGAGAGAGAGAGAGAGAAGCAGGCCAGAGCTAGCATTATGATTCATATGCTACTATCATCAATGGTAAAACTGACGTAAAGAGATGATTAAATATTTACAAGTTAAAACTCCAATTTCGTTCAAGAGTTTTTGGTCAAAGCATGTGTTAAATGTGGTGGTCCTAATGTTTAAAATAATGGAAAACCCACCTCAAAGAACTCTTCCATTACACTATACTAGATAAGCAAGTTAACCAGGTTTTCATATCAGTTAGCCTAATTCCAACTGAAAATTATATATGGCCTTGTCTTCCATTTTTGAATCTATCTATGGATCTTGTTGCCGTCAACTCTCTCGGCCCATGTACTCAACTCTTGGTGACATATTGATGGTCGAGAATCAAATCCCTATCTTCATCATAAAATATTGTCCATCCAGTGCTCGTCACAATTAATTCACAGCTAGCTGATGGATTTCTGTGAAGTCGTTTCTCTGCTCGATATCGAAAATTACCCTGTTTTTTTCCTAGTGTCTATGCAGGATCATTTGTGGGATCTTTTGTAAGTTGTTACGAACCTGGATGATACAATGAGTTCGGATTCACCTGAGTTGTTTGAGGGTTTTGCTAAGCTTTGGCAGATGACATGCAACTTAAATGGCTTAAGAAATATATATTACTGGTAAAATTGAATTTATTTAATTAGGATTTTTCTACATAAATAGACCAGGACTCAGCTCAGCAGGCGGTAACACGCTATTTTAGTGCACGAACATATTGTCGAACATAATATTATGTTTGCTGACCTGAGAAAGGTGGTCATTGAATTATGATCGATCCCAAACTGCAAGTGGATAAGTTTTAGACTCGAAGGTAATTTACCGAAAACTAATTAATTTTTAAATTTAATTGGGCAGACTTAAACTAATTAAAAATCAACTAAGAAACACAGAGCCACAGAGAGAGAGAGAGAGAGAGAGAGAGAGAGAGAGAGAGATGCGTAAAATGGCAGTTTGGGTATAGTAGTGCAAGTGTGAGCCAACTATAAATTTAAAATTACCCTAATTACAGAATTATTTTATCACATTCATCATTTAGATTACTCGGACTCTTCATGCTTTTCGTTAAAATAATGAAAGAAGCAAATTGTCACATGTAAGAGTTTAGAAGGGTGAATACTATTTTATGTACGCCGCATGATTGATCAAAGCGGGAAAATAATTACATCTTTTTAATTGAAAATATATTTATACTATTATATAAAGAGAACACCTCTTTAATTTGGAGTACTGAATCCAAAGTATATATGAAGTTGTCTCACTTTTTTTATTTCCAAAAATACCATGAAGAAACTTATGTTTTACGCAATACTAATATTCTTTTAAGATTAACTGTAGAGACGAGATATAGTAGCAGTTAGCCAGTTACCACTATTTCATTCATCATAGAAAAGAGAAACTGCAGAGGAAAGGGAAAGGAAAGGGACTGAAAAGGATTCGGGGGCCTGTTGTGCAGGGTGCACAGCAGCTCCTACTGCACAATAAAACGACGTAGTTTAATTGCTAAACGACATCATTTTACTAAAGGGCTTTCTATCTTGTTTGATTGATAAATCCACTCAAAACGACGTCATTTTGAGTGGGGAAAAAAAAGACAAAATCCTAAGTTCTATCAATAATATTTCAGCGCCTCCCACTTCTCTCTCACCCTCTCTCAGCCAAAAATCACCGATCTCCCTCCCTCTCGTCGCCAAACCACCGCCAAATCGCCGCCATCTTCCGACTTTGTCAACTGAACACAGTCGTTACTCTCTTTTCCGTCGTCCACCGCATCTCCGCTGTCATCTGCCTTTCTCAACCAAAACAGTGATTCTTCTCCTTTTCGTTGACCTCCGCATCCCCGCCGGCATCCTTCATTCCCAAGGCCGATTTTCATCTCATCAAAAGATATGAAAACTTTTTTTTTTTTTAATAAGTCAAGAATTGGAGTGGTGAAGAATATTTAGAATATTTTAACAATTAAAATATAATATATTAGTTAAGAATATGAAAAGGTAACTTATTGTACAAAGGAGATTGGGATTCGTAATGTTAATTTACTGCTGGATTCTTACGTAAAGTACGTGTTCACTAATTTCACATGTTACTCGTGTACTCACTAATTTGCACCTATGGATAACTTCTTCTTTTTTTATCCACAGGATAACTTATTGTTTTATTGGATTGTTTACCGAAAGGTACAAAATTTGGTCTCTAGTTTGCATAGTCATGACAGTACAAAATTTCATTTGTTTAAATGTATTGCATGGTCTATAGTTTACCGAAAGATAAGGTATTATTTTTTTTTGTTTTTAGTTTACATAGTTTACATCAGTGAAAAATTCCATGTGTTACTCTTAATGGTGTTATTCTTCTCCTTTTTATTTCAGATTTTTGCACATAGTTATTGTTAGAATGGAAGGAGGTGGAGTTGAGGGGTCTATAGAACATAATGGAGAATTGTTAAACATTTAGGGCACTTATTCGGTGGTAGTTCAACATTTGGTAGTGATTTTAATGCTTGCATGTTTGATTACGAAGAAGAAACGGAATTAATTCAAGCTTGGAATTTGTTGATTGAAAAACGAATTATTTTTATTTGACATAAGCTTCAAAAATGGTAAATAAAGTTGATTTTGTTGTAATGTTTCTTTATGCAGGGTGGTGACACGCCGTATTATCCACAACCAACACATTTATCTTTTTAAGAATCTTACAGTCCACAACTTGCTGAGGTGCTTAGTATTTTTGGAATTCATGATTTTTTGTATTTGATTCATTAAATCTTGAACTCATAATTTTTTGCTATTTTTTTATTAGGACACAACATTTGATCGAGCAAGACATGACATTTGATCGAGCAAGACACGCTTCAAATGATCACGAAATACATACTCCCACGGATGTTGAGTCATTCTTCCATAATGATAATTTTATTGATTTTTTTTGTTAATTCACAATCACCCTTACAAAATTAATTTGCAATGTGGCATGTGAGAGATATGAATATTTTTGGACGACGAAGGAGTTATTTGGATGAAGTGATTTAAAATTATTGTATTTGTTTTTGAATGATATAAATTATTGGCTTCTTTTTTATGTTTATGTAGATTGAAGTTATTTGGATGAAGTGATTTAAATTATTTCCTTTGTTTTTTATTTTTTGGATGGTATATATTGTTGGCTTTAGTTTTGGATAAAGTAGTTACAATTGTATATGAACAGGGATTAAAAAAAAATGTACATGACTAGCCTTGTTTTTTTCATGTTGTTTTTGTTTTTTTTACTTAAAATAAAATATTTTGACTAAGTTGAATAACTCTTTTTTAGTAACAAACAAGGAAGTAAGTTAAATGATTGAACAACATTTAAATATACAAAACAACGTAATTTCATTGCACAACGGGAATTACTGTATGTGGGTGCACAGCAAACCCCCGAATCCAACTGAAAGCGAAAGGAAAAGAAAGAAAGTTTCGTGGGTTAATGGTGGCAAAAGAATGTGGCAAAGTGACTGATTTGAAATGAGGGGAGGAATTCATTCCCTCTCTCCCATTCTGATTTTGTATTATTATTTTCTTCACCATTCATATTTGTGTGTTTTAGAATTGACGTCTTCGGAATGAGGTCTGAACCAATCCTCCACCAGTACGATTGTCGTGTTATGACTAAATCAAGCTTCGTGTTATGACTAAATCAAGCTTCATCTTTAAAAAAAAAAAAAAAAAAAAAAAAAAACTGTGTTTCTTTCCTTCGATTCATAAAGCTTCTCATGCACTAAT
The DNA here is from genome assembly GCA_019985065.2 of Arctostaphylos glauca. Classification (NCBI taxonomy): domain Eukaryota; kingdom Viridiplantae; phylum Streptophyta; class Magnoliopsida; order Ericales; family Ericaceae; genus Arctostaphylos; species Arctostaphylos glauca. The sequence goes on from JAHSPW020000002.1 coordinate 6,049,820, forward strand.
TTAACCATATGAATCACTAAGTACATTATTTTGCCTAATACCATGAGCACAAACATCGTGTGAGCACCGATAGTATGACAAAATATGAGTCAAAATGCAAATCGTCTTTTTTTTCCTTAAACAAATGAAAAGGCATGGAACTATCATTATCAGATTACGTTATTTTTTCGTAATATTTTAAACAGAACATGTAACTAAAATGAAATCTGTGATGAGAGTTAAAATACATATTTGCCATTAAATTTTTGAGACATAATATGTTCTTCTATTAATGTTCGATAAATTTAATTTTTTCCACACTTAATCTACTTTGTTAAGCTATACATGCAAATTGAATTGGGCTTACCAAAATTTTGAAATAAGTGTTAAACTCATCATTTAAATAAGTTGTGGATATACTTAATTTGGCAAGGTTCCACGATATATAATTGGACCAGAGTGGCAAAATCTTTTTAATTAATAATAATTATAAAATAATTCTTCCCAACAAACGATTTAATCAGTTTTGTTTCCAAAAAAAGTATCAAAGGTTCTCTCCAACCGCATTTTGAGGGAACCAAATTCTCCCATTGATTAGTACAGACATCCACTACTGGTTTTATAATCACTTATTGGAGAATATTTTAAATAACATTAATTCTCTCCAGCTCATTAGATTCAACGGACATGATAAATTATTCTCACTTTTTGTTTTCCCATGGGAACCTATCTAGTGGACTCAATTTATGCTTCAAATTGTTCTTCATCAACAAACATACAAACACCAAAAATTGAGAGAGAGAGAGAGAGAGAGAGAGAGAGAGTAGCTGGCCACATGACGTGATTGTCAAGTATTTACACTAAAAATATGCATTCTTGCTTTTTCAAATTTGTCCTTACATTAAACTAGGGAGGAAAGATAATAGAAAAAAAAACTAATAAAAAATTGTATTGCGTGTGAATAGTGCCTAGACAAATTAAACTAGGTACTGCAGCAAAACGTATTTTAGTTAGTTTGTTATTAAGATTGTTGGAGAGTAATTTCATAGTTTTGGCTAGCCAAACTAGCTAAAATACTAATTTAGCCAGTTTGTTGCACATGCTCTAACACATGTTCAAAGTGTTGATCTTCATGTTTACAAAAAAAAAAAAAAAGTCTTTTATCTCAAAAAAGTTTCTATAATTTAAAATGAGTGTACTAAATTTATTTTACTTTGTAGGTTTCTAAATTTCAATCAATCCTAACCCTTGATTTTAAATTCGAAAATATTTTTGAAGAAAATTTTCTGAAATGGACCACTCCTTTAAAGAAGAGGCCAGAAGCCACCTCAAAGAACTGTGATTTACACTATATATACAAACCAGGCTTCATATTATGTTGCACTCATAAGTTAGCAGCCTAATTCCCAAAAAGAGAGAGGAAAACAAACAAAGAAACATGGCCTCGCTTGCTTCCATTTTTGAACCAGGCTCTGATGGTGAGAAGCGATGGATTGAGCAAATCCAAAAAATCCTTGATAAAGAGGTTAAGATTGAGATTGAACCCGTTTCTATATTTCGGGTGCCACCAAAACTAAGTATTTACAAGCCCGAGGCTTACGTTCCTCAGGTTGTCGCCATAGGCCCCTACCACCATTTTCGGCCAGAGCTCTACGAGATGGAGAGGTACAAGCTTGTCGCTGCACACACCCTCCAGAAGCAGTTCAAAAGCCTTGAATTCGACCAGCTGGTTAATGAGCTTACCCGGCTTGAACCGAGAATTCGGCCCTGTTACCACAAGTACCTTGACATCGAGGGAGAAACACTAGCTTGGATTATGGCCATTGATGGCCTTTTCTTGCTAGATTTTCTTCGTCGTTATAACTTGTCGCGTTCAACTCTCGCCCATTTGCTCGATTCCACGGGGAGGAAATTGACCCACGGGTCGGTCCTCGGTGACATATTGATGCTCGAGAATCAAATCCCTATGATCGTCCTGAGTAAGATATTGTCCATCCAATGGTCGTTGCAGTCCGACCAAGCTAATGGTATCTTGCGTTCAGAGGTGATGGATTTCTGTAAGACCGTTTCTCCTCTCAAAATCAAAGAGGATCCCACTTTGTTTCAAAAGGAGCCCATGCCTGCTCATTTGTTGGATCTTTTGTACAAGTTAATTATCAAACCGAATTTCACTCAAGTACCCGTTGATCAACTTGCCGGTAAGAACGACGAAACAGAAGATACAAAATTGGATGAGCCACCGATTCCGGAACCAAGTAAGTTCTTTGAGCTTCTTGGTAAGCTTTGGCTGATGATATGCAGTTTAAATGTGGGGTTATTAGGTAAGATTTTAAAACCTATAAAGGCCGTAATTTCTGTGTCTACCAGCATTTTCAGTAATATTCCAGAAGCTGTGTCCAATCTCAGAGGAACGAAAAACAAAGACATTGGCAAACCTGAAAATGTACCTCTTCCTAAAATTGAGGAAATCAATATTCCTTCCGTGACGGAACTTCGAAAAGCCGGCGTGATGTTCCACCGCTCCAACGGTGGAATCGAAACCGTCAACTTTAACCCACGTACCAGAATGCTCACCCTTCCTGTTATTACTCTGGATGCCAATTCCGAAGTAGTGATGAGGAACTTAGTGGCATACGAAGCTTCAATCGAGTTCGAATCACTTGTTTTTACCCGATATACGGAGTTGATGACTGGAATCGTAGACACTGCTAAGGATGCAGAGCTACTCAAAAAGAAGAACATCATCATCAATCATCTCAAAACCGATGATGATGTCGCGAAGCTCTTCAACGGGATGAGTAAAGCCGTTCGGCGCACCCTTGTACCTCATATTGATCAAACTATTGAAGGGATGAGATCCTACTACGACACTACCAATTTGGTTCGGGCCTACAGGCGCATGAAAATCTTTGTGTATGGTTCGTGGAAGATTCTTACCATCCTAGCAGTCCTCTTGTTCATGTTGCTCATGGCTTTACAGTCATTTTGCTCCGTCTATATGTGTTCCAATTTCTTCCGCACCACCGATACTTGAAGGTGATGGATATTGGCAGAGATGTTTAATTTACTATAAATGTACTGTTTGTTAGTTTCACAGATGACGTATACTTATTATATATGATTATGATGTTGTATGCCCCATGATCAATCGACGAAGGAGTTTCAATAATTATTAAGAAGAAACAAATGCTTAAGGGATCAAGTGTCTCTCGAATCATCTCGCTAAACAAAGTATTTTTCTCTTATACCATACGTTATAAAATTCTAAAACGCATATCTCACATCAGTTATGTTGATTCTTCTTCCTTTACTTATAAGTCTTGAACAACTCTTACCTTTTAAGTCCGTTTTCAATGTGAGTTAAGCTAAATTCTAAAATGGTATATCAGAGTTAGGTTCGTTACGCATTCATTACGGGTCCTCTCATCTAACCCTCAATCGTCCTTACAATATGTATTTCACGCTTCGCATGAAGGAGGGTATTAGCGAGTTGTACATCGCCTATCTTGGTTCTCTTTTATTTGCTTAATTATAAACATTGGTCAATCTTTATCCTTTTCAAGCTGATTTTCAATGTTAATCAATTAAACCCATGAAGTTTTAACAATTATAATCGTCACGTTTAGACAGACTTAACCACCCTCTGCTAAAAATTGTGTTCGAACGAGTTTGATCACAAATCCGGACAACTTTCCAGTGTACTCCAGCGTCCAAACATACAACCACCGTCCAAATTACTTTTCCAATGAGTTAGGATTTACTTTGGTCAACAAATGGAATGACATTACTTTTTCTTTGGCAAATTGGTAGTCATCCCTTCAAAAGACAAAAATCATACTCTTTCTGGAAAAATATCGCACCTTTCTTCTGAAATTTTTAAAATGTCACTTTTCATCCCTCTTTTTCTATTGTAAATTATAAAATATTACTCCCCTCTTTCCCTCCAAATTACAGAAATACCACTTTCCTTCCTTCTACTATTTCACATTTATTTTTTTAAATGTATAACTAAAAATAAAATTTAAATAAGTAATAATAAATAATAAGATGTAATTTTTTTAAAAAAATTAATCAATTCAAGTTTTTTATTTTGCACTAATTCTTTTTTTAATAAAAACTCATTAAATTGGAGGACGTAGTTAGTCTTAAAATTTATCAATTAAACCACAGTTAAAATTTTAAATTTTTTTAACTAATAAACTTTTTAGGATAAATTATTTTAGTAGTCCTTCTAGTTTGGACTTTATCTTACTTTGGTTCCTATCATTTGAAATGACTCAATTTTGACCTTGACTTTAATTTTTATGTCAATTACAGACAATCATTAACAACCGTTTATTTTTCTAGAGAAAAGTCAAATGTTGACCCATAATTTTTGTAATATATAACCCTGATTTTTAATTTAAATTTTAAATCATTGTTAATACATTAAAATTATATTTTTGTAATTGAAACTTGGAATTTAAAAATTGAAAGCTCGCTCAGCGACCTGTTCAAATTTCTAAATGTGCCGCTGAAATTTTGAGGCATTAATATATGGAAGAATCCGTTTTCAATCGATTTTTATATGGAAAATCATGGCTACTATGTCACGAATAATGTCGATCTTTATTATATAAACATAGCAATAGGTGTAATTTCATTTACATTTTCATTTACATAAACGAATCACAAAGTTATACTAGAGGAGTTTTGGAGAGTTTTAGTGAGAGAAAGTTCTGTCTGTTGGAGGTTACGTTTGATTGAGGTTCATCTAAATTCGAAGGAAGTTCGTTTTTTGTGCTTGGAATCAAGGTAGGGGAAACCACTTTCAACCCTTAAAATATTAGATTATAGTAGGTTGTTGTTTAATTTCTTGTTTAGACATGCATATTAGGATTTTATCTTTTGTAGTTAAATACTCGAAATTGATTTAATGTATTATTTGAAGCATGAAATAGGTAGAGTGTAATTAGTCTGGGGATTGTAAGGTTTCTGTTTTATGCTTTTAATTTCTATTTTGAAGTTAGAATAACAATCTATGGTTTAGATCAACCTGTGTAAGCATGAAACCTAAAAGTCAGAATCTACCAAAAACGAAGGCTTGCTCGAGTGAGCTAAAGGCCGCTCGAGTGACTTGTTAAATTTTTAACAGACTCTAATAATTTTGACCAGAATTCAAAACCTGATATTTTGGCAGACCGCTCGAGTGACCTACTGAAATTCAAAACATTGCAAAATGTTAACCAAGATTTTCGAACAGTAGATCCAGACCATAATTAACTTTCATTATTTTGTATGTTCACACTACACAGACATCGATCCACAAACATGTTATGTATGTCCATAAGTCCCCATTGGACTTCGTGCCAGCCATTTGACCAAACTTTGACCTTGACTTTACCTTATCGCCTATAACACTATTGTGGTTATGTTTATGGACATAAATAGTTTAATTGGTTGTTTATGAATGAAATGGTAATATTGGCATTTTCGGGATTAACCGTCATGCTGACGAATGTTGCCAATGAGAAGTGGTGTTATGGTCGTCGTGCCAATGGATCAATGAGGCATTCGTGCCAATAATTGAATGTAGTAAGCCATCGTACTATCGAATTGTAGTAAGATAATTGTATCTTGTATTGGTGGCTTATGTGAAAACTTAGAATCCACGCCAGGGACACCGATTCGATTGTCACGTAACACGAAGTAGGGGTGTTAGATGAACATTATAAGTAGTCGACATGTGTAGAAAACAAGTAGTTTCGTTTAAAGGAAAATGGATACATTAGTGGCCATCGAGCCTAGTGTTATGTTATGGGCGTCATCCTAAGTTTGTATTTCATGTGGGTTAAAGTCCCACTGAGCGTCGTTCCTTTTGTTAATTAAGGACCCCAACTAGGAGATGGGTGTATTCGGTTGGAGATGATTTCAAGGTACGTCTGCGTTGACAGCTCCAGACTCTAAGGGAGTGACGGTCTTGTCTTGGGCGTCCTTGAGCCGATTAAGGGGAAGCGGTTAAGGTTCGTTGGTACCCGACTTAGCAAAGCCACGTATTCGGTCGGGTCTAGTTAAAGTGAGGTAGTTATTGACTTGAGAAGACGGTAGAAGGTCTCTTTATTGCCTCGATAAGTACTTGTTAATGTCAACTAAGTACTCTACACTAGATAGTCAGGTAAATGAGTTCTGTATGGGGAAGGGCCTAAGACAAGATGATCCGTTATCCCTTTTTCTCTTTAACCTAGTGGTGGAAGGCCTTAACCTCTCTTTGAAAGGGCTAGACCAGGTCTTAGGCATCATCAATCGCTGGTGTGAAGATAGGCAACAATGACCTTGTGGTCTCCCACTTACAGTTCGCTAATGACACGATTGTCTTTTGTAACAATGATGTCAAGGATATCAAGGTGGTAAAGAGGATATTGAGATGTTTTCCAGATCTAATGTCAGGTTTGAGAATAAACTTTGCAAAAACAGTGATGAGTGGTGTCAAGACTAATTGGGCTTCCTTAGAAAGCCTAGCTATGGTGATGGGATAAGGCATAGGAAAGTTCTCTTTGAACTACCTTGGACTGCCTTTAGGATCAAATCCCCGACGTATCGTAACATGGAATCCAGTTATTCAAAGATTCAAGCAGAAGCTGGTAAAAAGGAAGATGAAGACTCTGTCTATGGCAGCTAGATCAACTCTAGTAAAATCAACCATCTCAGCATTACCCATTTACTACATGTCTCTATTTAAAATTCCTGTTGGTGTTGCTAAGAACATTGTGAAACACCAAAGGAAATTCTTATGGGGAATGGAGGAAGCCAGGAGAAAACTTATCCTGACCAAATGGGAAGAGATCAATAGAGGGAAGGAATACGGAGGTCTAGGGGTGAGAAGGTTGGAAATAATGAACCTAGCACTGCTAGAAAAATGTTGGTGGAGATTTAGCTCAGATAAACTCTCTCTATGGAGCAAGGTAATAAGGAGCAAATATGGGTATAACCCCTCATATTAGCTTCCAGCAGCAGTGGAATCACACAATATGTCCATTATATGGAAATAGATTTGTTCACTGGAAGAAATGCCAACTAGTTTTGGAGAAATTCTACAGCAGGGTTTTCAAATAAGTGATGAAACCAATTTTTCGAACCATAAATGGCTACCTATAGGAACACTAAAGGACCTTTTCCCAAAGTTATTCCTAATTTCAGAATAGCAGGGGTCATTAGTAGAAGAAGTTATGGCGGATCAAGTAAATAGTTAAGTTTCAATGATATTCAAGCGACAACTATACTCGTGGGAAAGTTCTCAACTCGGCAATTTAAGACAAGCCATCAACAATTTTCAGAGAAATAGAGAGTCTGAGAGAGGGTAGATTATCTGGTGTGGAGAGGTGATGTTACGCAGGGGTACTCTGTCAGTGGGGCATACAAGGAATGGGAGAGAGACGCTTTTCAATTGGACAAGACCCTGGAAAGCATATGGAAATGTGATTGCCTCCAAAGGTTGTAATTTGCATCTGGAAGACAATTAAGAATAGTTGACCTAATAAAACAATATTGAGCAGTAGGGATCTATTGGTGGATCCTAATCTCATGTTATGCCCTCTCTGCTTCAATCATCTGTCAAGCCATATCATTCTCCACTACAAGTCGTCATGAAAGATTTGGGGCTATATCCTTCAATGGTGGGGAGTGGATTCCTGTTCACATGGGCATGTGAGGAGTACGATCAAAGAAAGTTGTCCGATCAATTTAAGCAAGATTGAGAAGATCATGTGGAAATACAGTACCTACGCAACGATCTGGCAGATTTGGAATCATAGGAATGAAGTGGTCTTTAATCAGAAGGACTGCGAAGCCCATCAAGCTGCGAAGAGAATCAAGTGGTGGGTTGCGGTGTGGACCAAAGAAAAATTGGGATTACCGTGAATCTCGCTCGTAGATTTCTCTCGAAATTTTGAACGAGTAAAACATCTCAAGATTTGAACGCAATCGAACAGAGGATCGATAGAAGGAGATAAAGATGTGTGTGATAGGTAGTAGTGTTTATGGTTATGAGTCAGTGTCTATTTGTGGAGAGTAATTGTATGTTTCTGGTGTTAGGCCTCGAGGCGGGATCTTATTAATTCAGTCCTTGTCTTAGGGTGTGGACTGGGTGGTCCAAAGTTTTATCCCGAGTTGGCATCTTGCCAACAAAGGACACACTTTTATTTGGCTTGTACTACCTGTTTCTATTATTTAACTTTGTGGATACAAAAAACAGAATATGGAGAAGGGTATTCTTAGAAATTTTAAAGGTAACGAAAGCATAATAAATTTACGTGAATTCATTTCCGTACTTTATTATTTCCATGGTTATAATTGCCATGGTGTACATATGTATTCTTTGGGTTTAGTTTATCGGTGCATTTTTCTTACTGAATTTAATTACTAATCGAAGCAATTTCTCTGCTCCTCTCGTAGAATCTCCGGAGCTTTCCTAGCCACTATAGTAATAGTTTTTATCTTCTTTGTCTGAAAATAGGTTTCTTTTGCTTCACTTATGAGAATTTCTACCAATTCTTATTTCATTCATCAAAGCTCATCCTACGGAGCCGTTGAAGAACCCACCCGAGTTTAAAGAGTCGAGACTTGCTGAAGAAAACTATGATGGCGTCTGGATGCCCTATCATTAGTAGCTTTGCCTTAGTTATATTTTAAAATAAAAGAATATAAACCTGAAGAGGATTTTTTTGTCATTTTACTTTCACACTTTTAAATTCTGAATAATTTAATTTTCGTTGGTTAATAATAAAAGGGTAATTTAGTAATTTATATTTTAATTAACTTAATAATTGAATTAAGAGATTTAAATAATATTCCGAGAAATCGGAGTGGTACAATTTTACATCAACCATCTTTGATTTTTTTTTTCAACTATAATTTTTTCTCTCTTCGTTGACTTTACCCGTTAATTCTTCGTTGATTACACAAATTTATTTTTTACCATTATTCAAATTCTATTTTCAATACAAAAATTTAACTCTAAATCCTCCTCAATTTCAAGGGGTTGGTCATGGTCAAGAGTTGAAATTTATAGGTTTGTTCTCTCTTAAAATTTCAAATTCAAAATATCTCGTGTGCTATCAATCCTAGCTAATTTATGTTTAATTGAGACTTTCACAAGTAAACGATAAAATTAATCTACAGAGATTAGTCGATGTGTACAAGCACTCTGTGTTCATCATACATCGATCATGTGCATCACACGCATTGTGACTTGCATATCTTTCGTGTGGCAAATTTCATGTCACTGCCACTACCAAAAGAATCAGTCCCCACAAGTCGTTCTCGCCAAGCTAATAAACGTGATAATCAAGGTGAGAAACCAGAACCATTGAAATGGGAAATGAAACAAAATATCAACGTCATGGAAGAAAAACAGAAGTATTGATAAGTATTAATATTTTTGTCAGTTGTATCCACGCTCCTTAACTGATTTGGCCTAATTTTATTTTTAGATTATTTTTTATTTTTATTAAAAAAATTTATTTGTAGTTTCTAATTTAATTTGCTACAAAAAATCATTCAAAAGAAAAATAAGTCAAACCCAACCTTAAACATTATTGCGCCGTTATTTAGAACTCCGCGGTTATTCAGAAGTGAAAGAGGTACAGGTGGGGTTTTAATTACTTACAATTTAAAACCAAGTTCTTTTCTACGGACTATGTAGTTTTTGTGCGTAAAATATTTTGCACATTTTTTCTCTTAATTTTTTATTTGACGTCTAGCAAAAAAATGTCCAAACTAGTTATTTTGATCGAAAAAAAAAAAGAAGAAGAAGAAAATAACTTTAAAAACCCTACTGTCGAAAGAAAACTAGCCGACACTGCTCATTCGAACCTCTTTCAGTCGTGCTGTTTGAATTTTATTTTCAGAAAAATATTAAAAATTCACCGTTGACTTGAAAAATTATTCCACGACTAACTGTGAACTCAAAATTTTTGAAATAAAATTTCATTAAAAAAAAACATGAATTTTTATAAATAAGATTAACATTCTTTTTTTTTTTTGTAATCCTAAGTGAAAACTCTTTTGAAAATTCCGAATTCATGGTCAATCCGAGAATAATTTTCCAAGTGCATAGTAAAAATTTAGTATTATTTTAAAAAGAAAATTCGGACAACACGACCAAAAGGGTTTGACTGAATAGTGTCGGTCACTTTTTTTTCTTCCATAGTATTGCAACAGTAGAGTTTGTGAAATTATTATTATTTTTTTATTCAACCAAAACCATCAAAATAGTTAGTTTGGACAATGTTTTTTAGTACTAGACAATGAATAAATCAGATCAAAAAAGTTTAAAGTATTTCAAATACTAAAACTATGTAATTTTGATGCATAACACAATTTGCTGTGCGGGTTGCACAACAAGTACCCAATCTGCTTTTCTACAACCTCACTCTAATGTGATTGTTTAGAGGTGGTTGATTTTGTAACGTCTGGTTTAATTTTAGCTTGCCCATTTTCTGACTACATATGGCCAAGATTAATTTACCCATATTAATATCATGAGTAAAATATTTACTTCATTCTTAAATTATGTCTAAAATTTTTAAAATGTCTTTCAACTATTAATTTCATTTATTTAGCCCTAAACTATTAATTTGGACTTTATTTAGTCCAATTACTAATATTAGTTTAAAATCCATTACGAAGGAAGTTTAATTACTATTTTAATCCATTAGAAAGGCTTAAGTACAATTTAGTTATTATCCAAACTAAATCTCTATCCCTGTTTGCTATTCTGAAGAAGGTTTAGTAATATCTTGGAAAATTAAAAAAAAAAACATCGCTAATATCTTGGAAAAACCATCGCTAATATTTTAGAAAATCAGAAAAATTCAGAAAATCAATCTATTTTTAGAGTCCAATTCTAATATATATTTTTTATTTTTATCAAGTTCATGTTGAATTTCTTACATTAATAAATTATCTTGACAAAAAAAAATCTAAAAAGTAAAATAGATAAATAAAATGCTGAAAAAGTTTAAAAAATATAATTCTTTTATTATTTTTAATGTGTTTAATGTCGTCTACCTATATTGTTTTTTTTTTAATTTCAGTCCATATTTTTATATTTTTTCGGTTCTTCTTGTCGATACAAATGAAAAAAAATAAAAACACTAATGAAGAATAGCGAAATATCAAATAATATCTTTAATAATAATAAAAAAAAATTAGTTCAAACCAGCCTTAAAAGTATAATATTAAAGAACATTGGGTGTACAATATTATCCTTACTAACACATCATACTTGCATCAGTACATGACATGTTACATAATTCATAAGACCCATTACTTTGAACACACAGATCAAAACTCACGAGACTCATCCTTACAAATGGGTTATGTGACATGTCAGATAGACATAATGTACACATAACACAAAGACATCTACGTACAGAAATATCCATGGAAAAACCTAATCAAGCCAGCCTAGCTATAATAATATCCCTCACTCCGAACTGAGAGTGTTGAAAAGTTTAGGGCAGCTATAAACAGAGCAAAATGACTGAACAATCATCAGCAACATTAGCAACACAACTGCTACAAATGTGAGAATTTGCCAAGAACCATACACAAAATTCTTCATCCTCCTGTAAACCCTAACCGCCCCTGTATTGTTGAAGTACTTGTTGACATCTTTAATACTCTTATCAATAAACGGCACACTTGTAAGCCTAACAGATTTACTCATCCCATTGAAAATTTCCGCAACTTCGGCATCACTCTTGGGACTGTTTACGATGATTTTCTTCTTCCTCAACAGCTTAGCATCCTCCTCAGTGTCTATTATCCCATTCATTAGCTCTGTGTATCGCGCGAAAACGAGTGATTCGGACTCGATTGAGGCCTCATACGCGACTAAGTTCCTCATTACCACTTCAGAATTTACGTTCAGAGTGAGTACAGGGAGGTAGAATTTCTTGGTGTTCTGGTCGAATTTGACGGTGGTGATTCCGCCCGTTGTTGGGCAGAATTCCACCCCGGCAAAAGAAAGGTGGGATACCGAGGGAATCCTTATTTCATCTACTGAAGGGGTTTTTGTTTCCTCCTCGCCGGAAACCTCGTTCTCCGGCTTGATTTCTTCTTTGGTTTTTGAAGCTAAGGTGGAGGCTCCTGGTATACTATTAATAATTTTTCCAGACACACCAATTATGTTCTTAATGAGAGTTGTGATTTTAGTTATAAACCCCACGTGTAAACTCGATAACATGCTCCAGAGTTTATTGAAAACTTGACGAGACTTACTTGTATCCAAGCTCGGGATTTTCTCAAAGCTTGCAGCTTCACTTTCCCTGTATATCTTGCAGCCTTCGGGAAGTCCCTCCAATTTCGGCACGATCAAATGGTACAAGAGGTCCAGCAAATGGGCATGCTCACACACTTCCGACTCACTGAGATTCTCATGGGTTTTGAGTGGAGAAAGCGCCCTACAAAAATCTAAATACAGAGCAGCATAAGGGTACGCGGTCAGACTCCTAGGCTCCTCCCGTTTTGGCTTGATTTCTGACACATCAGGATCCAGTGAGGATTGGGTGGACAAAATCTTGCTTAGAACAAAGATAGGAATCTGGTTTTCGAGCATCAATATGTCACCGAGGACTGACTCGTGAGCCAATTTCTTCCCGGTGGAGTCAACCAAGTGGGATGTGGCAATTGAACTAATCGAATTATGACAGCGGAGGAACTCGAGCAAGAAAATCCCATCAATAGCCATAATCCAAGCGAGTGTTTCACCTTCGATGTCCAGGTACTTGTGGTAACAAGCTCGAACTCTCTGTTCAAGCTCTTTAAGCCCATTAACGAGCTGTTTGAATTCAAAGCTCTTAAACTGTTGCTGAAGCCTGCTTGCTGCGGCAAGCTTGTACCTCTCCATCTCATAGAGCTGACTCTGAAAATGGTGGTAGGGGCCTAAGCCTATGAGTTGTGGCACAAAGGCTTCGGGCTTGAAAACACTTAGCTTTGATGGTACCCGAAAGATGGAAACTGGGTGGTCGATTTCGATCTTCACCTCGTCTTCCAAAATCTTGGTTATTTGGGTGATCCATCGCTGCTCACCGGAGCTTGATTCAAAAATTGAAGGTAAGGCCATGTTTTGTGTTTTGAGGCAATGTAGTATGAAGAAAATGTGAAAGATAGTGTGGCTTTATATAGAGTGTGAGAGAAGGCATGCAGTGCAGCCCTTGGGGTGGATTTTGTAATTCCATAAGATGGCTAACTTTTGTAGTGGAGTGTTAATTGTTTTACATGTGAACCACATTTAGAATGAACTTCAAACATTCCCGACGTAGACATCTTCTAGCTACGTGTCATATATGTTGGTCATAATTCCCCTCTCTCTCTCTCTCTCTCTCTCTCTCTCTCTCTCTCTCATAGATACCAAAATTGTTAGTACGACTTTTCAATTTAAAAATAGATTCTCTCACATTTGTCAGATACAAGGCAGTGATTGTCAGATTGTGATTACTCGTAGGATCCACCTTCTTGTAACTAGTGATCAGTAGGAAAGGTGTGTTTGTGTAGCAGAAAATTCTTTATATACCACCTGTTTAGTTTTTTTTTTTTTTCCCTCTTTGGGTATCACATGACCATTATATAAGTATGCATATATCCAGCAGGAAGTGGTCCGTACGTTAAAATAGAAAAATACCATGATCAAATATAGAAAATAGAATGATCAATATTTCCGATTGAAGGGATGGCTTAGTGATCAAGACTTTGGACTTGGAGATATATACTCTTTTATGTTTTAGATTCAAAATCTCTCGCGGGTGTTATTAATTCTTATGGTGCTACTTTATACAGGGCAAAATACTGGCTTTAAATGGATCATTCAGTAAATATACGGTAAAATTTGTCTTTCGAGAATTAATCTGCATTAAGTTACAGTAATTCTAAAACTAACGGGTTACCTCGGCTATAAAAAAATATCTGTTTGAAGGATTCAAAACCTAGAACGATCTCCAAAGAGACAAAACAAAAAAGGTCATAACAGAAGATGGGATGGACCATAATTAATTTGTCCAGAGCCCAAGCTACTGTTCTTGATTGAGCGTCCTGGTGGAAAACTTTGACAAATTCAGAGACAACGTCCATGGCCAGAATATGTCACTTCTTATGTACTATAATCTTGCATGTGAAGCACATTGAATAACAATCTCTTTCATGTTCAGTTGAATATTTTTGTATTTTATTTAGATAATAATATTTGTAAATTATGTTTGGGAAAAAAAATTTATAAATATTTTTCATTTTTGTCTTCACATCCTTTCTCTTTTTATTCGGCTTGCAAAATCTGATGAGTTTGGCCTAACTATATTATTTCATTATTTTTTTGTTTTTATGCAAAAAAAAATTTGAAATTTTTTGTCTCTCTTCAAGTTTTTGTGGATTATTGGTTCATTTCGACAAGAAATTTCAGAAAAGTGGTAAATAAAGGACCAAAATTTTCAAAAAAATCGGAAAAGACAAAAAAATCCAAAATCATGGTCTTTTTGTGCTTATTAGTCGTTTTTAGTGATATTTTTTAAACTTCTGAACATAATTTTATACTTTTTAAATTCGTTTGGACCAATAATCTACAAAAAATTTAGATCAAAATAACAAATACGAAAAAAATTTAAATATGGACAAAATGTATCTAGTGACAACGTCCCAAAAAATAAATAAAAAATGTATCCAGTGACAATGTCCCAAAAACTAAATTAGAATATTAGAATAATTGGTGAGGTAAAATCTAAGATGTACGTTTTGGCTATATCCAACAGCCATTGAATTCTATATATTCTCCATTCGATATATAGTAAAAGAATATATAGTATGAGTCAAGGATACACTCGATTAAGAAATCATGTAAATTTTTGTCTCGTGCATTCTTTTTTACTTAATTATTCTTTATACGAGTGTTGTATAGGGATCGTGTGGCTTTGCACAAATCCACAACATCTCTCTCAGACCAGTAGCTATTAGGAATAATTCCGGGTGAGGGTTGTGCATAGCATACATCAGAACGTGCTGTGTAATATCGTCATTTTAACACATAAAATACTGTCATGTTTGTCCATATATATAATGTCGCAAAACCTAAAGCCGTGAAATTTTTGTTTGGACATGGTATATCTGCAGGTTGAGTTCTTTTGTAGGTTCTTCCAGAGCTCATAATAATGATTAAATGAAATTATTTATTTTTTGAATTTTATAATTTTCTTCAAGTTTTATAAATTTTTAAACAAAATTTATAAATCTTTCCAAAGGAATGGAGTGTGGTGGAAGCGTTGTTTTCTTCTTCTTTATTTAGTCCTTATACTTCAGTAGGTTGATCTGATATTGATGACTCATAAGAAGCTAATTCGGAAGTACCAAAACAAAAACAAAAAAAGGGAAGGTCTTCTTTTTTCGGAGATGGAAACTTCAATACTCGGAGATTCACAGCCCCATAATTAAGGACATAAGAAAGAACTACTCTCCTTTAAGGTTGAGCCCTCCCTCCACAAACATTACCTATTTTTTAAAATTTTATGAAATTTTATACAAAATATCATGAATGCAAATCAATTAAATTATATATACTTTGTAAAAACTAAAATAAAAATATTTATTGTACCTTTTTGAAAGATACATAATTAAGCGGACATATGGTGACGTGTTATTTTTTATTCATATTTTGTTATAAAATAACGTTAACATATTACTATTAAACAATTACGATGTGTCATACCTAAAACTCATTTACAATGCAAATTAAATAAAATAAGAATTAATATTAAGTAACTTAATGTATATATTATAAATTATTTTATGTTGTGTGTATGTGTGTATGAAGGGTATTCCAGTCACAATAAGTATTTTTAACGGCATAGGCTCACAACACATAACCTTTACCGTTAAATATTCAACGAAAAAACTAACGACAGAGTATTATGTCATCTTTCTATAATTGAAGGAGGTTAATTGCAACAAAAAAGATAAAGGGGATAACAGAAAAAGGGATTAAGGGGTTAATTACACTTTTATCGAAATTGTAACATATGAGAAGCAAGACTTGGTGGTTCATATTAGTGAAATGTAGGCCGATAACTTTATGGGCTACTTTGGATGAGGCAACTGTTGATTAGCCATGGTACTGTAGGCCCATATACATTACCCTAGCACTAGAAACAAACTTGTAGGCCCATACAATTTATCTCACTTCATCTCCTTTATTTTTTTTATTTATTTTTATTTTTTGATAACCGAGGTGTCCAGCGGCTTGGGGACCAGGCTGGGATTGTCTGGGGGAGCCCCCCACCTAATGCCGACTAGTCCTCGGGGCCCTGAAGTGAACGACCGGAAATTTTTTAATTTATCTCACTTTATTTTACCCTATACATTTTGTTGATTTTCTTTTGTCTCATTGTTGATATCGCAAGATCTAGCTAGATGATGTCTGCTGATTAATGGTGAGAGGACTCTTAGGTCCTGTTTGATAATCCTCCTAGCCCATGAGATTGAATTGCTAATTCATGAGAGTATGAAATTTTTAATCTCTTGTTTGTTTTCCAAAATTGGCTTGGTATTACTAATCCCGTAGGACTAGACTCAGAGTATCCAATGGGGGATTCAGAATCCCAAGTCCTACTAGGTATTCATGATTCCATCCTCCCTCCCATGTGTACAATGACCAAACTCCCGTGCTCTTGATTCATATTGCCAAAATTAACCATGTTTTTATTCAAAAAAAAAAAAAAACAGTTTGTATTTTTTATTTTTTTACCTTATTTTTTATGGTTTATTGGTTCTCTCGACGAAAAGAGTCTAAAAAGTATTAAATTATGTCCAAAAGCTAAAAAAATTGCTAAAGATGAAAAAATAATTCAACACAAAAAATTATTAAAAATAGACAAATAATATAAAAAAATTGTTCATTTTCTATTTTGTTGGCCATCGACTTTATTTTTTATTTCTTTTGGAATGACCAAGAAAAAATAAACAATTAAGGTGAGGGCAAAAGTTTGAAAAATATGTATTTTAATCACATCTCTCCCTAACAAACACCAACCATGCACTATTAATCATATCTTGAATACAAACAAACATTCACCACTGATTTTAATAATATCTAATTGGTATTACAAATCTCATTATAATCCCACAACTTTACGAATTTCAAGTTACAAATAAATTTAACAAACGGGGCCTTTAATACCTACATACCCAAAAAAGGGCGCTAGTTTGATTGAAGGTTAACTCAAACTTGATGAAAAATAATACGAAAGGCGATCAAGTCAAATATGTGTCAGTTCAGTGCATATACTTAATGCGCCTTTGTTGCTTGCTAGCTGAACTCAAATCAAATATGGCATTCTTTTTCTTTAATGTCTCTTTTTATACCTTGAAAGGTAATTACCATTAGCATAGAGCATCTCTCGTAAGCAAGTCCACTACTCAAGGGCAAAATTATATGGAGATCGGAGGGTCCGAGTCCCCCCAAAATATATAAAAAAAAAAGTAAGACCTAAGTATATATTTTAAAATTATTAAAAAAAATTATATTTTGCCTCCCCAAATTTTATTCAATTCACTCTCATTTTCAAATAAAAATTCCAACCCAAATGTAAAATTCTAATTCTGCCCCTGCCGCTACCCCGTCATAAGCCTCCTGCGCACACAAGATTCAAAGGACTTTGCTTTGACTTAAGTGTTGGATTGAAGAAGCCAAAATGCTTTGGATGCAAGCATCCCTTCGCGTGGGACTAATGTGTAATTCCAAGAAACGTTACGAATCTTCAAAAATTTACTATGTACTCATAGTAATTAAGTTTATTTTACTTACTTATTTAGGTCCTATACTTATTGCAATTATATATTAAATTTTTAAATTTTTTTTATATCTATAACACACTTCATAACTTTTATCTACGAGAATGTATATATTGTAAACATCTATCTTACTGTAAGTGAATTCAAAATTTTAATTTTAAAGTGCAAGTTCACGTTAATTTGTGGTGTGAATCCTTGTAATATTTATTTTACATTGCTATTTCACATGTCTGAATATTTATTCAATATTATTGACAACCCGGTGTGTAGATTTTAATTAGCTTCTTCATTTTATTTTCATCACCACTTATTCAGTTTTAATCACAACATCCATTCTTATAAAATTATTACTTCCTTTTATTCGTCTCTTTTTAATAAAATTACATTTCTTAAGAAAAATATGTATTTCCCCAAACATATTTTCAATTATTTTTACCAAATAAAAGATCTAAGTCGGCCTTTTTTTGTTAGTGAGAAAACTTTGAGAAATTAGCCGCGAAAGCATTCTTTTTGCATCCAAGAAAATGCATAATTTTCACAAGAAAGGAGCGAGTAGGTTATAATGCCTACTACCATTTTTGATTCTTGTAAAACAAACAACATTGTGAAAAACTCCCAAAAATGAATAACTCAATCGCCATTCGCCAAAGCATCTGCACACTTTTTGTTTCGATGTGTTTCATTGTTAGTGTAGTGAATCCGGTCAGTACTAAATTGGGTAGTTAACTAGGCAAGAATCATCAACCAAGTCCAATGGAATGGACCAAAAGCCCAACATGGATTATACAGTCTAGCACAACCAACTCTTTTCCTGACACGCGCCGTGTGGGCTAGGCAGAAAGGATACCAAATCAATGACCTGGCCAATGTATAATGTTTCAAATTCCAAAAACGTTAATTTAAATTAAATAAAATAACTAAATTCCAATAAAACTTCATCTATCAGTAAAGGAAAATATATGTTTTTTCTTATAACATATGAAATACTAAAATAAAGCCTCAAAAGTGTTTTTTCACAAAAGACTTTACATTCGGATTTCAAAACTTTTAAAAGTGTGTTCGTTTTGAGTGTTTCTGAAATAATTTTTAGAAACAAAACTCTGAGACGTTGTTTGGTTATAAGTGTCTCAAAAACTTGTCTGAGAGAAAAATGTTTCAGAGACACTTTTTATAGAGAGAAAAAGTTGTCTGGGAAAATGTTTGAGAAAATATTTGAGAAACTTGTTCCAGAAACTTGTTTGGGAGAAAATCTCCCAAACACCTAACCAAACATAGCCGTTTAACAGAATCTTCCTCGATGTTGATGTTGTCATCAACCGAGTATTCTTGATCTACTCCATAGTTTTTGATACTTGACGTGAAATGTAAGGAGCATAATATAGCACCGTGAGCGTTGAGGCTCCATAAGCTATCATACCCTAAATCTCATTTATGTATATGGCAAAATAAGATATGACATGACACGTGCACTTTATATGAAAATTGTAACACATAAGTGCGATAGTGAAAGTAAAGCATTTATGCCTAAGTACAATAGTAAAATCCTCAAATATTATACACGTCCCGACTTTTAATCAAACACCATTGATCGTGATAATTGACATGTCATGGTCAATACCAGAATTAAAAGTTGAATGATTAAGAGTGTCATTGCTTTGCACACGCTTTATACCTTGAAACTCAAGCTAGATACGAAGTTGAATGGTTAAAAGTATGGCATGTTTTATTATCAATTTTTACTAAAGTACTTTCAGTTAAACCTTTTTCCTTCACAAATCAAATTTATTTTTTTACTAAAGCACTTCCAGTTAAATCCTCCTCCTTCATAAACTAATCTAAACATTGAGATGCATTTCGATTAACATCGGTCGAATGATACTAACTGTTCTTATTTTTGCGTTCAGAAGAGACCTGAAAGTGACTTTTTTTATCCCCAATCTTAGGAGCGTAATCGGTCCGAATTTGGACAATAAACTCAAACCAAACTAGTTTTTCTGGTTTGGACAAAACAGAAATTGAAAATCAAAGCGAAGTAATTCGGTTTGGTCCGATTTGGCTCGACCAGTTTAGGTCCGATTTGGTCCGATTTTCGATTTGAGTGGTCCTAGCTCATATTTCAAAAAAATATATAAAAATGAAGGCAAAGCATAAAAATATAAAATTGTTGGGTGTTCACTGTATAGAGCCACAAGACCACTGGCACTAATGATGTACCAATTAGGAAAATAATAGAAGAATGCTCATCTGATATTCAAATAAGTTTTATGTACCAACACTTGTTTAATAATCATTTTTAGCACTTAAAACTGAATAGGTTAGGTACAAAGGTATTAAGTTGGTTTGATAATGAAACTTTGAGAAATTTAATACATTACATTTTCAGTGAAAATAAAGAGTAAACAATTAAATAGTTATTCCCTTAATTAATTAAAAAAGCTAAACGCATTCAAAAGAGTTTTTTTTCAAAAAAAGTTTGTTTACCACATTGCTGACCACCACCACATTGCCGAACATCGCCATCCGCCAGCACCACACTTCTAACAACCAGCACCAACCACCACTGACACTGCACCTCTACCACACTAACCACAACTGCCACTAACCACCAACATCACCTGCCACCGCCACTAAGCACCACACTTCTGACTACCGCCACTAACCACCACACTACTGACCACACCGTCACTAACCACTACTGCCATTCGCTACAACCACACGGCTAACCACTGGCACTAACCACCACCACCACCACACTAACCACCACCGTCACCACTATTGCTACTCGCCATTAACCACCACATTGCTGACCACCACAACTACCTGCCGCCACCACCACTTGCCACTAATCAACACCATCACCCGCCACCATCACACTGCTGGCCACCGTCACTAACCATCACACTGCTAACCACTACCGTCACTAACAACCACCGCCACCCACCACCACCATACTGCCGACCATCACCACTAACCATTACACAGCTGACCACTGCCACTAACCATCACATTACTAACCACAACCGTCACTAGCCACCATCATCACCCGCTATCACCACACTGCGGACTACTGGCACTACCCACCACTATCACCACATTAACCACCATTGCCACTAATCACCATCCGCCACTAACCACCACTGTTACCCGAAACCACCACACTGTCGCTAATCACCTCCGCCATTAACCTCCATAGCCATCTGCCACCACTGTACCAAACACCGCTCCACCACCTTCGACCATCGCCACGACCGTCGCCGCCACCACCACGCCTACAATACATGTGGGTTTGGTGTGTCGCAAGACCTATTGTAAGATAAGTTAACGATTTACAAATCAGTAAATGACAATAAAAATGTAAAACTGTTAGGGTTAACTTCCAAACTAGTCCAGTTTGGTCCGACTTCTCGAGTTTCAAAATCGAAAACTGAACTGAATAAATTTTAAAAACTTCAAACCGGACCGATCTAAGCTCAAAACCGGACTGAATCGTCGATTAGTTTGGTTTATCGGTCCAATCCGATTTTTCCATTTATATTTACAGTCCTGCTCAATCTCAAAGAAACTTTTGAATCAAGTAATGAATCAAATGATTAATCAAATAAATGACTTCACAATTAGTGCTTCAAATTTCTCCACGAGAAACTTGCAATCATAGATAATATTTGAAAGATGATGATTCTCACTGTCATCTCCTGCTGGAAGTTGGGTGATGCCAAATGTATCCACTTCATCTTTCAATTTCCTAATATATATTCACCACAATCTCAGGTGTAAAAGGCCATAACTCTACCACCCTACATACCTAGAATTCAGAACTAAGTGTCTGTATTTAATATTAATTTGAAATGACAAAAACTATCAAGATATTACGTGAAGGTATCTCCAGAAGATTGAATAATTATTTTAATAAAAAAATTATTCAATAGTCAAAGAATTGAATAATTCCTCTAATGGAAAAAATATTCAATGGTCAAAGAACTGAATAATTCCCCTAAAGAAAAAATATTCAATGGTCAAAACACTGAATAATTACTCTAATAAAATAATTATTCGGTAATTTTAGAACACCGTTACATATATAGTGCTCAACACCCATGTTGAACGTGTATTTATATTTATATAAGAATCAAGATTTATACATATTTAATATAAAAATAAAATATTGAAATATGAGGATGTCCAAAATGGGTGAATAATTACTCAGTCGAATGGGTTGTGGTGACAACTAAGTAGGGGAACAACTGCACCGACCCGCACATGCCCAGTACAATATTTTAATTTCATAACCACATACAGAGAATCATACCCTTACGTGGAATCCACGGGTAACAAACGCGGCACTCACTCACATTCTCATTTGCCCACGGTATCCCACCTGAATAAAGTGAAACCATTTTGTGATTGTCACAAACGTGGCACATACTCACAGATTTGTGGTATAAAAAAAAAGTTGGCTGAATCGAGAGATGGACAAATAAAATCAGAGGTTTAATAGAACTTACGGACCTTAACCCATTAATATTGATATCGGGTTCATTGATTTAGTCAGTGTTTTGATGCGAATAGAGAGTTGAAATGATGAAACTTTCAAAATATCTTGAGATGATGACGTTAATAATGCGATGATGAGGTAAGCTGATGATTTTGAAGAGATAGTGCAAAAATCTTAAAGAGATCTGGAAGAGATAGATCTTAGAGGGAATCTTGAAATGATTTGAAAAGATCTTAGCGGTACACGTAGAGCGGAATTAGCTATAAAATAAATCATGCATAACCTTAGAAATGAATGTTTTACCTAAAGTGCATATATACTTTTGTACTTCTTTTTTGATGTCTGACTTAAGTATCAGAATATTTTTTGTCTAGTACTATTAGCCAATTGACAGTAACAAATTACTTTATTCGTAAGTTAGCAGATTCTTTACGGATCAAAACAAAAGGATCGAATTAGATTGGCTAATTTAACAACTCCGCTTGTAGTTTTTAAATATTAACATGATGTATCAGTTTTTACAGTAACAATATAAAACTAGTTGTCTCAGTTTGAGTGACTTACCATGTAGAACAAAATTGCGGTCTGCGGGTCCTCCAGTGGGGCGGTCATGGAGAGAAAATTCTCATTCACGTCTTGAGCGTGTATTTTTTTTTTTTTTTGGATATACATGAATAAGGACAACGTAGGAGAAAAACAAGATAGTGAAGTGTCTGGATAATATAGTTAAGTCTAATAATTTTACCAGTATTTTTTCTGATAGTTGATTAATTATGGAATGATAATAATAATAATAGTTGTTAAAAATTCATATTTTGTTGGACAATTGTAAAAACTAATTTTGTGAAGGAACTTCGCACTTTATGCATGCCAAAAGGGGGTTCTCCATTTGTATTAAAATACATAAATTTAATTTATAAAACATAAGGGTTGAACTATATTTTAGGAGTTTTTGCACATCCGTTCATGACAGTTGGAATAACTGCTCATGCATATGAAACGTTGTCGCTTACATTATGTACACGTCAGTCCTCTAATAGTTAATGAATTGCCCTAGAAGCTCAAACGATATCGTTTGGACTCTTCATGTTTTCCAATTGGGTGCGGACACCTCCATGGTGTAGTGTCACGCGCTACATTCTTATTGGCAGACACATTAGATGTCAACAAATATGCAATATAATAAACCGTCAAAAATTCCTCTGTCGCTGTGGCAAAAGGCACTCCGATGGTTAGGTCAAAACTTAGACCACAAGTAATATTCAAATCTGCGAATGCAAATTGCGATTACAATGTACATATGTTTTTTTTTTTTTTTTTTTTGTGACTGAACTTTTATTTATAGACTTTTACCATAGAATCAATCTATGTTCCTCCTTATAAACGATTAGAAGTGTCTTCTAATTAGTCACTAACGAAATAAATCTGATTTGGACTGGACTCTCCAAAAGCTTATTTTTTTCCGTTGGAGCTTCATTTTACCTACTTCAATTATGATTCATTGTGTTTATGAATTGAACGTGAAAGGAATGTTTCCAAGGTGTAAGGGGTGGTTGCAATGGGACCGAACAAAAATGAGGAGGCAAAGAAGGAAGTGAAATAAAAAGGTATTGGGGTCATTCAATTTTATTTGTTAACAGAGTTTATGGTGCCTTTTAGTTTAAAACCTACACGACAAGTTATGTGAGCTAGTATAAAAGTTAAGGAGGTAATTCGCATACCCCTCAAATCACAGGGGGGTAAAATGTAGTTTATTCCAATGGTAATAATCTCGATCGATGCTACAAATACTGGGCTTGACCAGAGCAGGGTATGCCAGATTAGACAGCCAAACGCACCTTTTTGGGACGAAGTCCCTCTTCTCCATCCTCATAAAAATGGCGGATTCGACTCGACGATCAAGCGGACCAGTCCTACAGTCTCTCTTTCCTACTACAAAATTCCACTCCCCTTCACAACCTTCGTCTTCGGCTTTCGCTTCCTCGAGCTCGGCCATCTCCTCTCGATCCACCCTTATCCTCGACAGATCAACCGCTCCTCCGTGTGTCAATAATCTCTACGCCTCAGCTCCTCCGTCGCCTTCCCTACGTTTATCGTTCGACCGTCCGATTTCTCCGAGCCCTCTGCTCTCCGTTTCGGCTCGTAACCAGGAGGCGAAGAGGCCTGCGGTTAATCGGAAGCTCACGTGTATGTGTTCGCCGACGACGCATCCAGGATCGTTCCGTTGCAGTTTTCATAAGAATTTGAATAGTCAGAAGCTATCGTTTCCATCGAACCGACTCGACGCCCGGAGATCAGCGATGACAAACTCGCTGGTTCGAATCGGCAAGGTTGAAGGGGATCTGGTTAGGAGAGCTTTGGCGGCTATGATTTGGCCTTCTTCCCACCAGCAACGGCGGCGAGCGGGGTTCCACCCGAGTCCAAGCCGACTTTCAATTGTGTCCAACTCGGACGACTTGTGATGAAATTCGTTTAAATTGTCCTGTAGATCAGGATGGCAACAGGCTGAGGATGTGGAACATCTGGCCAATTACGGTGGCGGTGTCAAATCCCGGTGAATTAATGCACAGTAGAAGTTGGGCACGGAATGATCGTACTCCGTAACCGGAAAACCCTAGGGTCCGATTGCTAGGGTTATTTTTGTATATTCATGTGTGATAGTTATATGAATCGTAAATATTGAAGGGCTTTTTTTTTTTTCATAATCCGAGTGTCCGAACGAGTTTATGCATACCTCAATTAATTTTTAACGAATAAACTGTAAAAGTTTATTAACGGAAATACATTTAAAGTAAGGACAAACTAGTTGATACTTGAAACGTTCAAATTTAGATTAAAGCCAAATTGATGTTATTATTCTCAAAATTGATTCGAACTTAGCGTCAAAATTCAAAGACTTACATTCGCTAAATGAAATAGTTAGGCCATGTTTGGTAACCATTCCGTTTTCTGTTTTCTGCTTTTATTTTCTAAATTTTCTGTTTTTAGAGAAAAAAACATGTTTGTGTTGATGTTTTACTTCCAAAAAATCGAAAACAGTTTTCATTATTTTCAAAAAAAGTGAAAGTATGAAAAGTGAGCTTTCATTTATTTCAAAAACAGTTTTCATTATTTTCAAAAATGAACTATATGTATATGTATATGTATACATATATGTCTATACATATATGTAATTGAATATGTAGTACATGTATAATTATACATGTACATGTACATGTACATGTATCATATATGTATGTATATGTATATGTATACATGTATGTATATGTATAATGTATGTATATGTACATGTATAATGTATATGTATATGTATCATATACATATATGTAATTGAATATGTAGTACATGTATAATTATACATGTACATGATACATACATGTATATATACATTATACATATACAATTACAGTATCATATACATGTATATATACATTATACATATACAATTACATATATGTATACATTATATACATTATACATATACAATACATTATACATATACAATTACATATATGTATACATGTATATGATACTGTAATTGTATATGTATAATGTATATATACATGTATATATGTGTATATAATTATACGTATAGACATGTATATACATTTATATGTATGTATATGTATAATGTACATGTATTATTATGTATGTATATACATTTTATATGTATGTATATGTATAATGTACATGTATACTTATATATATATACGTATATAATTATACATATATACATTTATATACATAGACTTATAATTATGTATTATACATTATACATATATACATGTATATTCATATATATACGTACTTATAATATATCTAAGATTATATATATATATATATATATATATATATATATATATATATATATAGGGAAAGACTAAATTACATATTGGTCTTTTCGGTAATATTTTGAGCTGATTTCTCGCGGGTACCCGTAAAAAGATGTTTTAAACATATTGAACGGTTCGGATCATTAAAATTTAATCAGAAATCAAGAGTGTAGACATTGGTCTAATATTGGTCTAAAAAAGTGTTGGTCTATGGAGCCATCCCCATATATATAATATATATCTTAGATATATTATAATATATACATTTATATGTATATATTATACTTACACATACATAGATATATACATCTATCTATGTACTTATATATAAGTATGTACTTATATACTTTGATATATATTTATAATATATACAAGTATATAAGTATATACTTATATGTGTGTGTGTGTGTACACATATATATAAGTATATTAGATATAAGTAATATACATGATACATATATTTATATAAGTATATCTATATGTATATATAAGTGTATAATATATATAGATATATTATACACTTATATAAGATATATATATATTATACACTTATATATACATACAGATATACTTATATAAATATATGTATCCTTTGATATATTATAACATATACTTATATATATATTATATATACATAATATTATATACATATATATACTTATATATATAATATATTATACATTATATAATATATACTTATATATAACATAATATATATATATATATTATATTATATTATAAAACTTATAAACTTATATGTATAACAAACTAAAAACATGTTAACACAAACAAGTTTTTTATTTTCGTTTTTTTAAAAACAAAAACAAAAATTAGGGAACAAAAATAGAAAACAGAAAACAAAAAACAGGAAGTGTTACCAAACAAGGCCTTAAGGTTTATGTTTTAATTTATCTTTGTTTTCTGTTAGTATTTTGGTCTAAGTACTGACAAAATGTAAGTTTCTAGTATTTGATATAAATAAAATATAATGATTAAATTATTCTTATGTTTATCTTAATAGTCAGGTTTATGTTATTTTATGACTTATTATTTATTTATGTTTTATAGAAAAAAATAAAGACTTGTCATAGGATAAACTTCATACGCGGTCAATGATGGAGTTTGAGTTAAACGAATTAAATTCAATCCAAATTAAAGTATGTAAACAAGTTAAATCATTCAAAGAAAAAAAAAATCTAACTTATTTGAGAAACATGTATAAAATTAGATACAATTTCAAGTTATAATATCTCTTAGCAACTTTTGGTATTTTGGACGTGACTTTATGCTCGTAACCCAGATTAAAGCGATTCAAATTGGACTAAAAATATAATTCAAAGGGTTACAATTTCGTGTGAAATAAGAAATTTTCAAATTCGATTGTTTAATGGATCAAAATGAGCTCACAAGATAGATCTAAACCACTATAAAAAGTTCAATCCAAATTTACTTAAAATTTAATTTTCCTAATAGGTCAAACTTATATATAGAGATGAACATGATAAAAGAAGAAAGAGAAAGAGAGAAGAAGGAAAAATATTGAAAGCAAATAAGAACAAAGAAAGTAAAAATGGATGATGAATTAGAAAGCGGCCTTTTATTGTTACGTGTGTTTTTTACTCTATGAGTAGCTAAAAATATAAATTAGGGTTGAGAATGAAACTTCATGAATTTTATTATTGATTTCAAGCAATATGATTTTTTCTAAGAGCGTTCCTTGTAAATTATTTTTCGCTCAATAGATTAATATGGATGAAATTCATATATGGATTCAATCCTATTAGTTCTTTTTTTTCTTTCATGATTTGGTATTATCCTATTGATCGTATTGCTTAGTTTGGTTAACGTTAATATTTAAGTGTAAATATTCAAAAAATTTAAGTACTTAAAAAAAAATATATTATTCATGATAATTAAGATTGACCTTTAAATTATAGCATAATATTATTTGATAGATATTCATGAGTGTGAATTCTAAATCCTAAGTTATTTTCTCAAACTCTTGTTTCAGATTATTTTTGTGCAATTCAATTGTCAATTTATTAATTTGATTTTATTATTGCATTGTTTAATTTTAGTTAAAATGGAAATCACAATTTTTTGTTAACTAATAAGTAAGATACTGGTGATTGATAGTCTTCACCTACAAGTAGATAGACAAAAATATTATTTTGGCACAAAATACTATTTGTGAATAGTATTTTGTGTCGGAAATTTCAAAGGATTTTGAATATTTTAGGTTAATGAATTTGGAATGTTAGAGGATCTCACGATAAGCGAAAAGTCTCATTTATATATGTATTGATATCTACCACCCAATGATCTTCGTATCTCCTTTCATGCAGGCAACTCAAAGGTCTTGGAAGTTTTTCATTCCATAGGTCCATTCAAGCCTTTATAAATTGAAGTCTCATTTTCTGGTTTCAAGCACTGAAAATTCAAATAACTCCACCCAAAAAATCTATCTACGATTTTTTCTTATATTTCGAGTTATTTGTGACAGAGAAATGCGGGCGCATTGAAGTTCGACGTGCAGATGAAGATCGGTGTTCTTATGTTGATTTGACCGTTTTATTTTGGAAAACAGAGTTGTGAATCATTTTTAAGGAGACTATGAATAAACATGACTCGATTCGATATCGTACTGATTTACATTCTGTTTACAGTTTATGAAATTCTTTTCATTTCGATTCGATATGTAATTTTATTTTATTATGTAATTTGTCTCGACGATTAATAGATGTATATTTTTTGAAACTTCCGAAAAAATTTTGAATTAATTTTCACTATATTTTGTGCACAATAAAACTCCTACTTCCCGTGAAAACAAGATAACATCTTGTGCAAGTCTCTGTCATCATTCTTAAAACTTATCAACAAAGAATAGTCGAAATAAAATATTAGTTTTTTACTATGTCAGTTTTTAAAATCAAATCAAATTCAAGATATCGTGTCCCGTTGAAAATGAAATCAATTTAAGTTATCGAGCAAATGAAAATAATACATGAAATAAACACAAGATATTTAATCAATAAAATAAAACTTATGTGAGTGTTATTTTAGAACAAATAAGATAGTGACATTACCTAGATAACATACAATATATATAAAATCGAAATTTCCGATTTGTAGACTTTTGTTATCGTGGAACGTACTTATAATTTATGGATTTTGTCAAGTAGGATGATCATAGGTAGACTCTAAAATAGAGTTATCTTTTTTGTACTGTACCATTTCGTATCAGTCTCATAGCGATGTCAATCTATCGGCGTAACATCCCGATCATTGTTCCAGACTCGATCACGCCTTATACAATAGTATCTGCTTTGGATGCTCAAATTTCATGGACTTCTATGTAGGTCACTTAACTTTGTATTATTAAAGGATAACTACGCTTAACTGTGAAGTTTTATTGAGTTTTAATGTCATCGTGACTTTAAAAGACTTTGAAGTATGATCATGATCTATTATATATAATAGTGAATTTTAAATTTACCAAGCGATGTAAGATCATTGACCATCGATCCGAACGTTCATCGAGAATCTTTTATAGACATTGGCCCTGATAACTGACAATGTTTGACATTACAACTTGATTGGAGTGTCACAATGACAATGACGACGACGATGATGATGATGATAATAAAATTCAAGGGAAACTTATTTTTTAATCTTATCTCTAAGTATTTGTTATTTTTTCATCTCATGCACTTATAAATATTAAGTTTTGATACTTTTTTTTAAAAAAATACCAAACTTACCCTCATCTTGATATTAACCAAGGTTAGCAGCAATAAATCCCTAAAAATACGTCATTAATAGTCTTCTCCCAAATATTGGACTCGTCTCTTCTAAAATCGCAGGATTGAAAAAAGTGTTAACGATCCTCCGTTTTAGGATGACACCAGAGATCTAAGGCTCCAAAATCCATCAACTCAACGGAATCGCATACAACACTGCACCACATCTATGGAATATCGATCGCTGGTGCTAAAATACGGAGTACGGGTTTGATTTAACTGCTATCGGAGAAGGATGACGAAAGTCAAATGGTTTTCGTCGAACTAAGGGCTAGGGTAAGGTACGAATCGTTAGAATGCATGTTTGTTTTAGATGATATGAACTCGATATATTTGAAAGTCATGGTACATTTTCAAATATCATGGTAAATTAGCAAAAAACATGGCAAATTTGTCAAAAAAGTATAACACCTACAAGTCATTGTACATTTTCAGATATCATAATCAATTTGAAGATCATGGTAAATTTGCAGGTAAGGAACAACACCCATCGTCTATGGTAAATTTGAAGGTAACACACAACATCGAATAAATTGGCAGATTTCATAGTAAATTTACGAGTTAAAACACTAAATATGCAGGTTATGGTAAATTTACAGATATCATGGTAAATTTGTAGGTAATGAATAAAACCTGCAAATCATAGTACATTTTCATAAAATGGTAAGAAAATTATTAAAAATAATAACTTTGTACATTTAAGTTTCTCGATATGTTTTATTTTTCAATAAAAAAATAACTTTGTACGTCATTCTACCTTTTTCTTAATTTTGTAATTTTCTTCAAGTTTTATAAATTTTTAAACAAAATTTATAAATCTTTTCAAAGGAATGGAGTGCGGTGGAAGCATTGTTTTCTTATTTTTTTAGTCCTTATACTTCAGTAGGTTGATCTGATATTGATGACTCATAAGAAGCTAATTCTGAAGTACCAAAACAAAAAACAAAGGGAAGGTCTTCTCTTTTCAGAAATGGAAACTGCATACTCGGAGATTCGCAGCCCCATAGAGGATAGGAAGGAACTACTCTCCTCTAAGGTTGAGCCCTCCCTCCACAAACATTACCTTTTTTTTTAAAATTTTATGAAATTTTATACAAAATATTATGAATGCAAATCAATTAAATTTATATACTTTGCATATACTAAAATAAAAATATTTGTTGTACCTTTTTTTAAAGATACATAATTAAGCAAACATATAGTGACACGTTATTTTTTATTCATATTTTGTTTTAAAATAACGTTAACATATTACCATTAAACTATTACGATGTGTCGTACTTAAAACTCATTTGCAATGCAAATAAAATAAGATAAAAATTAATATTAACTAATTTAATCTATATATTATAAATTATATATTATGTTGTGCGTAGGTGTATAAATGGTATTCCAATCACAATAAGTATTTTTAAGGGCATATGTGCACAACACATGATTTTTACCCTAGCACTAGAAACAAACTTGTAGGCCCATATACATTACCCTAGCACTAGAAACAAACTTGTAGGCCCATACAATTTATCTCACTTCATCTTCTTTATTAATTTACCCTATACATTTTGTTGATTTTCTTTTCTCTCATTGTTGATACCGGCAAGATCTAGCCAGATGATGTCTACTGATTAGTAGTGAGAGGACTCTTAAGCCCTGTTTGATAATCCTCCTAGCTCATGGGATTGAATTGCTAATCCAATAAGAGTAAGACTCTCATTCTGTTGTTTGTTTTTCAAAAGTGATTTGGTATTATTAATCCATGGGACTCAATATCCAATGGGAAAATTCGGAATCTCAAGTCCCATCAGATATTCATAATCCCAACCTCCCTTCCATGTGTACAATAACCAAATTCCCCATGCTCTTGATTTATTGTCAAAATTAACCATGTCTTTTTATTTTTTTCTTTTTTTACATTTGTTATTTTTGTGTTTTTTTAATGGTTTATTGGTTCTCTCAGAGTCTAAAAAGTATTAAATTATGTCGAAAAGCTAAAAAAAATTACTAAAAATTAAAAATAAATCAACACAAAAAATTGTAAAAAAATAGATAAACAAAATAAAGAGATTGTTCATTTTCTATTTTGTTGACCATGGACTTTATTTTTCATTTCTTTTGAATGACCAAGAAAAAATAAACAATCAAGTTGAGGGTAAATTTGGAAAATATTTATTTTAATCTCACCCCTCCCGAACAAACATCAACTATGCACTATTAATCATAGTCTGAGCACGAACAAACATACATCACTGATTTTAATAATCTCTTAGTATTACGAATATCATCATAATCCTACCACCTTACAAATTTTAAATTACAAAGAAATTTAACAAACGGGATCTTAAATTTTGAAGGTTAACTCAAATATGATGAAAAAAAACGAAAGGTGGTCGAGTCAAATAGGCGTTAGTTCAGTGTCTGCTCAATGTATCTTAATTGCTCGCTAGCAGAACTCAAATCAAATATAACATTCTTTTTCTTTAATGTCTCCTTTTATACCTTGAAAGGTAATTACCGTTGGCATAGAGCATCCCTTCGCGTGGGACTAATGTGTAATTCAAAAATTTACTATGTACTCATAGTAATTAAGTTTATTTTACTTACTTATTTAGGTCTTATACTTATTGTAATTATATATTAAATTTTTAAATTTTTTATATCTATAACACACTTTATAACTTTTATATATATTGTAAACATCTATCTTACTGTAAGTGAATTCAAAATTTTAATTTTAAAGTGCAAGGTCACGTTAATTTGAGGTGTGAATCCTTGTAATATTTATTTTACAGTGCAAGTTTACGTATCTGAATATTTATTCAATATTATTGACAACCCGGTGTGTAGCTCTTAATTAGCTTCTTCATTTTATTTTCATCGCCACTTATTCAATTTTAATCACAACATCCATTTTTATAAAATTATTACTCCCTGCATATTTCCGTTTATTCGTCTCTTTTTGATAAAATGGCATTTCTTAAGAAAAATATCTATTTCCCCAAAAATATTCTCAATTAGTTTTACCAAATAAAATATCTAAGTCAACCTTTTTTTTGTTAGTGAGAAAACTTTGAGAAATTAGCCCCGAAAGCATTCTTTTTGCATCCAAGAGAATGCATGATTTTCAAAAGAAAGGAGTGAATAGGTTATATTAATGGGAACCGGGGGGCCCTGCTGTGTACAGTGCACAGCAGGGCCTCCATTTCCATATTAATGCCTACTACTATTTGATTCTTGTAAAACAAACACGATTGTGAAAAACTCCCAAAAATGGATAACTCATTCGCCAAAGCATCTGCACATTTTTTTGTTTCGTTGTGTTTCATTGTTAGTGTGGTGGATCCGGCCATTACTAAATTGGGTTGCTAACTAGGCGAGAATCATTGACCAAGTCCAATGGAATGGACCAAAAGCCCAACGTGGATTATACGGTCTAGCACAACCAACTCCTTTCCGGGCACGCGCCGTGTGGGCTAGGCAGAAAGGATACCAAATCAATGACCTTGCCAATGTATAATGTTCCAAATTTAAAAAATGTTAATTTAAAGTAAAATAACTAAATTCCAATAAAACTTCATCTATCATTAAAGGAAAATATATGTTTTTTCTTACAAAATATGAAATACCAAAATAAAGCCTCAAAAAGGCTTTTTTTTACAAAAGACTTTACATTGGAATTTCAAAACTTTTAATCATAATCTAGGTAAACTAAGGTTCAACATAATCTTCCTCGATGTTGATGTTGTCATCAACCGGGTATTCTTGATTTGCTTTGTAATTTTTGGTACTTGACGTGAAATGTAAGGAGCATAATATAGTACTGTGAGCATTGAGCCTCAATAAGCTATCATACACCCTAAATCTCATTTATGTATATTGCTTGTCGTCAATTGGTGTCAAGAAAGATGTGTCCCATGCGTAAGATCAATGGATCGGTTGTAGCATAATAAATCCGGAAGTCCGGAGTCGAATCCACAGGGAACGAGAAATTTAGAAGTTTATCGGGAGGAAAGAAGAAAATATTTGGAATATTTGTGAGAAAAATATTGTGGTGAGATTTAGAGTGATTTAAGGTAAAAAGAAACAAGATCCGATTCTCGGGATCCACATTGACCACAACTCGTAATAATTCAATCCTCTAAAAATAACTCAACTCCGATTCTATAACATCGAACCTTCGTCGGATGATGGAAAAATTAGGGTTTATCAAAAATCAAGAAAAATTGATCATTGTTTTATAATCAAGATAAGAAAATTAGGTTTTCAAATCAAAATCTTATAGATCTAAGAATTGTGTGTGCCAATGGAGATTGTCTACACACAAGCAAAAATTCTACAAAAACTTTTGATTGATTTCAAAATAGTTTTTTTGATTTAATAAAACGATTATCATAAATTGAAGAATTTGTATGAGGATCGAATTATTTTGAGTTGTCATTCAATGTTTCGTCGTTGAATCGAATCCTTGAAGGATTAGTTCCTCATGGATTTAATGAAATCCATAAGAAATCAAGAACAAAAGATGAAAAAGAATTTATTGATTGATGAAATTTCAAAGAAAAAATAATAATAATCTCCAATAATCTTTAACAAGAATTGATGATAAAAACTGATCAAGAAGAACTAATCTCTATCCTAACCGGTTTCCTAATAAATAGATGTAAAACAAAATACTCATAATTATATTAGGAAACTAATAAATAAGGATAAGCATAAAGAAAATAAAAATCCAAAAATAAAAGTGATTTTTTGGATTTACACTTCTACCGGTAGTACATCTCAAGTTGCGGTAATAGCGCTTGTTTTCAATTTTGGGCAGTGTGTTTTACTATCGGTAGTACTGATTCTACTGCCAGTAGTAGCTCTGATCCTCAACTTTGGATAGTGTGTTTTACTATTAGTAGTGCTAATTCTACTACCGGTAGTAACTCTGATTCTCAACTTGATTAGCTTTCATTCTATCTTCATGGTTTGAACTTCTTAACTTCCAAAAACTCTTACAAACCGGTAAATACCTCGAAAACATACTAGTACCCAAAATACATGTTAAATAATAAAATCGCATAAAACTTGAATAATAAACAATAAACGCATTCAAATTAAGAGAATTCAAACCAATCATATATGACTATTTGTAACTCTTTTTGTTTAATACAATTGTTTACATTTCAAAAAAAAAAAAAAAATCACCACATTGCGAACTATTGGCACTACCCACCACCGTCACCACACTAACCACCATTGCCAGTAACCACCATATGCCATTAACGAGCACTGTTACCCGACACCACAACACTGCCACCGACCATCTCTGCCACTAACCTCCATCGCCGCTAACCACCATCGCCATCTGCGACCATTGTACCAAACACTACTCCACCACCTTCGCCATCTGCCACCATTGTACCAAACACTGCTCAACCACCTTCGACCGCCACCACCATGCCTACAATACAGGTGGACTTGGTGTGTCGTAAAACTTATTGTGAGATAAGTTGAAAAACAAATGAACTTTAAATTTCAGCTTCTTATGCAGACCAAATAGTTTAATTAATCCAGTACTTAAATTTCAGTACATAACAAATAGCTTTTATACTTAAAAAATTCAATATTAAGTTTTCAGTGTTTCATTTTAAGTTGTAAATTTTCAGTTTTCAGTTTTATCAAACAGCACCTAAGTTATCAAGTAAAAGAAACAAAAATGCTCCCAATAAAATTCAAAGATTTACAAATTATTAAACGACAACTAAAAGTATAAAATTGTTAGGGTTAACTTCCGAACTGATCCGGTTTGGTCCGACTCCTCGAGTTTCAAAATTGAAAACCAAACCGAATAAATTTTAAAAACTTCAAACCGAACCGGTCTACGCTCAAAACCGGACTGAATCGTCGATTAGTTTGGTTTATCGGTCCAATCAGATTTTTCCATTTATGTTTACACTCTTGCTCAATCTCAAAGAAACTTTTGAATCAAGTAACGAATCAAATGATTAATCAAATAAATGACTTCACAGTTAGTGCTTCAAATTTCTCCACGAGAAACTTGCAATCATAGATAATATTTGGAAGATGGTGATTCTCACTGTCATCTCCTGCTGGAAGTTGGGTGATGCCAAAAGTATCCACTTAATCTTTCAATTTCCTAATATATATATTCACCACAATCTCAGGTGTAAGCCGTTACCTAGAATTCAGAATTAAGTGTCTTGTTAATGATCAGGATCATGCCAACAGATCAGAACCATCAGCAGCCAACAGATCAGCACCATCAGCAGCTAGCTTAGTTTCAGTTGTCAACAACCTTCAGCTGTTAACAACCTCATCACAGCAGACAAGTGGAGACGCCAAAGCTACAGCAGAAGAACTGTAGACAATTCTGTTTTCAGTTTGTCCAGCTGGAAGTTAGTTTCACTAGGTGTCATTTCATCATTGGTTGTTTTAAGTCGGTTAAAGTTTAGGAGGGAAAATCTGTTTCTCTTATTTTTGGTTTGTTCTAAAAGTCTATAAATAGGAGTCTGTATTTTCTCTTCAAGGCAAGGAAATAAAACTCAGTTTGGTTTCAAATTCTTTTATGGTATCAGAGCTGTTCGACTTACGTCAATCATGATTCAATTCAAGAACTGAGATTCAAATTGTTCTTGATCAAATGACAACACAATTTGACTCTCCTTCATCTGCTGCAAATTCAAATGCAGTAAACCTGCCATCTTCTTTGATCTTTTTAGTATCAAATTTCCATAGTTTAGTTACAACTAAACTAGATTCACACAATTATGTGATCTGGAAAACACAAATTCAGAATGCTA
The DNA here is from genome assembly GCA_019985065.2 of Arctostaphylos glauca. NCBI lineage: Eukaryota > Viridiplantae > Streptophyta > Magnoliopsida > Ericales > Ericaceae > Arctostaphylos > Arctostaphylos glauca. Next base: position 6,086,538 of record JAHSPW020000002.1, read on the forward strand.
CACGTCCTAATGGCTATCTAGGATACATAGATGGATCCATTCAATGTCCAGCTTCAGAAATTCTAGTGGATGGAAGAAAGATTGTGAATCCAGAATATATGTCCTGGTCTGTTATTGATGGCCACCTTCTATCCTGCATAACTGGAACAATTTCAGTAGCCACTCTTCAACATGTACTCGGATGTAATCATGTTTATGAGGTTTGGAAAGCCTTAGAACATAGATTTGGCCTTCTTTCAAGGTCTCATGTTCATCTATTAAAGCGAAGGCTATTTGATGCAGTCAAAACAGCAAGTATGGAATCTTATATTGATCTGATTAAGGATTGTGCTCAAAGACTTGCCACTTCTGGAAGTCCTGTTACAGACGATGACCTTGTGTTTCATACATTACATGGTCTACCTGATGAATTTAAAAGTCTTAAAACAGCCTTGAAAACCAGGTCTGATCCTATCAGTTTTGAAGAATTGATCTCTCTATTGTTATCAGAAGATATGGATAAAAACTTAACCAATGATTTGAAGAGTATGTCTTCATCTGTGTTTGTTGCTACAACTCCTCAATTTGAAGGACAAAAGTCATCTGTTTCTACAGATCTGACCATAGGCCAACCTGTACTGAGTTCTTCAACTCAGCCTTCTCAAGGACATCAGTTTATTCCTCATACTGCTCCTCCATTTTCATATCAGAATTATTCTAGTTATCCTATGCATGTGAGCAGAAATTTTAAAGACAAAAGGAGAAATAATAAAGGCCTTATGTATGGATCATCTCAAGGTCAGTTCACTGGTTTTACAGGATACAATCAAGGCATTAAACCAGAGTGTCAAATCTGTGGGAAGGATAATCATATAGCTTTGAATTGTCATCATAGGTTGAATATGTTTTATCAACCACCTCAATTTACCGGATCATCTCAGTTTATCAATTCTTTTCAAAGGCCAGTATTCAGGAACAACTACTCATCAAATGTATCTCAGGCTGCACCACATATGTTTTCTCAACCACAGATCACAGGACAATTTGTGCCTCCGTTTCCTATGTATGCTACTTCTCTTACACAAGGTCCTGGCAGTGTATCTTCAGGTCAATATTTGCCAGCACTTCATTCTGGTTTCAACAACCAGAGACCTACATCGTCCTCATCAGCAACTTTTGATAATGCATCAAGACCTATGTTTCCTCCTCAAGCTCATATAGCAGAGACCTTAGATGTTCTTAATCATCAACCTGGGCCTTGGTTCTTTGACAATGGTGCTACTAACCATGTTACTAATGATTTAGCCAATCTCTCTTTGCAACAAAATAAGTTTACTGGCCAAGAAGGAGTGATGATTGGAAATGGTACAACAGTCCCTATAGCACATACTGGTAAGGGTATCTTACAAACACCTCTTGCTAACTTTGCCTTGGATCACATTGTGCATGCCCCTCACATCAGTCATAACCTTCTATCTGTCTATCAGTTTGCTAAGGATAATCTGTGCAAGATTACGTTTGACTCTGATGGCTTTACTGTTCAGGACAAGGAAACCAACAAGTGTCTTTACAAAGGTCCATGCCTGCAAGGGCTATATCCTCTTCAGAATTGTTCTGAATTTGCTTCTCCAACTGTCTTGGTGAGTAAAACTGCAGCACCTCTCACATTATGGCATAATAGACTTGGCCATCCTAATTTTCCTTTACTACGAAAAATTGTTAAAGACTTTGGTATCCTTGCCAATGACTCAGATGATCCAAGTTGTGTTAGTTGTTGTTCAGTCAAAAGTACTAAACAGCCATTTACCTTGTCATCATCACAAGCTACAAAACCATTTGAATTACTTCATATGGATGTGTGGGGTCCTTCCCATATCCCTTCTAATAAAGGATTTAGATTCTACTTGTTAATCCTTGATGACTATTCACGGTATTGCTGGCTGTTTCCTATGCATTATAAGTCTGATGTCAAAAGCCATCTCACTCATTTTAAAGCCTATGTATCAAATCAGTTTGATACTACAATTGGAACTATTAGAAGTGACAATGGGGGTGAATTCATCAACAATTACTTGCTGACATTATTTCTGGCATCTGGCATAGTTCATCACACCACTTGTCCTCATACTTCCGAGCAGAATGGAAGGGCTGAAAGATTACATAGACATCTTCTTGATACTACACTCACCCTTCTTCATCAAGCTTCTATGCCTTCTTCATTTTGGCTTGAGGTATTACTTACCTCTCTTTACCTTATTAACCGTCTTCCTCACTCAGCTCTCAACTTTCAAGTTCCATTTCAACTTCTGTTCAAAAAGGATCATCAGTATTCTTTGTTGAAACCCTTTGGCTGCCTATGTTTTCCCTGGATCAAACCTTATATCTCTCATAAACTAGAACCAAAAAGTCTACCCTGTGTTTTTCTTGGTTACTGTAACTATACAAAGGGTTACAGGTGCTTTGATCCCTCACAAAACAAGGTATTTGTGTCTCGTCATGTCAGGTTTCTTGAACATCTATTTCCTTATTCTGATCTTGTTTCATCAGAGTCTTCATCTTCACCTATCTCCCAGTTGTCCATACCTCTAACTCAGTTTGATAACTTTCCTGTGTTAGTCTCTCCTTCTACTTTTCCTGCTTTTTCTTCTCAGTCTCTTTCTCATACCTCTGTATCTTCTCCTCCTGTGGCTTCACCTATTTCTCATTCTTCTAGCTCTGCAGAGTCTTCTCTCCCTAATTTTTCCCAGGCAGCCTCTATACCTTCTCCAGAGTCTACTTTGTCTCAATACAATACTCATCCTATGGTTACTAGGTCCAAGCATGGAATTTCTAAACCTCGCATACCTTTGTCTCTTCACATAGAAATCAGGTCTAGTTCTGATTTGTCTGTAGAACCCAAGTCATTTCTTGAAGCATCCAAACATTTTGTGTGGCAAAAAGCAATGGATGAAGAATACCATGCCTTGCTTAAACAGGGAACCTGGTCTTTGGTTCCTTTACCTCCTTCTGCCCATGTTATAGGCTGTCAGTGGCTATATCGTATTAAGAAATACTCCAATGGTCAGATTGCTCGTTATAAGGCAAGACTTGTTGCAAATGGTAATTAGCAGACTGAGGGGTTGGATTTTTCTGAAACATTTAGTCTAGTGGTTAAACAATCTACCATTAGACTTGTTTTAAGTTTGGCATTGTCTCATAACTGGATTCTTTAACAATTGGATGTCTCCAATGCATTCCTTCATGGTGTTATTTCAGAAGATGTCTACATGCGTCAACCTCAGGGTTACAAGGATCCTACTAAGCCTTCCTTTGTCTGTAAATTACAGAAGGCCTTATATGGCTTATGTCAAGCCCCTCGTGCTTGGTACTCCATCTTTAGTAAGTTTTTGGTTGATTGTGGTTTTAAGAACAGTACTGCAGATTCCTCACTGTTTGTTCATAAACAAGGATCTGCCATCACTCTTCTATTGATTTATGTGGATGACATTATACTTACTGGAAGTGATCCAACCTTCATTACCTCTTTCATTGCTACTCTTAACACAAAGTTTGCTATGAAAGACCTTGGTTCCTTGCATTATTTTCTTGGCATTGAAGTCCAGAGGTCAGCTTCTTGCCTTACTCTTTCTCAAACCAAGTATGCTCAAGACTCGCTTCGCAAAGCTGGTATGGAGTCCTGTAAACCAAGTTCCTCTCCTGCTTCAGTTGGTTTCGACAATTCTCCTACTGAGCTATATGAGGATCCTAGTTTGTATCGAACTTTGGTGGGCTCACTGCAATATTTGACTCTCACCAGGCCTGATTTGGCTCATTCTGTTAATCAGGTTTGTCAACATATGCATTCTCCATCTCAGGGACATTTTCAGGCTGTTAAGCGTATTTTGCGCTATGTCAAGGGCACTCTTACTCATGGTCTTCACTTCTATCCTGGACCTTGCTCTCTCACTGCCTATGCTGATGCGGATTGGGTTGGGAATCCCTATGATCGTAGATCTACCTCTGGATATTGTGTTTACTTTGGTTCTAATCTCATTTCTTGGTCAGCTAAGAAACAGCCTACGGTTGCACATTCCTCCACTGAAGCCGAATATAGAGCTTTAGCCAATACTGCTGCAGAACTCTCTTGGTTGTCTCACTTTGCTTCAGGATCTTCAGGTCTCCTGTCCTGTGCCTTATCTTGTGTGGTGTGATAATCAATCGGCTATCTCTTTAGCCACTAATCCTATTTTTCATGCGCGAACAAAACATATTGAAATTGATTACCATTTTATTCGTGAGAAGGTTTTACAAAATCAGATTTCTATTCGCTATGTTCCTTCTGATTGTCAGGTAGCTGATATTTTCACTAAGGCTCTACCTGTTGCTCGGTTTACTACTCTTAAGGCCAAGCTCATGGTCCATCCTGTCATGAGCTTGCAGGGGGATGTTAATGATCAGGATCATGCCAACAGATCAGAACCATCAGCAGCCAACAGATCAGCACCATCAGCAGCTAGCTTAGTTTCAGTTGTCAACAACCTTCAGCTGTTAACAACCTCATCACAGCAGACAAGTGAAGACGCCAAAGCTACAGCAGAAGAACTGTAGACAATTATGTTTTCAGTTTGTCCAGCTGGAAGTTAGTTTCACTAGGTGTCATTTCATCATTGGTTGTTTTAAGTCGGTTAAAGTTTAGGAGGGAAAATCTGTTTCTCTTGTTTTTGGTTTGTTCTAAAAGTCTATAAATAGGAGTTTGTATTTTCTCTTCAAGGCAAGGAAATAAAACTCAGTTTGGTTTCAAATTCTTTTATGTCTGTATTTAATATTAATTTGAAATGACAAAAACTGATATTACGTGAAGGTATCTCCAGAACATTGACTAATTATTTTAATAAAAAAATTATTCAATAGTTAAAGCACTGAATAATTCCTCTAATGAAAAAATTATTCAATAGTCAAAGCACCGAATAATTCCCTTAGAGAAAAAATATTCAATGGTCAGAGCACTGAATAATTACTCTAATAAGATAATTATCCAGTAATTTTAAAACACCGTTACATAGTTTTCAACACCCATGTTGAACGTGTATTTATATTCATATAAGAATCAAGATTTATACATATTTAATATTAAAATAAAATATTGAAATATGAGGATGTCCAAAATGGGTGAATAATTACTGAGTCGAATGGGTTGTGGTGACAACTAAGGGAACAACTGCACCGACCCGCACATGCCCCGTACAATATTTTAATTTCTTAGCCACATATAGAGAATCATACCCTTACGTGGAATCTACGGGTAACAAACGTGGCACTCACTCACATTCTCGTTTGCCCACGATATCCCACCTGAATAAACTGAAACCATTTTGTGATTGTCACAAACGTGGCACACACTCACAGATTCGTGGTATAAAAAAAAAATTCGGCCGAATCGAGAGATGTAAAAATAAAGTCAGAGGTTTAATAGAACTTACAGGCCTTAACCCATTAATATCAATAGCGGGTTCACCAATTTAGTCAGTGTTTTGATGCGAATAGAGAGTCGAACCGATTAAACTTTCAAAAGATCTTGAGATGATGGCGGTAGTAATGCAATGATGAGATAAGCTAATCTTGAAGGGATCGTGCAAGAATCTTAAAGAGATCTGAAAGAGATAGATCTTAGAGGGAATCTTGAAATGATTTGAAAAGATCTTAGCAGCAGGAACGGTGCTAGGAATGACAAACGGGGGAATATTTCAATCACTAATAATGAAAATACTATATTAATACTAAAAATACATATATATGTTCTAAGTTAACCGTTCATAATACGAAAAAAAGTTCACACGAAATAAGATTAATCCTATTTACGAAAACAAATAAGATATGCATCTCCCACGAATAATGAGAAAAAAATTCAACACGAACACCTAATCAGTATTCAAAAATTCACTCAATAACTAAAAAATTAATTAATAATTATATAACCAATACTCAAAAATTAAAAGGGGAACCCATGCATCACACTTTTTTCATTGACAAGCATCATAACAACGAAAATAATAATGAGAGGATGAATTACACGTTATACCCCTCACGTCTTACTAAATAGTACTTTGGCACTTAATGTTTAGGTTTTTGTAATTTTGTTCCTAGGCTTGAGATTTTGTCAATGTGGTCTACAGTAGAAGTCAAGTACTATACTAATAAACGCCAAATCAAAAGACTAGAGTGGAGAAAATAAATTAAAACAGTGGCCTTAGTGTAAACTTCTAAAAACTAATGCCTCATTTGATAAAAGGTTTCAAAATTATGGGATTCGGAGAGTGGTGAGATTAGGTTAGGATTAGTAATACTAAGTAAATTATTAATACCACATCTGAAACTAAGAACCATGTTTATTTAGAACTCGGGATTAGACTAATAGTTCATGGCATGTGTTTGTTTGTAAGAGGGAGAATGGGATTAAAAATCATAATTTCTAATTTTGCCCTTTCATTTTTTATTGTGTTTTTTTTATTGATCACTTGCAAAGGTTGATTTTGTTACTCCAATTTTTTTCAAGACTTAAATTTAATGGTTATGGTCTATAAATTTATTTTTATTTTACTTTAAAAAGTTCATGAAAAAAAAAACCGGTTATAGATACAATAAATAGCGAAAGATTCGATTTTGGATTATCCAAAAATCTATGGTCTTTTTGATTAGTAAAATATCAACTGTTCAACTTAAAAAAAATATATGAGACGAAATGATATTATATACAAATAAGTAACAAAGTTCATAACAATTAAATATAACCATAATTAGACAAAATCATGGGCAATTTGGTCTTTTCTCATGGAGTGTGGTGGGATTGGATTATGAATACCATCTCCCCCTTAGGCTTCATAATCCTCCTTCGTGGCCTCACTATGAATCCCTTGGGCTTCGTAATCCCAAGTTAATTGTGCAAAACAAACACCTATTTAAAGGACCCACCGGACTATGAATCCAATCCCAAGGGTGAGGAGACTTAACAAACAACTTGGGTGTTAAAATAGGAAATTTTGTGGGGTTTGATGTTTTCATTTAAATATCTGTATTTTTATTGTAGCATGCGATGCTTTTCAATAATACCATCCGATATGTAATTATGCATTTCTCCCCACACAATGAACATCGATCGTGCATGTAGTGGGGTTAGGTTGGCATTAAATTCTACTTAAAACTAAAACGGTTTACCTTTGTAGAATCATTAAGTATAATTTTGCGTATTGTCCCCTCATCATAAACATAGGTGTTCGAACAAGATTAATATTTTTTCTCTTATATTTTATGAAATATGTTGACGCCAAATTAAATACTATTTCACTAGGCTAGTCGCTTGTTCAAAAGAAAGCATATAATATATCGATAAAGATCGTCACCTAAACATTGTGGTGCACGTGGCTCTTCAATACGTAATGAAGGGAAAATGCCAAATGGTGAAATAAAAACGGTTGAAACAGTTGCTATTCAGGTGTTCGTTGAGACAATAATGAGGGGAGGAATTACACGTTATACCCCTCACGTCTTACTAAATAGTACTCTGGCACTTAATGTTTAGGTTTTTGTAATTTTGTTCCTAGGCTTGAGATTTTGTCAATGTGGTCTACAGTAGAAGTCAAGTACTCTACTAATAAACGCCAAATCAAAAGACTAGAGTGGAGAAAATAAATTAAAACAGTGGCCATAGTGTAAACTTCTAAAAACTAATGCCTCATTTGATAAAAGGTTTCAAAATTATGGGATTCGTAGAGTGGTGAGATTAGGTTAGGATTAGTAATACTAAGTAAATTACTAATACCACATCTGAAACTAAGAACCATGTTTATTTAGAACTCGGGATAAGACTAATAGTTCATGGCATGTGTTTGTTTGTAAGAGGGAGAATGGGATTAAAAATCATAATTTCTAATTTTGCCCTTTCATTTTTTATTGTGTTTTTTTATTGATCACTTGCAAAGGTTGATTTTGTTACTCCAATTTTTCTCAAGACTTAAATTTAATGGTTATGTTCTATAAATTTATTTTTATTTTACTTTAAAAAATTCGTGAAAAAAAACCGGTTATAGATACAATAAATAGCGAAAGATTCGATTTTGGATTATCCAAAAATCTATGGTCTTTTTGATTAGTAAAATATCAACTGTTCAACTTCAAAAAAATATATGAGACGAAATGATATTATATGCAAATAAGAAACAAAGATCATAACAATTAAATATAACCATAATTAGACAAAATCATGGGCAATTAGGTCTTTTCTCATTGAGTGTGGTGGGATTGGATTATGAATACCATCTCCCCCTTGGGCTTCATAATCCTCCTTCGTGGCCTCACTGTGAATCCCTTGGGCTTCGTAATCCCAAGTTAATTGTGCAAAACAAACACCTATTTAAAGGACCCACCGGACTATGAATCCAATCCCAAGGGTGAGGAGACTTAACAAACAACTTGGGTGTTAAAATAGGAAATTTTGTGGGGTTTGATGTTTTCATTTAAATATCTGTATTTTTATTGTAGCATGCGATGCTTTTCAATAATACCATCCGATATGTAATTATGCATTTCTCCCCACACAATGAACATCGATCGTGCATGTAGTGGGTAAGGTTGGCATTTGACTTGAGATGCACCGTTGATTAAGCCCAACAGCCTAACAATCTCATGGGCCAAATCAAAGCCCAATATGATCCATGAGATCTCACACAACCAGCTTAGCTTATAGGCATGTATCGTTTAGGATAAACAGAGTTAATTAGGATCTAACAAGTCAACCCGATCCACGTGGTTCCAGCCCATTTTCACCTGGCATTCAATTATCTCGATCTCAGCATGTGTCATCTAAACTGGAGCTCAATTCGTCACTTTTTACTTGAGAGCACCTTTTACTCTTAAGCCTAACTTGGGCTCCATGCCATCATGCATGTGCAAAGTACGCTCTCCAATAATGTTTGAAATCGCCATCTTTGACTTGACGTCATGCATGGATGCCAAGTGAAAAGGTGCTCTCGGGTGAAAAGTATATGATACACACCCTCTAACCCTTTTATAGTACTATTCCTTTTGGCATTTTTGCTTCATCTACGTATTGATTTAACTATCGAAGCACTTCACGGGACACCGGCCAATGAACATTAACTAATTCTACGAAGCTAACTAGAAGATACTTGAATACAAGTCTAACCTAGATAACATCCGGTTAAAGAAATCCAAAATGCACGTGCTAACTCAAACACAAAAAATCTCAACTTTTAATTTAATTATAAGTGTCGAAGTCCAAAAAATTTTATAAAAAAATATTTTCCCATAATCCTTCTAGACATTATTTTTTTTAATTTTCCTTTTGTATTAGCTTTATAGTGACTATTAATTTTTCTAAAAAGACATAATTAATTAACGGATCAGAAGGATTGTGCCCTAAAAAATTGAAAAATTAATTATTCATAAATTGACCTCGACCGAGGTTATTGGAGAGCCTCAGGTTCGAATAGACCAAATCAATGGTTAGCAAGGACAAAAAAGGGGCTATCACATGTTTTCCCGTTGACCACTCTGGTATGTTCGTTAATTAGGGGGCCAAGGGGTCTCTAGATACCACCCATTATCCTTTTTAAGGACCCTATTCTCGATGCTTATTGGGAAGGCCTGAAGAGAGAGAGAGAGAGAGAGAGAGAGAGAGACAGACAGACAGAGACAGAGACATAGAGAGAGAGAGGTGGAGAAAAAAATAAATATAGCTGAATTTGGAAGAGAGATCGAGGGAGATATTGCTCTCCATTTTTCTTCCTTTTAATCGACCATGGCCTTCGATCTCTCCTTGGAAGAGATAAAAAATGAGACAGTTGATCTCGTAAGCACACCCAAAACTTATTTGCTTTGCCACTTAGTTTATGGGTATTTCAATTTTAAATACACCATTTTGATGTTTCCATTAAGATCAAAATTTTAAGAGATTCAAATACAGATGCGTCCGTAATAATCGATTTCACATCGTAGTTTTTGATTTGGACATCTGTACTATTTATTTTAAAAATTATCTCATTTACAAATTATTACGGCGAACCAAATACTAGCTAGGTTGAGGATTATATGTGACAATTATATTAGCTTGAAAGGTGTTGGTGAAATGTAATTTTGTTTATTGTGTGTGTAGGAACATATACCAATTGAGGAAGTCTTTGAGCAGCTAAAATGTACGAGGGAGGGTTTGTCTTCTGCAGAAGGAGAAAAGAGGCTCGAAATCTTTGGCCCCAACAAGCTTGAGGAGAAAAAGGAGAGCAAGCTTCTAAAATTTTTAGGATTTATGTGGAATCCTCTATCATGGGTGATGGAGTCTGCTGCCATTATGGCTATTGCCCTAGCAAATGGAGGGGTAACACAATCTCTCTCCCTCTCTTTCTCTCTCTCTCTCTCTCTCTCTCTCTCTAACGAGATACTGAACTATATATGTGCAGGGGAAGCCTCCGGATTGGCAAGACTTTGTTGGTATTGTTGTGCTGCTCATCATCAACTCAACCATCAGTTTCATTGAAGAAAACAACGCGGGAAACGCGGCTGCTGCCCTTATGGCAGGTCTAGCTCCCAAAACCAAGGTACATTCTTTTAACCTTTTATTTTCATGCCCATAACAAAATAAGGATCCCAGTATTTTGTTAACAAAAGCATCCAATATCTAGTTTTCTAGCGTTACTGAATTGATCATAATTTGAACTTTTTTTGAAGGTGTTGAGAGATGGAAAGTGGAGCGAGCAGGAAGCAGCGATCTTGGTTCCAGGAGACGTGATTAGTGTCAAGCTGGGAGATATTATCCCAGCAGACGCTCGTCTTCTTGAAGGAGATCCCTTAAAAATTGACCAATCTGCCCTGACTGGGGAGTCCTTGCCTGTGACAAAGCACCCTGGACAAGAAGTTTTCTCAGGTTCCACCTGCAAGCAAGGTGAGCTTGAGGCTATCGTCATAGCCACCGGTGTCCACACGTTCTTCGGTAAAGCTGCCCATCTTGTTGACAGCACCAACCAAGTGGGTCATTTCCAGCAGGTAAATATTCTTCATTTGGATAAAAAGTTTGCCTCTTTGTTTCAGACTGGCGAGTAGTGGGTTCATTGCAATAATGAGTTCAGATACTAGGGAGCTAACCATTGTTGAGTGGTTTTGATTAGGTGTTGACGGCCATTGGAAACTTCTGCATCTGCTCCATTGCCCTGGGAATGCTGGTTGAGGTGGTGGTGATGTACCCAATCCAGCAAAGGAAATACAGAGAAGGCATTGATAATCTGCTGGTGCTTCTCATTGGAGGCATCCCAATTGCCATGCCAACTGTTTTGTCTGTGACAATGGCCATTGGGTCTCACCGCCTTTCACAGCAAGGTGCCATCACAAAGAGAATGACTGCCATTGAGGAGATGGCCGGAATGGATGTCCTCTGCAGCGACAAAACCGGAACACTCACCCTCAACAAACTCACTGTTGATAAGACCCTCATTGAGGTTTCACACACTTTCTGCATCTTCTCATGGACGACCCCCCCCCCCCCCCCCCAAAAAAAAAAAAAAAAAAAAAACACATTATTGAAATGCTAAAGTTACATAGTTTTAGATTATGTTTTTAGTGTAATCTAAAACTCCAACAAATAGTCAGCGTGTCAAGTCTTGTGGGTTTGGACTAAAATGAGTACTCATGATTGCAGGTGTTCCCAAAAGACATGGACAAGGATATGGTTCTCTTGCATGCTGCTAGGGCTTCTAGGGTTGAAAATCAGGATGCCATCGATGCTTGCATTGTTGGCATGTTGGGTGACCCCAAAGAGGTATTCATTTCACGAACACGAATACAAATACAGATACGAACACAGATATGAACAAAACACTACATAAGACATGAAGTGCTCCCACTCTTTTGGAAAAAGTGGGAGTTCCAAAAACAAAATTATATTAACTCTTTATGCTTTGTTTGGTTAGAAAAATAATTCTAAATGAAGGGTGTGAGGAAATTTTTACTTTTTTTGGTTATTTTCTTCTCAAACAAAATAGGAGAAGAGAAAATCCCAAACTTCACCAAATAAGAGAAGTGAAATTCCTAATCTTTGTTTCCCTCTAAACCAAACAAAGCACGGAGTTTGCTTACCAATGCCTTTAGGCACTCCTTAATAACCCCATTTAGACTGTTTTTTCATCAAGTATGGAGATTGAATGAGGTTTTCTGTGGCACTTTTTGGCGAGGATTATAGGCTAGAGCAGGAATCACAGAGGTTCATTTCCTACCCTTCAATCCAGTAGATAAGCGAACAGCAAACACCTACATCGACACTAATGGCAACTGGCACAGAAGCAGCAAGGGTGCTCCAGAGCAAGTAAAAGATTTCTTACCTACTTGAACAATCGTATTCACAATTCCACTTCTGTTTTTACTAGAACGAATCTAACTCAATCGCATTGTGCTAGATCATTGAACTCTGTGGACTGACCGGTGCCGTCGCGAAAAAGGTCCATGAGATCATCGACAACTTCGCAGAGCGCGGCCTTCGATCACTTGGCGTTGCACAACAGGTAATCTTCCTTGAGTTATTATAACAAATGAGACGATTTTTCGATATTCATTTCTTCGTTCTAAGTTGAATCTGGTTGCCTGTGATGTGTTTGTTAGAATGTCCCCGAGAAGACCAAGGAAAGCGCCGGTGGGCCGTGGGAATTTGTGGGTCTGTTGCCCCTCTTTGATCCCCCTAGGCATGATAGCGCAGAGACAATCCGCAGGGCCCTTGACCTTGGTGTCAATGTGAAGATGATCACTGGTGACCAACTTGCCATTGGGAAAGAAACCGGGCGTAGGCTTGGAATGGGCACGAATATGTATCCCTCGTCTTCACTTCTTGGCCAGAGCAAGGACGAGTCTATCTCTTCCATACCCATTGATGAGCTCATTGAGAAGGCTGATGGGTTCGCCGGAGTCTTCCCTGGTAAACTAGATTAAATAAAAAACGATTTAGGAACAACATTTACACATGACATTTTTCTCTATTCGAATTTCATTCCTATAAATTGAGCACCTCTTTGGTCCATTTACTTATTTCTTCGTTTGGCAATTGCCAACGAACAAATAAGCAATTGGATAACAACATGATTTTGCTTATTGCTTATGTATTAGAAATATAGTGTTTGGTTGATGAGATGACCACTAGCACCAACTTGGGGTTGTGCAGAGCACAAGTATGAGATTGTGAAGAAGCTACAAGAGAGGAAGCACATTTGTGGAATGACAGGAGATGGTGTGAATGATGCCCCAGCACTCAAGAGGGCCGACATTGGTATAGCCGTGGCAGATGCAACCGACGCAGCCAGGGGCGCATCAGACATAGTTTTGACCGAGCCAGGACTCAGCGTGATAGTGAGCGCCGTGTTGACAAGCCGAGCCATCTTCCAACGAATGAAGAACTACACCATCTATGCTGTTTCGATCACCATTCGTATTGTGATGGGGTTCATGCTCATAGCTCTTATATGGAAGTTTGATTTCTCGCCTTTCATGGTCCTCATCATCGCCATCTTAAACGACGGAACCATCATGACCATCTCTAAGGATAGGGTGAAGCCGTCTCCTGTGCCAGACTCATGGAAGCTCAAGGAAATCTTTGCCACTGGCGTTGTCCTTGGAACCTACCTTGCTCTCATAACCGTAGTCTTTTTCTGGCTGGCCTCTGACACCGACTTCTTTTCAGTAAGTTTACCAACACTAAACCGTGATGAAATAAAAAATTGACAAAAACAGGTAGTAATTATTACATCCTTATGCAGAATACTTTCGGGGTTAGATCAATCAGGGGTCACACTGACGAGCTCACTGCCGCTCTGTATCTTCAAGTGAGCATTGTGAGTCAAGCGCTCATCTTCGTGACCAGGTCACGAAGCTGGTCTTTTGTTGAACGCCCCGGTCTCTTGCTTATGGGTGCCTTCATTGCAGCTCAGTTGGTAAGTCTTTTCTGCGTTATATTTCGATCTTTATCAGATTTGTTATCCTGATTTTTTCCTAGGGTGCATTTGATCAACTCCCAATTTGGTTATTGCTGATTGCAGGTTGCTACTGCCATTGCTGTGTATGCAAACTGGGAATTTGCACGCATCCAAGGCATCGGATGGGGATGGGCTGGTGTCATTTGGATCTTCAGTCTCGTTACCTACTTCCCTCTCGACATTCTTAAGTTCATCATCCGTTATGCATTGAGCGGAAAGGCCTGGGATAATATGATCCAGAACAAGGTTATTCACAGAAAAGATTTAGAACAATCCATATGCCTAAAGCACAGTAACTAGGAAAACTTCTGTTTGATTTTCGTAACTTACCTTGTTTTCTTTTTCTTGAAAATGATATAGACTGCTTTCACAACTAAGAAAGATTACGGTAGAGGTGAGAGGGAAGCACAATGGGCCTTAGCTCAACGTACACTTCATGGGCTCCAATCTTCAGAATCACAAGACGTCTTCAACGATAAGAGCAGCTATCGTGAGCTGTCTGAGATAGCTGAGCAAGCGAAAAGACGCGCTGAAGTTGCCAGGTAAATACTTCTCGACTTCACGCACTGACGTGGTGAAGTATTCTGGTTCTTATACATATCCAGGCGAATTTTGTTCTTAAATTTGGGATTTTATGGTTTTGTAGGTTGAGGGAGCTCCACACACTCAAGGGACACGTCGAATCGGTCGTGAAGCTGAAGGGATTGGACATCGAAGCTATTCAACAGCACTACACTGTCTAAGAGCAGCAAGAAGGGGGGTTGAAAAAGCTGATACATGATAGGGAAAAAAAAACAAAGAAATGTACGAGAGAAATGCAAGTACATAGTAGAAAGGGAATACTCCTCCACCTTGTAATCTTCATTTGCTGTAACCAAAAACAAAAGGAGGTGTTCGCTAATTTTGTTGGGATTTTCAGTTAAGATTTGTCAGAGATCGAATGCACTGAAGGACTGCTGATATTACACTACATATTTATACCGTCATAATCTTCTGTTTATCTTACTATTTCCTTCCTATTTTTCTAAGAACTAAAATGAGGTTTGGTTCTCAGCTTCGGGTTTAACGTTTTGCGCACACACCTCCAATGGCATTTTCTCCTCAATTCATCAACACAATGAAACTGAAAACCAAGTTTGAAGGAACGCTTTTAACCTTCATGATGCCAATCTTTCAGTAAATTTATCACGGATTCCAAAACCTAGTGTTTCCTTGTCCACTTCAAATAAATTCCGAATGTAGACTGAGAAACAAAATAACGACGCATATAGTGAAACAAAGTACTATTAGCTTCTGAATGGATTCTAGAAGTATCAGCAAACTTTACCAAGCATGAAAATCGAGCAGCAACACAAGCAAAACAAGAAAAACTGGAGGCTAATAGTCCAAAGTCCGGTCCCAATTATAACAACATTCAAAGATATCCGGTGCTAGATTGGCCAAACCCCAGATACATACAGTACACAAACACCAAGTTTTAGCATTAAAAGAAGGATCGTATGCAGAAATTACAAAATATATGTGCAAATGATCCGACAACATGTTCGTTTTACACGCGATTAATGAACTAAAGTCCAAGAAACATACTTTACCGAGGCTCAAGAAGCAACTCAAAAATTGCACTCCATGACAGTGCTCTCTAACACCCTCCAACAAGCCGCTTCAATTCTCATGTCTTAGTGACTTGAATTTTGAGGCAACCTGAAGGACTAGCCCCCGGAATAAAGCATTTCATAAACAGGCTTAATTCTCCTAGTCAAAACTACACTAAGTACAGTGCCTATAGCACAAACACCTGACAAGACCAGAAAGGTTAGTCGAAAGCAATTTGGACCCAAGCACAAAGTACTGTGCTGCTTTGCTGCTTCCCTGTCATATACAAATCCAGCAAGGAGACCCGAGAAGAGGAGAGCGCCAAGTGGATTCCCAAGTGACATGAAATTGAAAAAAATTCCGAAATTCTTCAAACCGAAAAGCTCAGAAGCAGTTGGGACCATAATAGAGAACTGAACGCAGTAGCAGATTCCAAGTATTCCAGTTGCTAAATAGAGTGTACCATCAAGCGCAGAAGCATATAGGAGGTATGCTAGGATCATTATTATCTGTGTGAATGTCATACAAATTGTCCTTGGGATGGTTTTTGACCTGCAATTTGGAGATAAAGAGTAAGAATGTTATGAGGAACTACAGGAAATATATTTGCGGCTTTTATTGAGTAATAGTGTTAAACTGCATCCAAAGAGCGCTAAGCGGGTATTTGGATCATGGGTATGTGGAGGGTATTTGCCAAGAGAAACATAAATGGTATGTGCAGTCTCCCAGAGGAAATTGCACTAACTTAATTTTGTTGGAAATCATGAGTTTAGTATACAATTGGTAAGAGATATTAAGTATGTGATTTTGAAAACGATAAAACAAAACAAATAAACAGAGTAAATTTATAGAGATCGAAATGAACCAAACCAAGCTTGTGTCCTGGTCAATTGGGGTCATTGTACAGATTGAAATCACAAAGTTCGTACCATTCCAGGTACCGACTTTTAGGGGGCTCAATCACAAACACTTTAAAGTGTTCAGATCAAGGATTTGTGGAGGAATTATTGGAAGGAAAAAGAAAAAGACGAAGAAAAAAGATGAGGAGATTAAAAAGTGAAATGGCCAAATTTAGAAGCGGTTTGCCTATCTTTCTTTGCTCTCAACAAATCCTTCAATAAATCCACAATCCAAACACAATCTCAATATAAGCAATATATTGATGGGTCATGCCTTCAATGTATAACATCTTTATGTTGGTAGACATCCTAACAATATCATCAAACTTTAACTTCTCCTTCTAAAAAAATTGTTTTCTAGAAAGGGTCAACAAACGGACGACAAGCACATAAATCATACATCAGCAAACTATCATGCATCCTTCTCGAATTAATTTTGCAGAAAATTAAACAATATGCAATAGTGGCACGTTACCTGACAAAATGTTCAGAAACAGCACCCCCACTGAGACGAACCACGAAATTACAAAAGCTGAAAAGTGATAACAGGATTGTTGTATCGTGAGCACCTTGAGCTATTCCTATCTGAGCCAAGTTGTTTAAAACAGTAACCCCTGAACCAACACCTGCAAAGTAAACCAAAAACAGAAGCCAGAAATCTGCCTTTATTAAAGCTTCACGGAACTTGAAATCCTCCCCTCTTTTCGGCCTTCTCTTCTTCTTCACTGCCCCCTCTCTCTCAGCTATAAGTATATCCACTTCTGAAACACTGTCGCTCTCATGAAAACTTCCAAGATTTGTGGTCGATGTAGATGGGGTGAGCAACGGTTCTGTTTTGTCCGTGGACTCCACTGATTGACCAAGTGTTCCTAACTTACTTCGACTCGAAGGATATAATGTCATCTTCAAGGGGATAGCAAGTGGGGTCATGAGAAGTAGCACCATTAGAACGACAAACGCATAGGAAACGAAAGAACTTAACGAAATAACATGATCCAACACTGTCGTTGTGAGAATGTACACGCCGAGTATAACACTGGCAGCTTGGATAAAGAGAAAATGGTTGTGCTCCGCGGAGTCTTCCCCAGAAGCGGGGGTACAAGGTCTAACAGCAAACATCATGAGAGTATATACACTTGGGATCCCAAGACTGAGAAACAACAAGAGCTTGGCAGAGGAATTGTGAAGCAAGATGCCAAAAATTTCAGTATAAACTGCAGCACTCAAACCCCCATAGCCTTTGAGAATGCCTGCGACAGTTCCTCTACTGAGAGGGAAGTTTCTCATGTTTGTTACAAGTATAGCTGTCCCAAGCCAAGCACTGCTATTGGTGGCAACACAAAGCGCAAGCCATAACTGCCATCGAATTAGAATTAGTGTGGTCAATTGAAGATGAAAGCTCAAAGTACAGGGGATGAAAGGTGACGTGAAGAGCTTAAATACTGCAATTCCAGTAAGAATGTTTTGGATAATATAGGTGGCAGAACTAAGGTACTGTACAACCTGTGACTATCTGTTGTTCTGCTATCATTTTCTAGTGTGCATGTCTGCCTTTTATTCAAGTGAAATTAACAATTTGGTAACCAAATCTAGATCTATACGCCTTCTTGATGCTACTGTCATTCGTAGACAAATTGGGTGTGATGAATACTCATGAACAAGAGGACCATAGCACAAGTACCTAACTTTCATCGAGCCCAAACATGGAGTTCAAATTTAACATGTCCTTAAGACAAGTATGACTGAGAAAGGATGTTGATATGGATATGGGTATGGCAGGCAATGCAGAGAAAAGGGAAACAATGTGCCAACCATAATACTGTTTCAAATAAATGAAGTACAACATGACGTGGAACATAAATTTAGGGAACTGTTCTCTAGCTTTTAAGGAAACAATGTATAGGGATGAAGAGCAAAATCAGGAGGAAGAACAGAAGCATCTTAACCTTCTAACTAGACAAACAAACTTCACTCGGAAACAGTTGGAGTCTCTCACATTGACAGTGGATTAGGACTATGTGGAGGTGGTGCTGGACTAGAACGCATTTCTCGTAACTCTTTTCTACAGACCCGAAATTCCTTGTCGGGTAAGTTCCGACCCGCATCAAAGGCGTAACGATCTGGGCACTGTCTCGGAGAGAGGCTCGGTGAAATAGACATGTCTGTGAAGACACGATCTGGGCACTGTTTATTGGTCTGTCTTGATAAAAGGAATCTAAAGAATATAAAATTATGTAAAAGTTAAAAAAAGGTCACTAAAGACGCCGAATAAGTAAAAAAAACTCTGTTTTTGATTTATTTTTATCTTTTCTGAACTTTTTTTAAATTTGGCCGATGATTGATAACTTTTCTGAAAGCACTTGTCGAGATAAACCAATAAATCAAAAAAAGTTGATGAAAAAAAATTACAAAAAAATTTCAAATAAGGACGAAAAAAATTTCAATAAATACCACAGTTCAAATGGATCTAAAGTAATAAGTCAAAATAAAAAGTGTACTTTTGAACAAAGTGACACAAATCCACAGTGACTAGCTATTTTAGCCAATAAGACTCTTTTAAAGAGCATGATGAAGTTGCTCTTAGCAATTTGAAATTTTTGACACCCTCATGGTTCAAGTATTATTATCATGATTTGAATTGTTCAAATTTTATAATTTATTGAGTAGATCACTTATCACTCTAACAAAAATATAAACGATTGAATGTAAAAAATAGATGATCAACATGATGTAAGAAATTAATTGGAAGAAAATTTATTCATATCATGTGGTTAATAATGTCTCATTAACTTAATTTTTAATATATTTGACGAACTCTATAAATAAATAATTTAAATCACGATAATAAAATCTCAATAAAATTTAAATCACGATGACCGATTGAACCCACATGGTGGTCTTCAATCTCCAGTATTTGAAATCATTATGTTTGGATAAGTTTTTGCCAAAATCTAGACGAAGAAAATAGTAAAAAATTATTGACTCAGTAAATTACAAAATTGGTCCTTAAATTTTCACGTTGGTAATCGAAATTATAATATCTTTGTCATCTTAATATGACTCGATTATATAATCTTATGCTAATATCGAATTCAAAAAAGAAACACCAACGACTTAAATGATCAATATTTTTATTTATTAATTTAACTTGTAAAAAAAGACAATTCAAATAAACAAAGTTCAAAAAATTTATAAATAATGAACTAAATTTATAAAGTTCAAAAAAGACAAATTGATCAAACGGGTTGATCTGATTTGAAGTAGTAAATTTATTTGTGATTAATTTACTACTTGATGAATTTTTTTAGTTTGTAAACACCTGTATATAAGTTTTTTTTTTTTTTAAACATTGGATTGGTCAATACATGGCTCAACAGTTTATTTGAGTGCTAAATGTTTTTTTTTTTTTTGGTTATATTGGGCTTAGTATATTCGCGATCCAACCAAACTAGTAAATTAAAAACAAACCGAAATCGAGATCAAAATCAAACTGGACACGATTACTTTGGTTTGATTTCAGCTTTTAAGTTCCTTGATCAAATTCTATCTATCTTTGTCCCTGACGAAATTGAACGATCTTATAAGGGGTGTAATGAAATTTGTATTTTCGAGGCGACGTTTAATCATGTCACTCTCATAAATAATGCATGTCATAATTTATATCAATTTATAAAATTCTCATGATCACCTCAAAACACATTCGGCGTGATTTTTCCTTCAAATTGAACCAATTATATCCCTAGGTATAAAGATATTATACTCTTCTTTGCTGAAACCCTAAGAGCCGAATATACAAGTTTGATTTTATATGTATTTTTAAATTAAACCAAATCGAACCAGTTACGATATCCTCCTCTTAGCTAGAACTAGACGTCTCTAGAGTTACTTTTTAGCAACTTCATTACATATTTAAGAGCCACGTGCACCTACTCTTTTTCTCTATTTTTGCCTTTATAAAAAAAATTAATGTTAGATACACAGATCATTCGGACATATTTGAATACAGATATATTCAGAATCGTTAAATACACCTGAGATCCTCAATAATTTATGAACTTTACGTATATTTAATAATTCTGGACACATCTATATTGAATATGTCCGGAACATCTGTGTTTCAATATTTTCCCTGTAAAAAAAGCACCACGTTACTTTGATATTTTCTTATGTCACGTCAAATTATTAATCATTCATCTAATAATTGATTTAGTTATTAATTTAACTTTGCAAAAACATCAAATCAAATATCAAATCGCTATTAAAATTATGATAGTGATCCGTATAATTTCATTATTTTTACATATATATTTAAATGTGACTTCATACTTATGTCCTTCTTGATTTTCCAAAATAAAATTTAATATGATTAACAGTTATTCATATCAAATAACTTATTATTATATGAATGATTATATTTTGGAATATCTAACTTTTTTATTGGATTTATTTTTACTTCTATTTTTGAAAAATTATAATTTTTTTGTTTTTCGTTAGTTTTTTATAAATTATTAATTCGTCTTGACGAGAAATTATAAATAATGGACTAAATTTTAAAAATTTAGACAAAAATAATTAATTAGTAAATTTTTGACGACCTAATAATTCATAAATAAATAACACAAGAATAAGAAAAAAAATTTGAGGAGATAAATAAGGTAGGCCAAACTTTAAATCCTCATTAAAAGGTTTGCAATATGTCGTCTTGATTTAAGGCTATAAATAGGGTGTTAAAAAAATAAAAAAATTGAATCAAATTGGAGAATCAAACAAAATCAACGACTTGATCTGATTTTTCAATTAGTCTGGTTTTGCTCATTTTTAAAATATTTAGTTCGGTTTTGATTTTATGATATTGAACATCAAATCGAATCAAACTGAATCGAACCAAGTCGAACAGAACCAAGGCACGTGCAATATGTATCTTTTTTTAATTTTCTAAATCTATTTATGATCAATTTACTCCTTGATGAATATTTTTTAGATTGTAAACACTTATGTACAAAGTTAATAAATATTTTTCACAGTTGGTTTTATCAATTCATAGCTCACCATCTTATTTGTGCACTAAAAAACTTAATATTTTTTTAAATAAATTAGGCTTGTTATTCATGACCAAATTAAACCGGTAAATAAAGAACAGAACAAAATCGAGCAAATCGAAATCAAACCGAACCGGATTAGTTCAGTTTGATTCTAGTTTCTAAATTCCTAAATCAAACACACATGTTCGGTTTGAATTTTTTTTTTTCCCCAAACTGAACTGATTATACCCCTAGAAATTGAGATAACTCCTCTTAGCTAGCTAAAACTCTAGAAACCGAGCATGCCCGGTTTGATTATAAATTTTTTTAAATTAGATCAAACCGAACCAGTTACATATTTTTTAATTATAGGGATATCCTCGTCTTAGCTGGTAAATAGGTCTCTTTGTTTGGTATTTTCCCTTCATTACATATTTAAGAGCCACGTGCACCACAACGCGCGTTTGCTTTGGGGTACCTTTTTTCTTCACTTTTGCCTTTATTTAAAAAAACAAACACCACATTACTTTTATATTTTCTTATTTCATGTGAAATTATTAAATTCAAGAAAAGGAGAACAACCCACCATGAGTAGAACCGTGACTGAGCCACCTAGGGATAAATCATTTAAATCCGGTTTATTTCAATTTTGTTAATTTATTTACTATTTTTGTTAAATTATACTTAAAACTAAAACGGTTTACCTTTGTAGAATCATTAAGTATAATTTTGCGTATTGTCCCCTCATCATAAACATAGGTGTTCGAACAAGATTAATATTTTTTCTCTTATATTTTATGAAATATGCTGACGCCAAATTAAATACTATTTCACTAGGCTAGTCGCTTGTTCAAAAGAAAGCATATATTATATCGATAAAGATCGTCACCTAAACATTGTGGTGCACGTGGCTCTTAAATATGTAATGAAGGGTAAATGCCAAATGGTGAAATAAAAATGGTTCAAACAGTTGCTATTCAGGTGTTTGTCGAGACAATAATGAGAGGATGAATTACACGTTATACCCCTCACGTCTTACTAAATAGTACTTTGGCACTTAATGTTTAGGTTTTTGTAATTTTGTTCCTAGGCTTGAGATTTTGTCAATGTGGTCTACAGTAGAAGTCAAGTACTCTACTAATAAACGCCAAATCAAAAGACTAGAGTGGAAAAAATAAATTAAAACAGTGGCCTTAGTGTAAACTTCTAAAAACTAATGCCTCATTTGATAAAAGGTTTCAAAATTATGTGATTCGGAGAGTGGTGAGATTAGGTTAGGATTAGTAATACTAAGTAAATATTTAATACCACATCTGAAACTAAGAACCATGTTTATTTAGAACTCGGGATTAGACTAATAGTTCATGGCATGTGTTTGTTTGTAAGAGGGAGAATGGGATTAAAAATCATAATTTCTAATTTTGCCCTTTCATTTTTTATTGTGTTTTTTTTATTGATCACTTGCAAAGGTTGATTTTGTTACTCCAATTTTTTTCAAGACTTAAATTTAATGGTTATGGTCTATAAATTTATTTTTATTTTACTTTAAAAAGTTCATGAAAAAAAAAAAACCGGTTATAGATACAATAAATAGCGAAAGATTCGATTTTGGATTATCCAAAAATCTATGGTCTTTTTGATTAGTAAAATATCAACTGTTCAACTTAAAAAAATATATATGAGACGAAATGATATTATATACAAATAAGAAACAAAGTTCATAACAATTAAATATAACCATAATTAGACAAAATCATGGGCAATTTGGTCTTTTCTCATGGAGTGTGGTGGGATTGGATTATGAATACCATCTCCCCCTTAGGCTTCATAATCCTCCTTCGTGGCCTCACTATGAATCCCTTGGGCTTCGTAATCCCAAGTTAATTGTGCAAAACAAACACCTATTTAAAGGACCCACCGGACTATGAATCCAATCCCAAGGGTGAGGAGAAATAACAAACAACTTGGGTGTTAAAATAGGAAATTTTGTGGGGTTTGATGTTTTCATTTAAATATCTGTATTTTTATTGTAGCATGCGATGCTTTTCAATAATACCATCCAATATGTAATTATGCATTTCTCCCCACACAATGAACATCGATCGTGCATGTAGTGGGTTAGGTTGGCATTAAATTCTACTTAAAACTAAAACGGTTTACCTTTGTAGAATCATTAAGTATAATTTTGCGTATTGTCCCCTCATCATAAACATAGGTGTTCGAACAAGATTAATATTTTTTCTCTTATATTTTATGAAATATGTTGACGCCAAATTAAATACTATTTCACTAGGCTAGTCGCTTGTTTAAAAGAAAGCATATAATATATCGATAAAGATCGTCACCTAAACATTGTGGTGCACGTGGCTCTTAAATACGTAATGAAGGGAAAATGCCAAATGGTGAAATAAAAACGGTTGAAACAGTTGCTATTCAGGTGTTCGTCGAGACAATAATGAGGGGATGAATTACACGTTATACCCCTCACGTCTTACTAAATAGTACTTTGGCACTTAATGTTTAGGTTTTTGTAATTTTGTTCCTAGGCTTGAGATTTTGTCAATGTGGTCTACAATAGAAGTCAAGTACTCTACTAATAAACGCCAAATCAAAAGACTAGAGTGGAGAAAATAAATTAAAACAGTGGCCTTAGTGTAAACTTCTAAAAACTAATGCCTCATTTGATAAAAGGTTTCAAAATTATGGGATTCGTAGAGTGGTGAGATTAGGTTAGGATCAGTAATACTAAGTAAATTATTAATACCACATCTGAAACTAAGAACCATGTTTATTTAGAACTCGGGATAAGACTAATAGTTCATGGCATGTGTTTGTTTGTAAGAGGGAGAATGGGATTAAAAATCATAATTTCTAATTTTGCCCTTTCATTTTTTATTGTGTTTTTTTATTGATCACTTGCAAAGGTGGATTTTGTTACTCCAATTTTTCTCAAGACTTAAATTTAATGGTTATGGTCTATAAATTTATTTTTATTTTATTTTAAAAAATTCGTGAAAAAAAAAACCGGTTATAGATACAATAAATAGCGAAAGATTCGATTTTGGATTATCCAAAAATCTATGGTCTTTTTGATTAGTAAAATATCAACTGTTCAACTTAAAAAAAATATATGAGACGAAATGATATTATATGCAAATAAGAAACAAAGATCATAACAATTAAATATAACCATAATTAGACAAAATCATGGGCAATTAGGTCTTTTCTCATGGAGTGTGGTGGGATTGGATTATGAATACCATCTCCCCCTTGGGCTTCATAATCCTCCTTCGTGGCCTCACTATGAATCCCTTGGGCTTCGTAATCCCAAGTTAATTGTGCAAAACAAACACCTATTTAAAGGACCCACCGGACTATGAATCCAATCCCAAGGGTGAGGAGACTTAACAAACAACTTGGGTGTTAAAATAGGAAATTTTGTGGGGTTTGATGTTTTCATTTAAATATCTGTATTTTTATTGTAGCATGCGATGCTTTTCAATAATACCATCCGATATGTAATTATGCATTTCTCCCCACACAATGAACATCGATCGTGCATGTAGTGGGTTAGGTTGGCATTAGACTTGAGATGCACCGTTGATTAAGCCCAACAGCCTAACAATCTCATGGGCCAAATCAAAGCTTAATATGATCCAGGAGATCTCACACAACCAACTTAGCTTATAGGCATGTATCGTTTAGGATAAACAGAGTTAATTAGGATCTAACAAGTCAACCCGATCCACGTGGTTCCAGCCTCAAAGTTATCAATCTCGTACCGGTAAGGGTACCGGTTTTGTTACTGGTACGGTACGTACCGGTACCGGTAGGTACCGAGGTACCGTTTCGGATTTATCGCTAAAAAATAATATAATTTTTTAAAACTAATATTTTTTACAAAAAATTACATTTGACATATAAAGTAAACTCCACAACTTAAAAATAACTCACAAAACATAACATTTTCAAAGGACAATAATAAATCTATGATATTTCAATATCATTTAATTCACAAAGTTTATAAAATTAGTTAGCATATGCTTGATTAGAAAGAAAATTAATATTCATTTTAACATTAAGGTATGAAAATGAAAACAGAAAAATTAACATTTATTTTCTTATCTAAAGAAATTGAAAAGAAAAATTAACATTCATAAAGTATCGAAAGTGAAAAAAAATATATTTATTTTCATGTATGTATGAAATTATAAATAAAGATTAACATTTATTTTTTATTTTAAATTAAAAAGCAATTTTAAGTTTAAAAAAAAGAATTTTAACATTCATAAAAAGGAATGTTAACTTCAAGTTTAAAAAATGCTAATTTTTTCTTTTAATTTTCATAAAAAATAATGTTAAACTTTTTTTTTGTATTATAAATTTTCCTACCTTAATTAGAAGTATTTATAAGGAAAATGAAAAAAAAAAAAAACAAAGGTACGAAAATGTAATTAAAAATACATAAAAAATTAAAAAATTAAAAAAAAAAAAGAAAACCGGTACCGGCCGAGATCCGGTATTTGGCCGGTACCGCCGGTATTGGCCGGAACCGGCCGGAACCGCCAGTATTCTCGCCGGAACGGTATGGACGTCCGACGGTACCGGTTTTGGTCCGGTACGGAAGGTACCGGCCGGTACCGGCCAGTACGGTACGGGATTAATTACTTTGGACTTCCAGCCCATTTTCACCTGGCATTCAGTTATCTCGATCTCAGCATGTGTCATCTAAACTGGAGCTCAATTCTTCACTTTTTACCTGAGAGCACCTTTTACTCTTAAGCCTAACTTGGGCTCCAAGCCATCATGCATGTGCAAAGTACGCTCTCCAATAATGTTTGAAATCGCCATCTTTGACTTGACGTCATGCATGGATGCCAAGTGAAAAGGTGCTCTCGGGTGAAAAGTATATGATACACACCCTCAAACCCTTTTATAGTACTATTCCTTTTGGCATTTTTGCTTCATCTACGTATTGATTTAACTATCGAAGCACTTCACGGGACACCGGCCAATGAACATTAACTAATTCTACGAAGCTAACTAGAAGATACTTGAATACAAGTCTAACCTAGATAACATCCGGTTAAAGAAATCCAAAATGCACGTGCTAACTCAAACACAAAAAATCTCAACTTTTAATTTAATTATAAGTGTCGAAGTCCAAAAAATTTTATAAAAAAATATTTTCCCATAATCCTTCTAGACATTATTTTTTTTAATTTTCCTTTTGTATTAGCTTTATAGTGACTATTAATTTTTCTAAAAAGACATAATTAATTAACGGATCAGAAGGATTGTGCCCTAAAAAATTGAAAAATTAATTATTCATAAATTGACCTCGACCGAGGTTATTGGAGAGCCTCAGGCTCGAATAGACCAAATCAATGGTTAGCAAGGACAAAAAAGGGGCTATCACATGTTTTCCCGTTGACCACTCCGGTATGTTCGCTAATTAGGGGGCCAAGGGGTCTCTAGATACCACCCATTATCCTTTTTAAGGACCCTATTCTCGATGCTTATTGGGAAGGCCTGAAGAGAGAGAGAGAGAGAGAGAGAGAGAGAGAGAGAGAGAGAGACAGACAGACAGACAGACAGAGACAGAGACATAGAGAGAGAGAGGGGTGGAGAAAAAAATAAATATAGCTGAATTTGGAAGAGAGATCGAGGGAGATATTGCTCTCCATCTTTCTTCCTTTTAATCAACCATGGCCTTCGATCTCTCCTTGGAAGAGATAAAAAATGAGACAGTTGATCTCGTAAGCACACCCAAAACTTATTTGCTTTGCCACTTAGTTTATGGGTATTTCAATTTTAAATACACCATTTTGATGTTTCCATTAAGATCAAAATTTTAGGAGATTCAAATACAGATGCGTCCGTAATAATCGATTTCACATCGTAGTTTTTGATTTGGACATCTGTACTATTTATTTTAAAAATTATCTCATTTACAAATTATTACGGCGAACCAAATACTAGCTAGGTTGAGGATTATATGTGACAATTATATTAGCTTGAAAGGTGTTGGTGAAATGTAATTTTGTTTATTGTGTGTGTAGGAACATATACCAATTGAGGAAGTCTTTGAGCAGCTAAAATGTACGAGGGAGGGTTTGTCTTCTGCAGAAGGAGAAAAGAGGCTCGAAATCTTTGGCCCCAACAAGCTTGAGGAGAAAAAGGAGAGCAAGCTTCTAAAATTTTTAGGATTTATGTGGAATCCTCTATCATGGGTGATGGAGTCTGCTGCCATTATGGCTATTGCCCTAGCAAATGGAGGGGTAACACAATCTCTCTCCCTCTCTTTCTCTCTCTCTCTCTCTCTCTCTCTCTAACGAGATACTGAACTATATATGTGCAGGGGAAGCCTCCGGATTGGCAAGACTTTGTTGGTATTGTTGTGCTGCTCATCATCAACTCAACCATCAGTTTCATTGAAGAAAACAACGCGGGAAACGCGGCTGCTGCCCTTATGGCAGGTCTAGCTCCCAAAACCAAGGTACATTCTTTTAACCTTTTATTTTCATGCCCATAACAAAATAAGGATCCCAGTATTTTGTTAACAAAAGCATCCAATATCTAGTTTTCTAGCGTTACTGAATTGATCATAATTTGAACTTTTTTTGAAGGTGTTGAGAGATGGAAAGTGGAGCGAGCAGGAAGCAGCGATCTTGGTTCCAGGAGACGTGATTAGTGTCAAGCTGGGAGATATTATCCCAGCAGACGCTCGTCTTCTTGAAGGAGATCCCTTAAAAATTGACCAATCTGCCCTGACTGGGGAGTCCTTGCCTGTGACAAAGCACCCTGGACAAGAAGTTTTCTCAGGTTCCACCTGCAAGCAAGGTGAGCTTGAGGCTATCGTCATAGCCACCGGTGTCCACACGTTCTTCGGTAAAGCTGCCCATCTTGTTGACAGCACCAACCAAGTGGGTCATTTCCAGCAGGTAAATATTCTTCATTTGGATAAAAAGTTTGCCTCTTTGTTTCAGACTGGCGAGTAGTGGGTTCATTGCAATAATGAGTTCAGATACTAGGGAGCTAACCATTGTTGAGTGGTTTTGATTAGGTGTTGACGGCCATTGGAAACTTCTGCATCTGCTCCATTGCCCTGGGAATGCTGGTTGAGGTGGTGGTGATGTACCCAATCCAGCAAAGGAAATACAGAGAAGGCATTGATAATCTGCTGGTGCTTCTCATTGGAGGCATCCCAATTGCCATGCCAACTGTTTTGTCTGTGACAATGGCCATTGGGTCTCACCGCCTTTCACAGCAAGGTGCCATCACAAAGAGAATGACTGCCATTGAGGAGATGGCCGGAATGGATGTCCTCTGCAGCGACAAAACCGGAACACTCACCCTCAACAAACTCACTGTTGATAAGACCCTCATTGAGGTTTCACACACTTTCTGCATCTTCTCATGGACGACCCCCCCCCCCCCCCCAAAAAAAAAAAAAAACACATTATTGAAATGCTAAAGTTACATAGTTTTAGATTATGTTTTTAGTGTAATCTAAAACTCCAACAAATAGTCAGCGTGTCAAGTCTTGTGGGTTTGGACTAAAATGAGTACTCATGATTGCAGGTGTTCCCAAAAGACATGGACAAGGATATGGTTCTCTTGCATGCTGCTAGGGCTTCTAGGGTTGAAAATCAGGATGCCATCGATGCTTGCATTGTTGGCATGTTGGGTGACCCCAAAGAGGTATTCATTTCACGAACACGAATACAAATACAGATACGAACACAGATATGAACAAAACACTACATAAGACCTGAAGTGCTCCCACTCTTTTGGAAAAAGTGGGAGTTCCAAAAACAAAATTATATTAACTCTTTATGCTTTGTTTGGTTAGAAAAATAATTCTAAATGAAGGGTGTGAGGAAATTTTTACTTTTTTTGGTTATTTTCTTCTCAAACAAAATAGGAGAAGAGAAAATCCCAAACTTCACCAAATAAGAGAAGTGAAATTCCTAATCTTTGTTTCCCTCTAAACCAAACAAAGCACGGAGTTTGCTTACCAATGCCTTTAGGCACTCCTTAATAACCCCATTTAGACTGTTTTTTCATCAAGTATGGAGATTGAATGAGGTTTTCTGTGGCACTTTTTGGCGAGGATTATAGGCTAGAGCAGGAATCACAGAGGTTCATTTCCTACCCTTCAATCCAGTAGATAAGCGAACAGCAAACACCTACATCGACACTAATGGCAACTGGCACAGAAGCAGCAAGGGTGCTCCAGAGCAAGTAAAAGATTTCTTACCTACTTGAACAATCGTATTCACAATTCCACTTCTGTTTTTACTAGAACGAATCTAACTCAATCGCATTGTGCTAGATCATTGAACTCTGTGGACTGACCGGTGCCGTCGCGAAAAAGGTCCATGAGATCATCGACAACTTCGCAGAGCGCGGCCTTCGATCACTTGGCGTTGCACAACAGGTAATCTTCCTTGAGTTATTATAACAAATGAGACGATTTTTCGATATTCATTTCTTCGTTCTAAGTTGAATCTGGTTGCCTGTGATGTGTTTGTTAGAATGTCCCCGAGAAGACCAAGGAAAGCGCCGGTGGGCCGTGGGAATTTGTGGGTCTGTTGCCCCTCTTTGATCCCCCTAGGCATGATAGCGCAGAGACAATCCGCAGGGCCCTTGACCTTGGTGTCAATGTGAAGATGATCACTGGTGACCAACTTGCCATTGGGAAAGAAACCGGGCGTAGGCTTGGAATGGGCACGAATATGTATCCCTCGTCTTCACTTCTTGGCCAGAGCAAGGACGAGTCTATCTCTTCCATACCCATTGATGAGCTCATTGAGAAGGCTGATGGGTTCGCCGGAGTCTTCCCTGGTAAACTAGATTAAATAAAAAACGATTTAGGAACAACATTTACACATGACATTTTTCTCTATTCGAATTTCATTCCTATAAATTGAGCACCTCTTTGGTCCATTTACTTATTTCTTCGTTTGGCAATTGCCAACGAACAAATAAGCAATTGGATAACAACATGATTTTGCTTATTGCTTATGTATTAGAAATATAGTGTTTGGTTGATGAGATGACCACTAGCACCAACTTGGGGTTGTGCAGAGCACAAGTATGAGATTGTGAAGAAGCTACAAGAGAGGAAGCACATTTGTGGAATGACAGGAGATGGTGTGAATGATGCCCCAGCACTCAAGAGGGCCGACATTGGTATAGCCGTGGCAGATGCAACCGACGCAGCCAGGGGCGCATCAGACATAGTTTTGACCGAGCCAGGACTCAGCGTGATAGTGAGCGCCGTGTTGACAAGCCGAGCCATCTTCCAACGAATGAAGAACTACACCATCTATGCTGTTTCGATCACCATTCGTATTGTGATGGGGTTCATGCTCATAGCTCTTATATGGAAGTTTGATTTCTCGCCTTTCATGGTCCTCATCATCGCCATCTTAAACGACGGAACCATCATGACCATCTCTAAGGATAGGGTGAAGCCGTCTCCTGTGCCAGACTCATGGAAGCTCAAGGAAATCTTTGCCACTGGCGTTGTCCTTGGAACCTACCTTGCTCTCATAACCGTAGTCTTTTTCTGGCTGGCCTCTGACACCGACTTCTTTTCAGTAAGTTTACCAACACTAAACCGTGATGAAATAAAAAATTGACAAAAACAGGTAGTAATTATTACATCCTTATGCAGAATACTTTCGGGGTTAGATCAATCAGGGGTCACACTGACGAGCTCACTGCCGCTCTGTATCTTCAAGTGAGCATTGTGAGTCAAGCGCTCATCTTCGTGACCAGGTCACGAAGCTGGTCTTTTGTTGAACGCCCCGGTCTCTTGCTTATGGGTGCCTTCATTGCAGCTCAGTTGGTAAGTCTTTTCTGCGTTATATTTCGATCTTTATCAGATTTGTTATCCTGATTTTTTCCTAGGGTGCATTTGATCAACTCCCAATTTGGTTATTGCTGATTGCAGGTTGCTACTGCCATTGCTGTGTATGCAAACTGGGAATTTGCACGCATCCAAGGCATCGGATGGGGATGGGCTGGTGTCATTTGGATCTTCAGTCTCGTTACCTACTTCCCTCTCGACATTCTTAAGTTCATCATCCGTTATGCATTGAGCGGAAAGGCCTGGGATAATATGATCCAGAACAAGGTTATTCACAGAAAAGATTTAGAACAATCCATATGCCTAAAGCACAGTAACTAGGAAAACTTCTGTTTGATTTTCGTAACTTACCTTGTTTTCTTTTTCTTGAAAATGATATAGACTGCTTTCACAACTAAGAAAGATTACGGTAGAGGTGAGAGGGAAGCACAATGGGCCTTAGCTCAACGTACACTTCATGGGCTCCAATCTTCAGAATCACAAGACGTCTTCAACGATAAGAGCAGCTATCGTGAGCTGTCTGAGATAGCTGAGCAAGCGAAAAGACGCGCTGAAGTTGCCAGGTAAATACTTCTCGACTTCACGCACTGACGTGGTGAAGTATTCTGGTTCTTATACATATCCAGGCGAATTTTGTTCTTAAATTTGGGATTTTATGGTTTTGTAGGTTGAGGGAGCTCCACACACTCAAGGGACACGTCGAATCGGTCGTGAAGCTGAAGGGATTGGACATCGAAACTATTCAACAGCACTACACTGTCTAAGAGCAGCAAGAAGGGGGGTTGAAAAAGCTGATACATGATAGGAAAAAAAAAACAAAGAAATGTACGAGAGAAATGCAAGTACATAGTAGAAAGGGAATACTCCTCCACCTTGTAATCTTCATTTGCTGTAACCAAAAACAAAAGGAGGTGTTCGCTAATTTTGTTGGGATTTTCAGTTAAGATTTGTCAGAGATCGAATGCACTGAAGGAATGCTGATATTACACTACATATTTATACCATCATAATCTTCTGTTTATCTTACTATTTCCTTCCTATTTTTCTAAGAACTAAAATGAGGTTTGGTTCTCAGCTTCGGGTTTAACGTTTTGCGCACACACCTCCAATGGCATTTTCTCCTCAATTCATCAACACAATGAAACTGAAAACCAAGTTTGAAGGAACGCTTTTAACCTTCATGATGCCAATCTTTCAGTAAATTTATCACGGATTCCAAAACCTAGTGTTTCCTTGTCCACGTCAAATAAATTCCGAATGTAGACTGAGAAACAAAATAACGACGCATATAGTGAAACAAAGTACTATTATCTTCTGAATGGATTCTAGAAGTATCAGCAAACTTTACCAAGCATGAAGATCGAGCAGCAACACAAGCAAAACAAGAAAAACTGGAGGCTAATAGTCCAAAGTCCGGTCCCAATTATAACAACATTCAAAGATATCCGGTGCTAGATTGGCCAAACCCCAGATACATACAGTACACAAACACCAAGTTTTAGCATTAAAAGAAGGATCGTATGCAGAAATTACAAAATATATGTGCAAATGATCCGACAACATGGTAGTTTTGACACGCGATTAATGAACTAAAGTCCAAGAAACATACTTTACCGAGGCTCAAGAAGCAACTCAAAAATTGCACTCCATGACAGTGCTCTCTAACACCCTCCAACAAGCCGCTTCAATTCTCATGTCTCAGTGACTTGAATTTTGAGGCAACCTGAAGGACTAGCCCCCGGAATAAAGCATTTCATAAACAGGCTTAATTCTCCTAGTCAAAACTACACTAAGTACAGAGCCTATAGCACAAACACTTGACAAGACCAGAAAGGTTAGTCGAAAGCAATTTGGACCCAAGCACGAAGTACTGTGCTGCTTTGCTGCTTCCCTGTCATATACAAATCCAGCAAGGAGACCCGAGAAGAGGAGAGCGCCAAGTGGATTCCCAAGTGACATGAAATTGAAAAAAATTCCGAAATTCTTCAAACCGAAAAGCTCAGAAGCAGTTGGGACCATAATAGAGAACTGAAAGCGGTAGCAGATTCCAAGTATTCCAGTTGCTAAATAGAGTGTACCATCAAGCGCAGAAGCATGTAGGAGGTATGCTAGGATCATTATTATCTGTGTGAATGTCATACAAATTGTCCTTGGGATGGTTTTTGACCTGCAATTTGGAGATAAAGAGTAAGAATGTTATGAGGAACTACAGGAAATATATTTGCGGCTTTTATTGAGTAATAGTGTTAAACTGCATCCAAAGAGCGCTAAGCGGGTATTTGGATCATGGGTATGTGGAGGGTATTTGCCAAGAGAAACATAAATGGTATGTGCAGTCTCCCAGAGGAAAGTGCACTAACTTAATTTTGTTGGAAATCACGAGTTTAGTATACAATTGCTGAGAGATATTAAGTATGTGACTTTGAAAACGATAAAACAAAACAAATAAACAGAGTAAATTTATAGAGATCGAAATGAACCAAACCAAGCTTGTGTCCTGGTCAATTGGGGTCATTGTACAGATTGAAATCACAAAGTTCGTAACATTCCAGGTACCGACTTTCAGGGGGCTCAATCACAAACACTTTAAAGTGTTCAGATGAAGGATTTGTGGAGGAATTATTGGAAGGAAAAAGAAAAAGACGAAGAAAAAAGATGAGGAGATTAAAAAGTGAAATGGCCAAATTTAGACGCGGTTTGCCTATCTTTCTTTGCTCTCAACAAATCCTTCAATAAATCCACAATCCAAACACAATCTCTATATAAGCAATATATTGATGGGTCATGCCTTCAATGTATAACATCTTTATGTTGGTAGACATCCTAACAATATCATCAAACTTTAACTTCTCCTTCTAAAAAATTTGTTTTCTAGAAAGGGTCAACAAACGGACGACAAGCACATAAATCATACATCAGCAAACTATCATGCATCCTTCTCGAATTAATTTTGCAGAAAATTAAACAATATGCAATAGTGGCACGTTACCTGACAAAATGTTCAGAAACAGCACCCCCACTGAGACAACCCACGAAATTACAAAAGCTGAAAAGAGATAACAGGATTGTTGTATCTTGAGCACCTTGAGCTATTCCTATCTGAGCCAAGTTGTTTAAAACAGTAACCCCTGAACCAACACCTGCAAAGTAAACCAAAAACAGAAGCCAGAAATCTACCTTTATTAAAGCTTCACGGAACTTGAAATCCTCCCCTCTTTTTGGCCTTCTCTTCTTCTTCTTCACTGCCCCCTCTCCCTCAGCTATAAGTATATCCACTTCTGAAACACTGTCGCTCTCATGAAAACTTCCAAGATTTGTGGTCGATGTAGATGGGGTGAGCAACGGTTCTGTTTTGTCCGTGGACTCCACTGATTGACCAAGTGTTCCTAACTTACTTCGACTCGAAGGATATAATGTCATCTTCAAGGGGATAGCAAGTGGGGTCATGAGAAGTGGCACCATTAGAACGACAAACGCATAGGAAACGAAAGAACTTAACGAAATAACATGATCCAACACTGTCGTTGTGAGAATGTACACGCCGAGTACAACACTGGCAGCTTGGATAAAGAGAAAATGGCTGTGCTCCGCGGAGTCTTCCCCAGAAGCGGGGGTACAAGGTCTAACAGCAAACATCATGAGAGTATATACACTTGGGATCCCATGACTGAGAAACAACAAGAGCTTGGCAGAGGAATTGTGAAGCAAGATGCCAAAAATTTCAGTATAAACTGCAGCACTCAAACCCCCATAGCCTTTGAGAATGCCTGCGACAGTTCCTCTACTGAGAGGGAAGTTTCTCATGTTTGTTACAAGTATAGCTGTCCCAAGCCAAGCACTGCTATTGGTGGCAACACAAAGCGCAAGCCATAACTGCCATCGAATTAGAATTAGTGTGGTCAATTGAAGATGAAAGCTCAAAGTACAGGGGATGAAAGGTGACGTGAAGAGCTTAAATACTGCAATTCCAGTAAGAATGTTTTGGATAATATAGGTGGCAGAACTAAGGTACTGTACAACCTGTGACTATCTGTTGTTCTGCTATCATTTTCTAGTGTGCATGTCTGCCTTTTATTCAAGTGAAATTAACAATTTGGTAACCAAATCTAGATCTATACGCCTTCTTGATGCTACTGTCATTCGTAGACAAATTGGGTGTGATGAATACTCATGAACAAGAGGACCATAGCACAAGTACCTAACTTTCATCGAGCCCAAACGTGGAGTTCAAATTTAACATGTCCTTAAGACAAGTATGACTGAGAAAGGATGTTGATATGGATATGGGTATGGCAGGCAATGCAGAGAAAAGGGAAACAATGTGCCAACCATAATACTGTTTCAAATAAATGAAGTACAACATGATGTGGAACATAAACTTAGGGAACTGTTCTCTAGCTTTTAAGGAAACAATGTATAGGGATGAAGAGCAAAATCAGGAGGAAGAACAGTTGGAGTCTCTCAAATTGACAGTGGATTAGGACTATGTGGAGGTGGTGTTGGACTAGAACGCATTTCTCGTAACTCTTTTCTACAGACCCGAAATTCCTTGTCGGGTAAGTTCCGACCCGCATCAAAGGCGTAACGATCTGGGCACTGTCTCGGAGAGAGGCTCGGTGAAATAGACATGTCTGTGAAGACACGATCTGGGCACTGTTTATTGGTCTGTCTTGATAAAAGGAATCTAAAGAATATAAAATTATGTAAAAGTTAAAAAAAGGTCACTAAAGACGCCGAATAAGTAAAAAAAAACTTTGTTTTTGATTTATTTTTATCTTTTCTGAACTTTTTTTAAATTTGGCCGATGATTGATAATTTTTCTGAAAGCACTTGTCGAGATAAACCAATAAATCAAAAAAAGTTGATGAAAAAAAATTGCAAAAAAATTTCAAATAAGGACGAAAAAAATTTCAATAAATACCACAGTTCAAATGAATCTAAAGTAATAAGTCAAAATAAAAAGTGTACTTTTGAACAAAGTGACACAAATCCACAGTGGCTAGCTATTTTAGCCAATAAGACTCTTTTAAAGAGCATGATGAAGTTGCTCTTAGCAATTTGAAATTTTTGACACCCTCATGGTTCAAGTATTATTATCATGATTTGAATTGTTCAAATTTTATAATTTATTGAGTAGATCACTTATCACACTAACAAAAATATAAACGATTGAATGTAAAAAATAGATGATCAACATGATGTAAGAAATTAATTGGAAGAAAATTTATTCATATCATGTGGTTAATAATGTCTCATTAACTTAATTTTTAATATATTTGACGAACTCTATAAATAAATAATTTAAATCATGACAATAAAATCTCGATAAAATTTGAATCACGATGACCGATTGAACCCACATGGTGGTCTTCAATCTCCAGTATTTGAAATCATTATGTTTGGATAAGTTTTTGCCAAAATCTAGACAAAGAAAATAGTAAAAAATTATTGACTCAGTAAATTACAAAATTGGTCCTTAAATTTTCACGTTGGTAATCGAAATTATAATATCTTTCTGTCATCTTAATATGACTCGGTTATATAATCTTCTGCTAATATCGAATTCGAAAAAGAAACACCGACGACTTAAATGATCAATATTTTTATTTATTAATTTAACTTCTAAAAATAGACAATTCAAATAAACAAAGTTCAAAAAATTTATAAATAATGAACTAAATTTATAAAGTTCAAAAAAAGACAAATTGATCAAACGGGTTGATCTGATTTGAAGTAGTAAATTTATTTGTGATTAATTTACTACTTGATGAAATTTTTTAGTTTGTAAACACCTGTATATAAGTTAATTTTTTTTTTTTAAAACATTGGATTGGTCAATACATGGCTCAACAGTTTATTTGTGTGCTAAATGTTTTTTTTTTTTTTGGTTATATTGGCTTAGTATATTCGCGATCCAACCAAACTAGTAAATTAAAAACAAACCGAAATCGAGATCAAAATCAAACTGGACACGATTACTTTGGTTTGATTTCGGTTTTTAAGTTCGTTGATCAAATTCTATCTATCTTTTTCCCTGACGAAATTGAACGATCTTATAAGGGGTGTAATGAAATTTGTATTTTCGAGGCGACGTTTAATCATGTCACTCTTTGAAAAATGCATGTCATAATTTATATCAATTTATAAAATCCTCATGATCACCTCAAAACACATTCGGCGTGATTTTTCCTTCAAATTGAACCAATTATATCCCTAGGTATGAAGATAATATACTCTTCTTTGCTGAAACCCTAAGAGCCGAATATACAAGTTTGATTTTATATGTATTTTTAAATTAAACCAAATCGAATCAGTTACGATATCCTCCTCTTAGCTAGAACTAGACATCTCTAGAGTTAATTTTTAGCAACTTGCCACGTGCACCTACTTTTTTTCTTCATTTTTGCCTTTATAAAAAAAATTAATGTTAGGAACACAGATCATTCGGACATATTTGAATACAGATATATTCAGAATCGTTAAATACACCTGAGGTCCTCAATAATTTATGAACTTTACGTATATTTAATAATTCTGGACACATCTATATTGAATATGTCCGGAACATCTGTGTTTCAATATTTTCCCTGTAAAAAAAAGCACCACGTTACTTTGATATTTTCTTATGTCACGTCAAATTATTAATCATTCATCTAATAATTGATTTAGTTATTAATTTAACTTTGCAAAAACATCAAATCAAATATCAAATCGCTATTAAAATTATGATAGTGATCCGTATAATTTCATTATTTTTTACATATATATTTAAATGTGACTTCATACTTAGGCCCCGGTTGGATGGAGGAGTATTTTGAAGGGGATAAGTTATGGAGGGATGATAAGATAAGAGGGGGTATTAGTTTTAGAGGGAGGGCCCACTTTGATGTGATGTTTATAGAGGGAGGGTAAAAAAATAGATGGTTTGGATGGAGGTTTAAATAGGGGATAAAAGGGGATAAGAGTGGGTGGATAAGGAAAAAACTGTTGCTCGTTTGGATGGGGGAAAAAAGAAGGGGATAATTTTTAGAGGGGGTAAAAGGATCGATCTGACATGTTTAGCATGATTTGGGAGCAAAAAATGGAGGGGGATAATTTTTCACCCCTCCAAAAATAATCCCCCGGAGAGGGATAAAGGGGGATAATTTTTGGGTAGGGGGGTGCTCAAAAATAATCCAAGAGGGGAGGGATAAAGAGGGGAGGGGGTATTATCCAAGAATAATACCACTTCTTCCTCATTACAAATACAAAATAATCTTATCCCCCTATTTTATGCTTCATTCAAATCAAGTACTATTTTATCCCTCTTTTTTAATATTTCATTCAAATTTTCTATTTTTTATTACCCCCTCTATAAATATCACATCAATGTGGGCCAACCCTTTAAAAATAATACCCCTCTTATCTTATCCCCTTCAATAACTTATCCCCCTAAAAATAGAGTCCATTTGGACTGCGGTATTTATTGTGGTATTTATTGAAATTTTTTCGTCCTTATTTGAAATTTTTTTTGTAATTTTTTGTTTTTCATCAATTTTTTTTTGATTTGTTGATTCATCTCGACAAGAGCTTTCAGAAAAGTTATCAATCATCGGCTAAATTTGAAAAAAGTTCAGAAAAGACAAAAATAAATAAAAAAATAGAGTTTTTTGTACTTATTCGTCGTCTTTAGTGATTTTTTTTAACTTTTGTACATAATTTTATACTCATTAGATTCCTTTCATCAAGACGGACTAATAAACTACAAAATATTGACATTTAAACAACAAATGCACAAAAAAAATGAATAAAGACAAAAATAACAAATAAATAAAAACTATAGCCCAAATGGGGCCTGTAATCCCTTATCCAATCAGCCCCTCAAATGACTATTTTTGAATAATTTAAGGGTTTTTTAACTTTGTTTTACCAATTAACAAAAAAAAATAACAACAAAATATAAATCAACAATAAAAAATTTAGTTAAAAAGAAAAAATATATAATTTAGCTCGCGTAAATTTAGTTAACAATAAAAAAGAGAAAAATATAATTTTGGGAGGGGTGAAAATATAAGAGGGGGTAATAATTTTTGGAGGGGATAAGAGGGGGGGATAATTTTTGGAGGGGCACTTTTTTCCCATCCAAACCATGCCAAAATTAGTAATAAGGGGTGATAATTTTTGGATGGAAATATCCCCCATCCAAACGGGGCCTTATGTCCTTCTTGATTTTCCAAAATAAAATTTAATATGATTAACAGTTATGCATATCAAATAACTTATTATTATATGAATGATTATATTTTGGAATATCTAACTTTTTTATTGGATTTATTTTTACTTCTATTTTTTAAAAATTATATTTTTTTTGTTTTTACTTCTATTTTTTAAAAATTATAATTTTTTTGTTTTTCGTTAATTTTTCATAAATTATTAATTCGTCTTGACGAGAAATTTTAAAAAATTTATAAATAATGGACGAAATTTTAAAAATTTAGACAAAAATAATTAATTAGTAAATTTTTGACGACCTAATAATTCATAAATAAATAACACAAGAATAAGAAAAAAAATTTAAGGAGATAAATAAGGTAGGCCAAACTTTAAATCCTCATTAAAAGGTTTGCAATATGTTGTCTTGATTTAAGGCTATAAATAGGGTGTTAAAAAAATAAAAAAATTGAATCAAAGTGGAGAATCAAACAAAATCAACGACTTGATCTGATTTTTCAATTAGTCTGGTTTTGCTCATTTTTAAAATATTTTGTTCGGTTTTGATTTTATGATATTGAACATCAAATCGAATCAAACTGAATCGAACCAAATCGAACAGAACCAAGGCACGTGCAATATGTATCTTTTTTTAATTTTCTAAATCTATTTATGATCAATTTACTCCTTGATGAATATTTTTAGATTGTAAACACTTATGTACAAAGTTAATAAATATTTTTCACATTTGGTTTTATCAATTCATAGCTCACCATCTTATTTGTGCACTAAAAAACTTAATATTTTTTTTAATATATTAGGCTTGGTATTCATGACCAAATTAAACCGGTAAATAAACAACAGAACAAAATCGAGCAAATCGAAATCAAACCAAACCGGATTAGTTCAGTTTGATTCTAGTTTCTAAATTCCTAAATCAAACACACATGTTCGGTTTGAATTTTTTTTTTCCCAAACTGAACTGATTATACCCCTAGGAATCGAGATAACTCCTCTTAGCTAGCTAAAACTCTAGAAACCGAGCATGCCCGGTTTGATTATAAATTTTTTTAAATTAGATCAAACCGAACCAGTTACATATTTTTTAATTATAGGAATATCCTCCTCTTAGCAGGTAAATAGGTCTCTTTTTTTTTGGCATTTCCCCTTCATTACGTATTTAAGAGCCACGTGCACCACAATGTTTGCTTTGGGGTACCTTTTTTCTTCACTTTTGCCTTTATTTAAAAAAACAAACACCACGTTACTTTTATATTTTCTTATTTCATGTGAAATTATTAAATTCAAGAAAAGGACAACAACCCACCATGAGTAGAACCGTGACTGAGCCACCTAGGGATAAATCATTTAAATCCGGTTTATTTAAATTTTGTTAATTTATTTACTATTTTTGTTAAATTCTACTTAAAACTAAAACGGTTTACCTTTGTAGAATCATTAAGTATAATTTTGCGTATTATCCCCTCATCATAAACATAGGTGTCCGAACAAGATTAATATTTTTTCTCTTATATTTTATGAAATATGCTGACGCCAAATTAAATACTATTTCACTAGGCTAGTCGCTTGTTCAAAAGAAAGCATATAATATATCGATAAAGATCGTCACCTAAACATTG
Organism: Arctostaphylos glauca; assembly: GCA_019985065.2. NCBI lineage: Eukaryota > Viridiplantae > Streptophyta > Magnoliopsida > Ericales > Ericaceae > Arctostaphylos > Arctostaphylos glauca. The sequence continues at coordinate 6,127,737 of JAHSPW020000002.1, forward strand.
TGGTGCACGTGGCTCTTAAATACGTAATGAAGGGAAAATGCCAAATGGTGAAATAAAAACGGTTGAAACAGTTGCAATTCAGGTGTTCGTCGAGACAATAATGAGAGGATGAATTACACGTTATACCCCTCACGCCTTACTAAATAGTACTTTGGCACTTAATGTTTAGGTTTTTGTAATTTTGTTCCTAGGCTTGAGATTTTGTCAATGTGGTCTACAGTAGAAGTCAAGTACTCTACTAATAAACGCCAAATCAAAAGACTAGAGTGGAGAAAATAAATTAAAACAGTGGCCTTAGTGTAAACTTCTAAAAACTAATGCCTCATTTGATAAAAGGTTTCAAAATTATGAGATTCGGATAGTGGTGAGATTAGGTTAGGATTAGTAATACTAAATAAATTATTAATACCACATCTGAAACTAAGAACCATGTTTATTTAGAACTCGGATTAGACTAATAGTTCATGGCATGTGTTTGTTTGTAAGAGGGAGAATGGAATTAAAAATCATAATTTCTAATTTTGCCCTTTCATTTTTTATTGATCACTTGCAAAGGTTGATTTTGTTACTCCAATTTTTTTCAAGACTTAAATTTAATGGTTATGGTCTATAAATTTATTTTTATTTTACTTTCAAAAGTTCATGAAAAGAAAAAAACCGGTTATAGATACAATAAATAGCGAAAGATTCGATTTTGGATTATCCAAAAATCTATGGTCTTTTTGATTAGTAAAATATCAACTATTCAACTTAAAAAAAATATATGAGACGAAATGATATTAGATACAAATAAGAAACAAAGTTCATAACAATTAAATATAACCATAATTAGACAAAATCATGGGCAATTAGGTCTTTTCTCATGGAGTGTGGTGGGATTGGATTATGAATACCATCTCCCCCTTAGGCTTCATAATCCTCCTTCGTGGCCTCACTATGAATCCCTTGGGCTTCGTAATCCCAAGTTAATTGTGCAAAACAAACACCTATTTAAAGGACCCACCGGACTATGAATCCAATCCCAAGGGTGAGGAGACTTAACAAACAACTTGGGTGTTAAAATAGGAAATTTTGTGGGGTTTGATGTTTTCATTTAAATATCTGTATTTTTATTGTAGCATGCGATGCTTTTAAATAATACCATCCGATATGTAATTATGCATTTCTCCCCACACAATGAACATCGATCGTGCATGTAGTGGGTTAGGTTGGCATTAGACTTGAGATGCACCGTTGATTAAGCCCAACAGCCTAACAATCTCATGGGCCAAATCAAAGCCCAATATGATCCATGAGATCTCACACAACCAGCTTAGCTTATAGGCATGTGTCTTTTAGGATGAACAGAGTTAATTAGGATCTAACAAGTCAACCCGATCCACGTGGTTCCAGCCCATTTTCACCTGGCATTCAGTTATCTCGATCTCAACATGTGTCATCTAAACTGGAGCTCAATTCGTCACTTTTTACCTGAGAGCACCTTTTACTCTTAAGCCTAACTTGGGCTCCAAGCCATCATGCATGTGCAAAGTACGCTCTCCAATAATGTTTGAAATCGCCATCTTTGACTTGACGTCATGCATGGATGCCAAGTGAAAAGGTGCTCTCGAGTGAAAAGTATATGATACACACCCTCAAACCCTTTTATAGTACTATTCCTTTTGGCATTTTTGCTTCATCTACGTATTGATTTAACTATCGAAGCACTTCACGGGACACCGGCCAATGAACATTAACTAATTCTACGAAGCTAACTAGAAGATACTTGAATACAAGTCTAACCTAGATAACATCCGGTTAAAGAAATCCAAAATGCACGTGCTAACTCAAACACAAAAAATCTCAACTTTTAATTTTATTATAAGTGTCGAAGTCCACAAAATTTTATAAAAAAATATTTTTCCATAATCCTTCTAGACATTATTTTTTTTAATTTTCCTTTTGTATTAGCTTTATAGTGACTATTAATTTTTCTAAAAAGACATAATTAATTAACGGATCAGAAGGATTGTGCCCTAAAAAATTGAAAAATTAATTATTCATAAATTGACCTCGACCGAGGTTATTGGAGAGCCTCAGGCTCGAATAGACCAAATCAATGGTTTGCAAGGACAAAAAAGGGGCTATCACATGTTGTCCCGTTGACCACTCCGGTATGTTCGTTAATTAGGGGGCCAAGGGGTCTCTAGATACCACCCATTATCCTTTTTAAGGACCCTATTCTCAATGCTTATTGGGAAGGCCTGAAGAGAGAGAGAGACAGACAGAGACAGAGACACAGAGAGAGAGAGAGAGAGAGGTGGAGAAAAAAATAAATAGAGCTGAATTTGGAAGAGAGATCGAGGGAGATACTGCTCTCCATCTTTCTTCCTTTTAATCGACCATGGCCTTCGGTCTCTCCTTGGAAGAGATAAAAAATGAGACAGTTGATCTTGTAAGCACACCCAAAACTTATTTGCTTTGCCACTTAGTTTATGGGTATTTCAATTTTAAATACACCATTTTGATGTTTCCTTAAAGATCAAAATTTTAAGAGATTCAAATACAGATGCGTCCGTAATAATCGATTTCACATCGTAGTTTTTGATTTGGACATCTGTACTATAGTATTTTAAAAATTATCTCATTTACAAATTATTACGGCGAACCAAATACTAGCTCGGTTGAGGATTGTATGTAACAATTATATTAGCTGAAAGGTGTTGGTGAAATGTAATTTTGTTTATTGTGTGTGTAGGAACATATACAAATTGAGGAAGTCTTTGAGCAGCTAAAATGTACGAGGGAGGGCTTGTCTTCTGCAGAAGGAGAAAAGAGGCTCGAAATCTTTGGCCCCAACAAGCTTGAGGAGAAAAAGGAGAGCAAGCTTCTCAAGTTTTTGGGTTTTATGTGGAATCCTCTATCATGGGTAATGGAGTCTGCTGCCACCCATGATATAGGATTCCACATAAAACCCAAAAACTTGAGAAGCTTGCTCTCCTTTTTCTCCTCAAGCTTGTTGGGGCCAAAGATTTCGAGCCTCTTTTCTCCTTCTGCAGAAGACAAGCCCTCCCTCGTAAATTTTAGCTGCTCAAAGACTTCCTCAATTGGTATATGTTCCTACACACACAATAAACAAAATTACATGTCACCAACACCTTTCAAGCTAATATAATTGTTACATATAATCCTCAACCTAGCCAGTATTTGGTTCGCCGTAATAATTTGTAAATGAGATAATTTTTAAAATACTATAGTACAGATGTCCAAATCAAAAACTACGATATGAAATCGATTATTACGGACGCATCTGTATTTGAATCTCTTAAAATTTTGATCTTTATGGAAACATCAAAATGGTGTATTTAAAATTGAAATACCCATAAACTAAGTGGCAAAGAAAATAAGTTTTGGGTGTGCTTACGAGATCAACTGTCTCATTTTTTATCTCTTCCAAGGAGAGATCGAAAGCCATGGTCGATTAAAAGGAAGAAAGATGGAGAGCAGTATCTCCCTCGATCTCTCTACCAAATTCAGCTCTATTTATTTTTTTCTCCACCTCTCTCTCTCTCTCTCTCTCTCTCTCTCTCTCTCTCTCTCTCTCTCTCTCTCTCTCTCTCTCTCTCTCTCTCTCTCTCTTCGGGCCTTCCCAATAAGCATCGAGAATAGGGTCCTTAAAAAGGATAATGGGTGGTATCTAGAGACCCCTTGCCCCCCTAATTAACGAACATACCGGAGTGGTCAACGGGACAACATGTGATAGCCCCTTTTTTGTCCTTGCTAACCATTGATTTGGTCTATTTGAGCCTGAGGCTCTCCAATAACCTCGGTCGAGGTTAATTTATGAATAATTAATTTTTCAATTTTTTAGGGCACAATCCTTCTGATCCGTTAAGTAATTATGTCTTTTTAGAAAAATTAATGGTCACTATAAAGCTAATACAAAAGGAAAATTGAAAAAATAATGTCTACAAGGATTATGGGAAAATATTTTTTTATAAAATTTTGTGGACTTCGACACTTATAATAAAATTAAAAGTTGAGATTTTTTGTGTTTGAGTTAGCACGTGCATTTTGGATTTCTTTAACTGGATGTTATCTAGGTTAGACTTGTATTCAAGTATCTTCTAGTTAGCTTCGTAGAATTAGTTAATGTTCATTGGCCGGTGTCCCTTGAAGTGCTTCGATAGTTAAATCAATACGTAGATGAAGCAAAAATGCCAAAAGGAATAGTACTATAAAAGGGTTTGAGGGTGTGTATCATATACTTTTCACCCGAGAGCACCTTTTCACTTGGCATCCATGCATGACGTCAAGTCAAAGATGGCGATTTCAAACATTATTGGAGAGCGTACTTTGCACATGCATGATGGCTTGGAGCCCAAGTTAGGCTTAAGAGTAAAAGGTGCTCTCAGGTAAAAAGTGACGAATTGAGCTCCAGTTTAGATGACACATGCTGAGATCGAGATAACTGAATGCCAGGTGAAAATGGGCTGGAACCACGTGGATCGGGTTGACTTGTTAGATCCTAATTAACTCTGTTCATCCTAAACGATACATGCCTATAAGCTAAGCTGGTTGTGTGAGATCTCATGGATCATATTGGGCTTTGATTTGGCCCATGAGATTGTTAGGCTGTTGGGCTTAATCAACGGTGCATCTCAAGTCTAATGCCAACCTAACCCACTACATGCACGATCGATGTTCATTGTGTGGGGAGAAATGCATAATTACATATCGGATGGTATTATTGAAAAGCATCGCATGCTACAATAAAAATACAGATATTTAAATGAAAACATCAAACCCCACAAAATTTCCTATTTTAACACCCAAGTTGTTTGTTAAGTCTCCTCACCCTTGGAATTGGATTCATAGTCCGGTGGGTCCTATTAAATAGGTGTTTGTTTTGCACAATTAACTTGGGATTACGAAGCCCAAGGGATTCATAGTGAGGCCACTAAGGAGGATTATGAAGCCCAAGGGGGAGGTGGTATTCATAATCCAATCCCACCACACTCCATGAGAAAAGACCAAATTGCCCATGATTTTGTTTAATTATGGTTATATTTAATTATTATGAACTTTATTTCTTATTTGCATATAATATCATTTCGTCTCATATATTTTTTAAGTTGAACAGTTGATATTTTACTAATCAAAAAGACCATAGATTTTTGGGTAATCCAAAATCAAATCTTTCACTATTTATTGTATCTAGAATCGGTTTTTTTTTTTGTTTCATGAATTTTTTAAAGTAAAATAAAAATAAATTTATAGACCATAACCATTAAATTTAAGTCTTGAAAAAAATTGGAGTAACAAAATCAACCTTTGCAAGTGGTCAATAAAAAAACACAATAAAAAATGAAAGGACAAAATTAGAAATTATGATCTTTAATCCCATTCTCCCTCTTACAAACAAACACATGCCATGAACTATTAGTCCAATCCCGAGTTCTAAATAAACATGGTTCTCAGTTTCAGATGTGGTATTAATAATTTACTTAGTATTACTAATCCTAACCTAATCTTAGCACTCTAAAAATCCCATAATTTTGAAACCTTTTATCAAATGAGGCCTTAGTTTTTAGAAGTTTCCACTAAGGCCACTGTTTTAATTTATTTTCTCCACTCTAGTCTTTTGATTTGGCGTTTATTAGTAGAGTACTTGGCTTCTACTGTAGACCACATTGACAAAATCTCAAGCCTAGGAACAAAATTACAAAAACCTAAACATTAAGTGCCAAAGTACTATTTAGTAAGACGTGAGGGGTATAACGTGTAATTCATCCTCTCATTATTGTCTCGACGAACACCTGAATAGCAACTGTTTCAACCGTTTTTATTTCACCATTTGGCGTAAGAGTCGACAACCTTTTATTTCACCATCTAGCGTATTGAAGTTCGACGTGCAGATGAAGATCGGCGTTTTTATGTTGATTGGGCCGTTTTATCCTGGAAAACAGAGTTGCGAATCGTTTTTAAGAAGACTGTGAATACATATGATTTGGTTCGATATCGTACTGACTTACATTCTGTTTACAGTTTATGAAATTCTTTTCATTTCGATTCGATATGTAATTTTATTTTATTATGTAATTTGTCTCGATGATTAATAAATGTATATTTTTTGCAACTTCCAAACATATTTTGAATTAATTTTCACTATATTTTGTGCACAATAAAACTCCTACGTCCGTGAAAACTAGATAACATCTTGTGCAAGTCTCTGTCATCATTCTTAAAACTTATCAACAAAGAATAGTCGAAATAAAATATTAGTTTTTTACTAGGTCAGTTTTTAAAATCAAATCAAATTCAAGATATCGTGTCCCGTTGGAAATGACATCAATTTAAGTTATCGAGCAAATGAAAATAATACATGAAATAAACACAAGATATTTAATCAATAAAATAAAACTTATGTGAGTGTTATTTTTTAACAAATAAGATAGTGACATTACCTAGATAACATACAATATTATAAAATCGACATTTCCGATTTGTAGACTTTTATTATCGTGGAACGTACTTATAATTTATGGATTTTGTCAGGTAGGATCATCATTTAACTATCTAAGAAAATTCAATTTTTTATATATATATATATATATATATATATATATATATATAATTTTGCCAATAAATAACAAAGCCCAACTACGGCATTCTCTGCAATCATAGGTAGACTCTAAATTAGAGTTATTTTTTTCGTACTGTACCATTTCGTATCAGTCTCATAGCGATGTCAATCTATCAGCGTAACATCCCGATCATTGTTCCAGACTCGATCACACCTTATACAATAGTATCTGCTTTGGATGCTCAAATTTCATGGACTTCTATGTATGTAGGTCATTTAACTTTGTATTATTAAAGGACAACCACGCTTAACTGTGAAGTTTTATTGAGTTTTAATGTCATCGTGACTTTAAAAGACTTTGATGTATGGTCATGATCTATTATATATAATAGTGAATTTTAAATTTACCAAGCGATGTAAAATTATTGACCATCGATCCGAACGTTCATTGAGAATCTTTTATAGACATTGGCCCTCATAACTGACAATGTTTGACATTACAACTTGATTGGAGTGTCACAATGACGACAACGACGACGATGATGATGATAATAACAAAATTCAAGGGGAACTTATTTTTTAGTCTTATCTCTAAGTGTTTGTTATTTTTTCATCTCATGCTCTTATAAATATTAAGTTTTGATACTTTTTTAAAAAAATACCAAACTTACCCTCATCTTGATATTAACCAGGGTTAGCAGCAATAAATCCCTAAAAATACGTCATTAATAGTCTTCTCCCAAATATTGGACTCGTCTCTCCTAAAATCGCAAGATTGAAAAAAAAGGGTTAACGATCCTCCGTTTTAGGATGACACCAAAGATCTAAGGCTCCAAAATCTATCAACTCAACGGAATCGCATACAAACACCGCACCACATCTATGGAATATCGTTCGCTGGTGCGGAAATACGGAGTACGGGTTTGATTTAACTGCTATCGGAGAAGGATGACGGAAGTCAAATGGTTTTCGTCGAACTAAGGGCTAGGGTAAGATACAAATCGTTGGAATGCGTGTTTGTTTTAGATGATATGAACTCGGTATATTTGAAAGTCATGGTACATTTTCAAATATCATGGTAAATTAGCAAAAAACATGGCAAATTTGTCAAAACGTTATAACACCTACAAGTCATGGTACATTTTCAGATATCATGATCAATTTGAAGATCATGGTAAATTTACAGGTAAAGAACAACACCCATCGTCTATGGTAAATTTGAAGGTAACACACAGCATCGAATAAATTGGCAGATTTCATAGTAAATTTACAGGTTAAAACACTAAATATGCAGGTTATGATAAATTTACAGATATTATGGTAAATTTGTAGGTATTGAACAAAACCTGCAAATCATAGTACATTTTCATAAAATGGTAAAGAAAATTATTAAAAATAATAATGAATCTCAAACTGCCATTTTCTGTAAAGATAATTAGTAAAAATAATTATGATTCCATGTTTTAAACTTAAATTAGTGCTACAAATTTAAAGTTAACAAATCAAGAATTAACTAACCAAAAGATAAAAGGGTAAAGTATCCCTCAAAAGTAATGGTAAATTTGTTAAACCATACAAAAATAAAATTAAAACATAAGTTCAAAAAGTGAATGTGATGAAAACCTAAGCTGTAGAGGTAAATAGGACTCTGATTTAAATTACCCAAAAATAAATTAAACATAACTTTAATCTAAAAGGCATGACGGCTCGCGGTCACGGGTAATAATGTTTATTTGCCTACGAATTAGGGGTGCTACAAAAACAACGGACCGAAAAAACTAAAAAAAAAAAAAAATCAGTTGGAATATTCGATCCACAGTTAGTCCATAAGCTTGTTTGATTGGTTTCTGTTTTTTCTAGAAAAAAAAAAATTAATTTTCGGTTCGGTTTCGATTTTCACTAAATATCTCTGAACCGATCCGAATGATATACCCCCTCCGTCCCATTTTTATAATTCATTATTCTAATTTGGGGCGTTCCAAAATGAAAGCCTATTTTCTCAAAATAACAATTGAAACTTTATTAAATTTTTTTTTTACTTATTTGTTTAAATAAAACTTGTACTGTACACATCAATCAAACTATTTGAAAAAGACTCATTGATATTCTACCTCAAGGGCATATTTGAAAAGAAAAATACTTTTTGTAGTAATTATTATGTTTCCGTAAAAAGTTAGAATTTCATAGAGGGACTACGAATTTGGGATGGAGAAAGTAATATCAAATCGAACCGAAACATGTAAAAAAATAAACTAATTTTGAAAAAAAAAAAAAAAAAAAGACCGACCGGACCGAATCAACTCGAAATCTCTGAAAAAATCAACTGAACTGAAGCACTCTGAACTGGTCCGTCATGGCGGAGAAACCGACCGGACTAAACTAATTTCACCCTGTACAAAGCAGATTGGACCCGTTACTGAACCGGATTTGGGGGAGCTGTAGTGCACTTCTCTGTAGTGCGAACAAAACGGCGCAGTTTTGTCATCTTTGCTATCGAAACTACATCGTTTTGATTCCATGTATTTTGACAAAAAATTGCATGATAAGTTAAAACGATGTAGTTTTGAGGACAAAATATGCAAAACTACGTTGTTTTGTCCGCACTACAGGAAAGTGCACTACGAGGAGTCCTTACTGAACCCAAAAGAGGTAATGAGCCTGAACCCAATCGATGTCTTCTCTGTCTATCACCGTTTTGAGGCTCAGCCCATGATTCGAATAATGGGCTGCGAGATAACTAGTCACTAAACACTGTAGACGAAATGAACATTATTTACAAACAGAGCTATCAATAAAAGTAAAGGCTTCACAGGTAAGTGGTCTCCATCAAAGGATCCGTGGTCTATTCACAATCACGGATTCTTCGTACTCCGCAGATAATTGAAGGTAATTCGTTTGTTTGAACTTGAGGTTGATATTTTCTGTATGATGGTCGGCTGTAACAGTATCATCACATTAATATAAAACATTATCATATTATAACCCTATATAGTCACTTCACCAAGAAATTTGTCTTCTTGTGACTTTCTTTTTCTGCATTGCTTCGTGTTGTTTTCTTCCTTTTGCCTGTTGTTGCTTGCTACTTGAGCTTTGTGAACATCTTAATACATAATTAGAGTTGTTAATAACCGTCTATTAGGAATGATAGATAATATGTATGTAATGTCAAAAAAACTTAAAATTTCACTGCATATTTTACGAATATTAATATAAATTCAAAAATATTAAGAGATTTTCTACTGGCTTTAATACACATTTTACACATTAAAGACTGCGGTTAGCATTTCTAATTAGGAAACAAAATTCACATCATCCTTGTATCAAGTGGGACCCCCCCAATTGTTTGCATTAGTTGCAAGTTGATGAATCCAAATTGATTCAGCTTAGTGCTCAACCTTTGAATACTCTTTTGTTTAGTACTCATTCATTCAGCACCTGTTCGCTCTTGACTCATCCGTTTAGCAGATGGTTGCTCAAGCTTAGGCGTTCGGCATTACATATTTAGTTGGCACTTAGCCTTCCGAGAATTAAGCCACTTGGCTAAGAGAAACGAATCATGGGATCCGTTCGGCTAGATCTCGTAAATGAGACTCGAGAGTGCTCAGAATTTCTAAAACGGAGCCCACAATAAATAAAATGTTCCTCCAAATAAGAAAGTGGGAGCATGATCAATAGCTATTAAGCCCCCTAGATTCCTCCAACCTTCAAGATTAAGGTCCGTTCTCGCACTCACCACTTTTATACCACCACCCTCTCTCTCTTTATTGATATCTAACTTTATCGTCAAATGATTCTTTGTCAAAAAACATTCATATCTCATAACTTGTGTATATGAACCATCATAGGAGTAGAAAGCGCCACCATCTAGTTTTTGACATCATCAACAAATAAGATTGGGCAAACAAAATTGATCTAATCAAACCAAATTCACATTCATACGTAAAATCTCTCTAACATTTTGACAAAATAAAAAATTAAAACAAAATAAAGGATATACAATTTGACCTATCTTGCAACATCAAATATATACCACAATCACATAGGAAGAGGTAGCAAAAATCGAAGAAATTATTGAGTGTTGTTAGAGTACCGCTACGAGATATTATAATTCTCTTCACAATTACATATTCATGTAAGATCACAAGTGTATGAATTCACATAAATATATGTAATTCCAATTCATAACAGTAATTTTTTAAATTTTCCCACCTAAAAAGGTTGGGAATGACACCTATAGGGTTGCGAAGATTTACTAGTCTAATTCGATTCGTCTTTGAAACTCGGGTTGCACTTGTAACTTGCACAACAAATATCACGTTAGTGTCACCCAGCTATTACCAGTTAGAATGCACTCAAATACTTAAGTTAAAATGTGTGTAATCAAAACATATATAATAATAACTATACTTGTAATTGATTGCATACCTACTTAAATAATGTAATCTCATATTTATAAGCCACCTCGTACCTTTATTATTTGGAAACTGAATGATATGGGGTATCTTCTTGATTTATCAAGGATTTAGAATTAAATCATTTCCCAATTGACTAATTACTAAATTTGATTGTTTTCTCGTGACACAAGGGTTTTCCAAACAAGACTCTTGTCATACTTCCATATTTTTTTTCCGGATGGCCGATCGATCGCTCAACATGGCGACGATGATTTGCACTCAAAAGTGTATTTATTTTCCGTCAAAACCCTTTGACTTACATGAGTTGATTGTGTAAGGACCCGGAAAATTTGAAATTTTAAAAATAATTATTTGAAAGTTTATTTTGGATAAATAAAGTTAATTAAGGGTGTTATGTATCGGATTATAAGTATGGGACCCGAGCCCGGAGCCTACTCTTTTATTTCGTGCGCGTATCCTTATTTGGTAAATTACGTGGGTGCCCTTGGGAGAGTTAAAAATCTGATTTTTAGGAAGGGGGGGAAAGCCTTCCCCATTTGTTTCCCCAAAACCATCTCAAGAACCCTTGCTCACTCTCCCTTCTCTCTACAAATCCACCCTTCTCTCTTCACCATTTGCGAATTCCTTGGAGAACCCGGGGCTTTGCATCGTGCTTGACGAGGAACCAAGGCCGGATCGTGGAGTAAAGCCCGGGAGGTGCGGATTTGAAGCTTGGAAGATCAACCGAGCTAGGGCTTTCACCCCTTTGCTCAAATCCAACATTTGAAGCTTGAGGTAGGGATTTCTACCTTGTATTATGTATATATGATGTGTTTTGGTGCATATTTCGTGATTATATTGTTGTCTTGGAGTGATTTGGAGCTATGGCGAAATCTGCAAATCGTGCAGATTTCTGCAGATCGCATAGGGGCGTCCGGACGGAGACCATGGGCGTCCGGACGGCTGGCCCAGGAAATTGGACAGAGAGGTATTGGATTCGGCGTCCGGACGGGAGTGACCGGCGTCCGGACAGGACCGGACGGGACCGGACGGCCGTGTGTTTATGTATTCTGATTTCATTTCTGATGTGTATTGTGCCATAGAATATCGTCTATCGGTAGTTTGATGAAAACATGGACCCTTTGGAAATTATTGTGCATAGTGAAATAACTTGTATATGCTATGGATCCATTCTTACTTGACATAAGTTGTTGTGAAAGGTGAATGTAAGACTAGCCTCCGTCGGGAGTGGTACTAGGAAAGCAATGAGACTAGCTCTCGGTTGGGGAATGTGCTAGGGAATGCCATGAATCGGCAATGTCTAGCCTCCGTTGGGAGATGTGCTAGGACATATGTAAGACTATTGATTGGCACGACATGATGCCTTGCCTAGCCTCCGTTGGGAGATGTGCTAAGGTATATGTGTGACTATTGATTGGCACGACATGATGCCTTGTCTAGCCTCCGTTGGGAGATGTGCTAGGACACTTGTGTGACTATTGATTTGGCACGACATGATGCCTTGCCTAGCCTCCGTTGGGAGAAGTGCTAGGATATATGTACGACCATTGTTTTGGGCACGACATGTGCATTACCTAGCCTCCGTTGGGAGAAGTGCTAGGGTATGAACTATCTTGACTTGTGTGTTTGTATTCGATTGGCATTGGATATGAGCAATGGACAAATTGCGAGACGTGGTTGTTGTATGGGTATTGGCGAACTGTGGATTGTTATTCATGTGATTGTGAACTGTGTATATGAAAGTGATGCATTATTATACCGTGATCTTTGTGCATGCCATGCATCTCACTTGCACGTAATCTTGGCATAAAGTTTTCTCATTGGGCTAGCTGTGCATGATTAGAGAGTGTCGAAGGACATTTGTTCGGTATAACCGTTGAGTTGAAGAAATTATAGAATGGACCATGAGGGATTGGAAGAATTCAATAACATCTTGAGGATGGTCGGTTTGAGTTGGGAGTCGGGTAAGGACGATGTTTTGACCTATGAGATGAAGACTAGTTTAGAGCATTAAACAAGAATCGACGGTGTTTTATTGAGAAAATCCTATATTCTGTGAAGTTATCGGATAATGCTGGCATTGGATATAAATCACTTTTTGACTTATGACATGAACGTTTCGATAGGTTTAACGGAAATCTGCCAAACCTGGTAAGAAATAAGGGTCGGAATGATGAGGTAGGATGCCCCCGGAACGGGATTACTTGAAATTGGTTGCGTTCAGTGAAAAGCAAGTTGAGTTGACAAGTATGCCCTTGTATTGAGGTGAGCCCGAATCGAGATTACTATCACCCTTGTGTCCCTCATAGGAAAGTTGTCTACCTATCCTTGGGTCTAGACTTGCTTGCGAGGTATCGTACGATTGACTGTGGGTTGAGTCGGGTTGTGAGATATTCTTGGGAGAGATTCTTCTTCCTTGAGTTATACTCCTTGTTATCATGCCTAGAGGTGATCCACTGTGTCATAGTGTGGTGAAGAGTTCTTTGGTTCCGTGAAAGAATGAGAAACCTTGGCGTGCCTTGAAACCTTGGGATGATTGGAGTTCGGAGTAGAGTACGGTTGATATCCCGGCAGATTGATATGCCTCGTCTGTAGTGTTTGACCCGCGTATGTGAGTTCATGATGAGTCCTAAAGGAACGACTTGATTGTGAAATGCGTTGTGAGGATTCGGTTTGAAAGTGATGTTGGGTTGTCGGTGAATGACGTGTGGTGCACGGGTGCTATTACGTGCTTTGTCGTTCGTTTTCTTTATTGTTGAACCGCATGGGATTGATAGACCGTTCTTGTGTGACCTTGGACATGGGATGGTAAAGTGTGAATGAAAGAAATTAAATGGGAAATGTGTACGAGCTTTGACTAGCCTCCGGATGGAGAGGTGCTAGGTGAATCTTAACATGATTAGTCTCTGGTGGGAGAAGTGTTTGCTATATCTTAGTATTATTTGGCTTCCATTCGGTTACGTGCCAGTTATCTTTCGATGTTTTCTAGCCACCGTGGGGTGAGGTGCTGGTTGGAGAGATAATCTTCGAATCGATACAAGTGGTGAGAATTGAGTAATGTGAATATACTTAGCATGAGAACGTCCTGAGTTGATGAAAGGAATGGATGATAAAGTTTTAATGATGAGACCTGAAAGTCTTGGGTGGATACTGAGTGGAACAATGGGTGGGTTGATGAGGAAATGTGTGGACAGGTTGTACGTGCACGATTTGTGATATAATGTGTAGGTTCATGTTTATGTGATTATTGAGTATTGGGTGGCATGCCATTTCATGTCATGTGTTCATAATATTTGTGTAGACTTTTCTACTGGGCTGTATAGCTCACCCCCTCCATTTCCAGGTACTGTAGCGGAGGAGTAGCATGGTTTGCTTGGCATGACATCTTTGACTAGACTAATGGAGGAGTTATTTAGCACCTGCTTGGGCAACATTTTTGGGTAGATGTAATACAACTCCCATATGTATTTTGTTAAAGCAAGTAATACTTTGAATCTTTTGATGATCATGAATTATGTAACTTGGGCCGTTAGTGCCCCTTTGACTTTGAAGTGGTATTTGAAGGAATTATGAGTATTATTTTGTGATTTTATTATATGGAAATTTGGGGCGTGACAATTGTCTATCAATTGCATTTTAGGCGAATTATTTAACATGTATTTTGGTTGATAGTTTGCATTTGAGTGTTTTTGCAGTGATTTAAGAGTTTCGGAATACTATCTAGATGGGAGCAAAAAGTTGATACTGAAAAGCTAAAGTTTGGGTTAGAGATCAGTACTATCGATAGTGACTTTAGAACTATCGGTAGTGGGAGTTATTGCCTAGAATGAATTGAAGGTTAGAAGAAGCAACTATCGATAGTAGATGCAGTACTATCGATAATAGAAGCCACTGCACAGATTGATGTCAACCACAACTATCAATGGTGGATGAGTTACTATGGTAGTAGAGCCCACTGTCCAGAATTTGGAGGAACACCTAATACCGCAAAATGACTAGAACTACCGATAGTGGCGCGAATCCAAATTTTAGGAGACTCATTCGGGATTTTATTTCTTTGATGTAATCTTTATCTTTTTGTCTCCTAATTAGATTGGGAGAGTGAGCCTTTATATATGAGGGTAAAAACTTAAGATGGGTATTTCTTGAAATTTTTAGATAACTTTGGTTAATTGTTCTTAGCTTTTCTATATATGATGGAGTAGTCGTCAAGAACTCTTGCACTTTAATTCCAAATCTAGATTCAAACACGTTAGCCGTCCTTCTCTCTCCTCTCTTTTAGGACTTTGTGATGCAGACCGGGTTGCGTCAACGTGGTTGGACCGGTTGCGTCCACGTAGGCCTAAAAAGGCCCAAGAATCGACGTTGGCAGAATGGGCTGAATTTCGCACGGTCCATTGGAATCGGCCCGAGGAACAGAATGCACGATGGATTACGGGCGTTCGTCGCTGTTTAGGCCCCGAAAAGGCCAATTTTGCCGTTTATAGTAATATTTAGATCGCTAATAACTTTTGTTAGGAAACTCTGTTTCATTCGCCGTTTGTTTTGGCAACCTTATATTTCTTTCTAGTTCTGATTTACTAGTCAAATCAGAACTTTTCTTTTTTGGTAATTTTCGTATTTATTCCGATTTAGGGTTGATTAGCGACCTTAAAAGGTTTCCTAAGTTAATTAGGGTTTCTTTCACCTTATTTATATGCTTGTAAGCCCTACGGCAGGGGTGGTTGTTATTGAATTAAAGAAAACGAGTTTTACTCATACTTTGATCGTTTAAGGAGGGAGTACCTCTGGGTCGATCTTTTTGTTCGTGTTTCTCTTGCACGATCGATTTCGTTTCCATAGGCTGCGCTACATCAGTTGGTATCAGAGCACACGTTGCAATCCTGTCATGGCGGCGAGACGCGGTGTAGGACGTGCAAGAGGGGGTGGTCGAACCGCTGGTATTGACGAAATCTATGAACGAGATGATGCTGCTCGGGATGCTCGGATGGAGGAGGGTTTTGCTGAACTCAAAGCCATGTTTGGAAACATTGTCCGGCGCATGGATGCTTTAGAGATCGCTGACCCAACTCGCCATCGGCCTGTTAGACCTAACCCTCCGATCGAGGATGGTTTTTCGGACGATGAAGATATCAATCCTTTTGGTGGCGGAAACTACCAAGGGGGGCGGTATAGAGGCGTTGCGGCTAGAACCTGTGACTCTCGTCAGTGGGAGAACAGTATGAAGATTGAACTACCAGAGTTCCACGGCACGATGTCGCCGGAGGAGTTCTTGGATTGGGTGTATGCTGTTGAAGAGATTATGGAGTTCAAAGAGGTTCCTATGGACAGGAGGGTCCCTCTTATGGCTACCAGGTTCAAGGGTCGAGCCTCTGCGTGGTGGCAGCAACTTAAGATCAGCAGGAATCGGCAGGGAAAAACCAAGATCACAGATTGGGAGAAGTTGAAAAAGAAGATGCGGGTTGAGTTTCTGCCCCATAACTATACCAGCGTCTACAGAATCTTCGCCAGAACACACGTTCTGTCGACGATTACACTGACGAATTTTATCAACTCGTGGCCAGGAACGATCTTTCAGAGACACAGGAGCAACTGATTCTGAGGTATGTTGGTGGTTTACGTGCACAATTTCAGGATGAATTGATTATGTATGATTTGTGTTCTGTTTCGGATGCCCATCAGCGGGCTCTGGTGTTAGAAAAAAGGTTCGCTAGGATACCAGTAGGCAATTGGAGTAGCACCGCTCAAGCATCTGCG
This sequence comes from Arctostaphylos glauca, assembly GCA_019985065.2. Classification (NCBI taxonomy): domain Eukaryota; kingdom Viridiplantae; phylum Streptophyta; class Magnoliopsida; order Ericales; family Ericaceae; genus Arctostaphylos; species Arctostaphylos glauca. The sequence continues at coordinate 6,144,474 of JAHSPW020000002.1, forward strand.
GGGGCTGCACCACCAACTCGTGCAGTTCCTTCTCAACCCGCAATGCCGGCAGCAATCAAACCGGCGGCGTCGGCGTCAACCTATAAATGTTTTAAGTGTGGGGAGCCAGGGTATCGTATGGCGGAGTGCAGGAAGGGAGACCGTCCTGGAAAGGCCCTGTTTATAGAACCTGATGGGGCCATTCATGACTCACCTGAGGGTTATGATCAGGAGCCTTTGTTCGATGATGGTAGTAAGGAGTTGGAGGAAATAGTAGTTGATGGGGACACAGACCCACTGCTGGTGGTTCGAAGGGTGTGTTATGCGCCCCGAGAATCTGAAGGGGAGTCGTGGTTGCGCAACAACATATTCCAGTCCACTTGCACAATTGGTGGCAAAGTTTGCCGCTATGTGATTGATTCGGGCAGTTGTGAGAACGTGGTGTCAGAAGAGGCAGTGCAAAAATTGAACTTGAAGACAGAGGCGCATCCCAATCCTTACAAATTGAGTTGGTTGAAAAAAGGTAATGAGGTAAAAGTTTCTAAGCGATGTTTAGTTTCTTTTTCAATGGCCTCTAAATATAAGGACAGTGCCTGGTGTGACGTTGTGGCTATGGATGCTTGTCATCTGCTCTTGGGGCGTCCGTGGCTGTATGATCGTAAGGTCGCGCATGATGGGGGGACTAACACTTACAGTTTAATTTACGGTGGTACAAAGATCAAATTGTTATCATCGAGGGAGTCAGCCCCTGTGGGGCCTAATCTATTAACAAGAGCGCAGATGGAAAAGGAGCTCGCTGAATCTGGGATTACTTATGTTTTGGTTGGGAAGGATATTGGGCAGGATCAGTCCAAGACTGCAGTTCCAGCTATTATTCAGTCCCTTTTGTTGGAATTTGAGGTGGGCGATTTTGTATATGCTGTGCTGACCAAGGATCGCTTTCCGGAAGGGGAATACAACAAGCTTAAAGCCAGGAAGATTGGGCCTTTGGAAGTCCTTGAGAAGATCAATCCAAATGCGTACCGTTTAAATCTGCCTAGCCACGTGCGCACGTCGGATGTGTTCAATGTCAAGCATCTGATTCCATTCGTGGGTGATAGTTCATCTTCTGATGATTGCAATTCGAGGGCGAATTCTTTTCAAGCAGGGGAGGATGATGCAGACCGGGTTGCGTCAACGTGGTTGGACCGGTTGCGTCCACGTAGGCCTAAAAAGGCCCAAGAATCGACGTTGGCAGAATGGGCTGAATTTCGCACGGTCCATTGGAATCGGCCCGAGGAACAGAATGCACGATGGATTACGGGCGTTCGTCGCTGTTTAGGCCCCGAAAAGGCCAATTTTGCCGTTTATAGTAATATTTAGATCTCTAATAACTTTTGTTAGGAAACTCTGTTTCATTCGCCGTTTGTTTTGGCAACCTTATATTTCTTTCTAGTTCTGATTTACTAGTCAAATCAGAACTTTTCTTTTTTGGTAATTTTCGTATTTATTCCGATTTAGGGTTGATTAGCGACCTTAAAAGGTTTCCTAAGTTAATTAGGGTTTCTTTCACCTTATTTATATGCTTGTAAGCCCTACGGCAGGGGTGGTTGTTATTGAATTAAAGAAAACGAGTTTTACTCATACTTTGATCGTTTAAGGAGGGAGTACCTCTGGGTCGATCTTTTTGTTCGTGTTTCTCTTGCACGATCGATTTCGTTTCCATAGGCTGCGCTACATCACTTTGATTCAAAGGGTGGAGATCCAAACCACCAAGGTATATGTGATCTTCTCTCTTTTCTCAATATCCATAATTAATATTCAATTGGTTTTTGCATAATCATTTTTTCGAAATCAATTTGGAGTTTTCAAATCTTTGCTTACTTGTAGACAGATCTGCGTCTTGGCACACCCAATACATAGGTTTCAATCCTTTGCTTGGGTGTCGACATATCCAGATTTGGCACAATTAATACTTGGATCCATGTGGTTCAAATTCAAATTCACTGTTCGGATTATTCATTGATTAATCGAATAAACAACGTCTGATAGTGTTTATGTTATCACCGCTCTATATTCCATCTAGGGGATTCGTGACAAATACCCTGAGATATGAGTTTTTTATGAGAGAGAATGTTGTACCTAGGATGGTAAGGATCAATACCCGAGAATCAAACCACTTTAGTTTAATTAGTTTTAATTTAAATGAATCTTTAAAAAAAATTCAAAAATCAGTTGTTTTAATTCTTCGCACTCATCTACCTTATTTTTACCACCAACCAAATAAAAGAATCTTTGCTGGTTACCTAGTCCATGTGAATTCAACTCCGAATTTCTAAATTTATTATACTACGAATGAACTCTTAATCCTACACTTAGGATATATCTATCGACATTGGTTGACGACAAGCAAACGACACCCAACCCACTATCCAACTCAAGCGAGCCTCAGGCCCACTGGCCATCCTTAATCCAGTCTCAGCTCGACAAATCTATAGCCAGACAATTATATTGTCTCGCGAATTCAACCAACTACGTACAGCACCTTTTATCACGTTTGGGCGGTGGGACACCTTTGGTCCCCAACATTTGTATTAAAATTCCTTGAGTGAGGAGAAGCTAATAGGGAGATCAGAACACAAAATTCTGGAAGATCCACTAATGGTGGGCCAAATCAAATCGGCCACTACAGAAACTGAACACTTTCTTTCAATTAGGCAAGGACAGACCAATGGGGTTGGACTGATACTTTTGGTGCCTTTTTTTGTACGTTACTGCCTTCCAAATGTGCCTTTAGTCATCTGGCATCTTCACTCAAACATTGCTTTCCACTCTCTCTCTCTCTCTCTCTATAGTCTATATATATATATATATATAGAGAGAGAGAGAGAATATAGAGAGAGAGAGATTTGCAATTCAATTTCAGGATCTTGTAAGGAGCAAATGAAATACCACCAAGACTTTGGCAGCAGAAATTAAAAAAAGTCTTAAAAAGGTTATTGCTAGTGGCTTCTTACGGTGACCTTAATTGGTGGTGATGCCCAACAGTCAACCCTTCTTTATAGGCCTAAATTAAGAAGCTAAGGGGCCGATTGGATGCCGTTTTAATTTTTGGTGTGTTAAGTAAAGAGGGTGTGTTAAATAATTTGGTGTGTTAAATAAGATGTGGTGGCCCACATTGATGTGACTTTTAAGAAGGGTGTGTTAAATAATATAGTGATTGGATGAAGGGTATGTTTGAAAAGGAGAATGTGTATTAAACTATCAAAAGACATTTTTGCCCCTTGTTATGGATTAATGAATTATTTCAAAAATAACATATATATGTATATATACGTATATTATAAGTATACATAACTACACACACTTACATATAGTTATATTTATATATCCATATACATTATAATTATATTATATATGTATATATTATACTTACAATATAAGTATAATATACTTAAAAAATATACATAAAAAATATATATATATATATATGTACATATATAGACTTAAAATATATACATATATGTATATATACTTAAAAAATATACGTATATATACATAAAAAATACACACACGCTTATATATATGTATATATATATATATATATAGAGAGAGAGAGAAAGAGACATATATATACACGTATAATATATAGTGTATATATATGTATTATATATATATGTTTATATGTATGTATTGATATTTATACATATGTATATATATTTAAAAATATACGTATATATATATAAAAAATACACACACGCTTATATATATACACTTATAATATAAATATAATATATATATATATATATATATATATAGAGAGAGAGAGAGAGACACACACACACACACACACACATATATATACACGTATAATGTATACGGATAATATATAGTGTATATATATGTATTATATATATATGTTTATATGTATGTATTTATAAAATATACGTATGTTTATAAATACGTATTATATATTATATACGTATATATGTATGTGTATATAAATATTATCAGTATATATATATATAATAATAATAATAATAATAATAATATATACGTCTATTATATATACTTATATTATGTTTAATAAAGATAAGTGTGTATATAAAAGGGTAGGTATTTTGGTAATTGGTTAAGGCTAAGGCAATGCCTTAGTTAGCCTTAGGGGGGGGGGTGAGGCTAATTAAGACATCAATGGGGGCTTTAATTAGCCCACGGGCTAACTAACACGCCTCAGAATTTTTTGCCAATCAACGGGTTAGAGGTGGGCCCAGCCTTAACTAAGGCTTGTGTTAACTAATGCACCACCTAAGGCCCTATCCAATCAGGCCCTAAATGATGAAAATTAAATCATTTTTTAAATTAGTCTACTTGCTATTTTACTATCAAAATTAATATTTTGTTACTATTTTTTTGGATGATAATATAAAATAAATTTATCCACAGTAGGTGACAACCTTTATCGATATATTATATGCTTTCTTTTGAACAAGCGACTAGCCTAGTTAAATAATTTACTTTGGCGTAAGCATATTTCACAAAATATAAGAGAAAAAATATTATTCTTGTTTGAACACCTATGTTTATGATGAGGGGGTAATACGCAAAATTATAGTTAACAAAATTGAAATAAACCGGATTTAAATGATTTATCCCAAGGTGGCTCAGTCACGGTTCTACTCATGGTGGGTTGTTGTCCTTTTCTTGAATTTAATAATTTCACATGAAATAAGAAAATATAAAAGTAATGTGGTGTTTGTTTTTTTAAATAAAGGCAAAAGTGAAGAAAAAATGTACCCCAAAGCAAAAATTGTGGTGCATGTGGCTCTTAAATACGTAATGAAGGGAAAATGCCAAACAAAGAGACCTATTTACCAGCTAAGAGGAGGATATCTCTATAATTAAAAAATATGTAACTGGTTCGGTTCGATCTAATATTAAAAAATTTATAATCAAACCGGGCATGCTCGGTTTCTAGAGTTTTAGCTAGTTAAGAGGAGTTATCTTGATTCCTAGGGGTATAATCAGTTTAGTTTGGGAAAAAAAAATTCAAACCAAACATGTGTGTTTGATTTAGGAATTTAGAAACTAGAATCAAACTGAACTAATCCGGTTCAATTTGATTTCGATTTGCTCGATTTTGTTCTATTCTTTATTTATCGGTTTAATTTGGTCATGAATACCAAGCCCAATATATTAAAAAAATTATTTAAGTTTTTAGTGCACAAATAAGATGGTGAGCTATGAATTTATAAAACCAAATGTGAAAAATATATATTAACTTTGTACATAAGTATTTACAATCTAAAAAATATTCATCAAGTAGTAAATTGATCATAAATAGATTTAGAAAATTGAAAAAGATACATATTGAACGTGCCTTGGTTCGGTTCAGTTTGATTCGGTCTGATGTTCAATATTATAAAATTAAAACCAAACTAAATATTTTAAAAATGAGCAAAACCAGACTAATTAAAATACCAAATCAAATCGTTGATTTGTTTGATTCTCCAATTTGATTTCATTTTTTTATTTTTATTTACACCCTATTTATATCCTTAAATCAAGACGACATATTGCAAACCGTTTTATGAGGATTTAAAGTTTGGACTACCTTATTTATCTCCTTAATTTTTTTCTTATTCTTGTGTTATTTATTTATGAATTATTAGTTCGTCAAACATTTACTAATTAATTATTTTTGTTTTTTCTAAATTTTTTAAATTTCATCTATTATTTATAAATTTTTTACAATTTCTCATCAAGACGAATCAACAATTTACAAAAATTTAACGAAAAATAAAAAAATTATAATTTTTAAAAATAAAAATAAAAATAAATCCAATAAAAAAGTTAGACATTCCAAAATATAGTCATTCATATAATAACAAGTTATTTGATATGAATAACTGTTAATCATATTAAATTTTATTTTGGAAAATCACGAAGGACATAAGTATGAAGTCACATTTAAAAATATATGTAAAAAATAATGAAATTATACGATCACTATCATAATTTTAATAGCGATTTGATATTTGATTTGATGTTTTCACAAAGATTAATAACTAAATCAATTATTAGATGAATGATTAAATAATTTGACGTGACATAAGAAAATATCAAAGTAGAGTAGTGTTTTTTTTATAGGAAAAATATTGAAATACAGATGTTCCGGACATATTCAATATAGATGTGTCTGAAATTATTAAATGTACATAAAATTCATAAATTATTGAGGACCTCAGGTGTATTTAATGATTCTGAATATATCTGTATTTAAATATATCCGAATAATCTATATTCCTAGCATTATTTTTTTTATAAAAGCAAAAATGAAGGAAAAAAGTAGGTGCACGTGGCTCTGAAATATGTAATGAAGTTGCTAAAAAGTAACTCTAGAGACGTCTAGTTCCAGCGAAGAGGAGGATATCGTAACTGAATTGGTCCGGTTCAATTTAAAAAAAAATTAGAATCAAACTTGTATATTCGGCTCTTGGGGTTTTAGCAAAGAACAGTATATGGATATAATTGGTTCAATTTGAAGGAAAAATCACGCCGAATGTGTTTTGAGGTCATGGGAATTTTATGAATTGATATAAAATTATGACATGCATTTTGCAGGAGATTGACACGATCAAAGGTTGCCCCGAAAATACAAATTTCAGTACGCCCTTTATAAGATCGTTCAATTTCGTCAGGTATTTCGCTAGGGAAAAAGATAGATAGAATTTCATCAAGGAACTTAAAAATCGAAATCAAACCAAAGTAATCGTGTCCGGTTTGATTTTGATCTCGATTTCGGTTTGTTTTTAATTTACTAGTTTGGTTGGATCGCGAATATACTAAGCCCAATGTAACCCAAAAAAAAAAAAAAAAAACATTTACCATACAAATAAACTGTTGAGCCATGTATGGACCAATCCAATGTTTTAAAAAATAATAATAATTAACTTATATACAAGTGTTTACAAGCTAAACAAAAAATCATCAAGTAGTAAATTGATCACAAATAAATTTACTACTTCAAGTTAGATCAAACCGTTTGATCAATCTGTCTTTTCTGAACTTTATAAATTTGGTTAATTATTTATAAATTTTTCGAACTTTGTTTATTTGAATTGTCTTTTTTTAGAAGTTAAATTAATAAATAAAAATATTGACCATTTAAGTCGGTGGTGTTTCTTTTTCGAATTCGATATTAGCATAAGATTATATAACCGAGTCATATTAAGATGACAGAAAGAGATTATAATTTCGATTACCAGGGTGAAAATTTAAGGACCAATTTTGTAATTTACTAAGTGAATAATTTTTTACTATTTTCTTCATCTAGATTTTGGCAAAAACTTATCCAAACATAATGATTTCAAATCGTGGAGATTGAATACAACCATGTGGGTTCAATGGGTCATCATGATTTAAATTTTATCGAGATTTTATCATCGTGATTTAAATTATTTATTGAAAATATATTAAAAATTAAGTTAATGAGACATTATTGACCACATGATATGAATAAATTTTCTTCCAATTAATTTCTTACATCATGTTGATCATCTATTTTTTACATTCAATCGTTTATATTTTTTTTAGAGTGATGAGTGATCTACTCAATAAATCATAAACTTTGAACAATTCAATGTGTTGGTTTGGGTGTTTCTAAACTAATTTTTGGAAAGAAATACTCTCCAACATTGTTTGGTATAAATGTTTTAGAAAAAAAACTCAGAATTATATTTTTTTGGCATTTTTAAGGCACTCTTTTTCTCTCTTCTTTTTGAGTTTTGTGCACATATTTTGTTAACAAAAAAGTTTATTTTAAAATTTTGAAATGTTAATCTTGAAATATTTTTTTAAGTCAACAGTAAATTTCTAATTTTTTTTGAAAATAAAATTTAAATAATACGATTAAAATGGATCAAATAAATAGTGTCGAACACAATCAAAATGGGATCTAATATGACTATTCAATGCATTAATCATTGACAAATATGATCATTTAATAATTGCCAATCATTGAAAAATAAACCAAATAATGTTTCTAAAATTGTTTCCCAAACATTACTCTCAAAAAATTTTAAAAACACCCAAACGAGTCATGATAATAAGACTTGAAGCATGAGAGTGTCAAAAATTTCAAATTGCTAAAAGCAACTTCAACATACTCTTTAAAAGAGTCTTATTGGCTAAAATAGCTAGTCAATGTCGATTTGTGTCACTTTATTCAAAAGCACATTTTTTATTTTGACTTACCACTTTTTATAGATGCACATCTATGTTGATTTTATTTGCTTGGCACCTCTCGACTAACTATTTGTAGCGAGCGAAAATGAGAATAGGTATTTCACCTAGCCATATGAAGAGTCTAACCTCTAAAAATAAAAATTACTAGCCATTTTGACTAAGAGAGTTGATTTGCCTAGGATGTTAAAGATGCTCTAATAGACTTTTTATTTCACCACCTAATTTGCTTATGTTATTTCCAACCCATCTCTCTCTCTCTCTCTCTCCATATGGATTTCTTTTTTTTTTCTTTGCAATCTAATGCCTCAATATGTAAAATAAAGAGTAGAGATAGAATGCATGAATAAAAAAAATAGATAGACAAATTAAAAAGTATACCTTTTTTTTTGTACTTTTTAATAGTAAAATTGATGAGTGTCTTTGGAGTTGCTCTAACATGCCAACCAAAAGCTACACTATACCAGGATTAGATATTACATTTTTTATTCAACAAGTCTAGTAACATGTACACTCCGGATACAAATTCATTAGATGCATATGAAATTCTCAAATTATTAAAAGTTTTACGTGCATCTAAAGGCTCCGGACATATTGGATATATCCAGAGTGTATGTGTTCATAGTATTACTTTTTTTTTCCTATTTTGAGAATGTAATAGATATAACACACTCACAACAAAATATACAAAGAAAAAGTCTTCGTACACAGATCTTACAGGCACATACTGTACACAGATCTTACAGACACATATCGTACACAGATTTTACAGACACATATCGTACACAGATGTATCCGAAATCGTTGGATGCATGTGGGGCCTTTGAATTATAGTGGATCTAACATGTATCTAACAGTTTCGAACATATCTATGTCTGGATGCATCCGTAAGATCTGTGTACCTAGTATTATACAAATGCTCACATAGTCTCAATGGGATGTGACATTGTGACTGTGTGGGTTCAGTTGTAGGATTTGAGATTATAGTATAGTCTCTAATGAGAATATAGTACGAATAAAATGATATAATTTTGTTTATTTTACTTTTGCTTATATCGTTTGACTTTATTTACAAAAAAAAGTGTTACAACTCCAAATCTGCATGAGTAATGCTAGGAATACAATATATTCAGACACAGATGTATTTGGAACCGTTAAATACATGTGGTGTTATTTAAATTATTAAAAATTTCATACGCATTCAACAACTCTAATCACATCTATGTCTAAATATTTTATATTTTTGTATACATCTGTGTTACTTTTTGAGTCCGCATTTGGATGTGTACGAGTGTGTCGCTAGAAGAACCGTATCTAAAGTTCCTCCTAACACTCGGACAGAAATGGAAAAAAATTCTTTCCTTCTCCCACTCACATCCCCTCCCCTTACTTTTCCTCTTCTCCCTGTCCGTAAATAAATAAACCCCTCTGTATCTACAAATCCAATTGAACCGAAGCTGGAATTTTTGAATCTCACCGATACCCATCAATGGTGACTCTAAAAGGCGGGACCAGACCGCCGTGGGTGGGTCTCGGTGCAGCGGTTTGGTTCCAAATAGCATCTGGGAATGCCTACAATTTCCCTCTCTACTCCCATTCTCTGAAATCCGTACTGGGTTTCAGTCAGCAGCAGCTCACGATACTCGGTGTCGCCAACGATATCGGGGAAAACGTCGGAATTCTTCCGGGCATTGCCTGCAACAAATTTCCGCCATGGGTTGTTCTTCTGATCGGTGCTGTTTTTTCCTTCTTCGGTTATGGAGTCCTCTGGCTCGCCGTCAGCCGTACTGTTGAATCCTTGCCTTATTGGCTGGTAAGTTCAGATATGATTAATGAAGATTGTTCTTAATGTTTTTGAGCTAAAATTGCACTTTTTTTGCAAATCCATTTGGTGATTTTTTGGTTATGGTGTTGATCATTGGAAATCTTGGCTTATCAATATAGTGGATTTGTATTGGTATATCACCTATTTGATATGTATATATGTTAGTGTGCATATATGTGCACATGCTAAATTTTTACCTAAAATTGCGATTTTTTGGTTTTCCAGTTATAGTAGTAATCATTTGCAATTTGTGGCATATGCATTTGGTGGTTTTGTAGTAGTTTTTACTATAACTTATGGCATTAGGATTGAAGTTGTAGGTCTTTCGATTAATGGGGATTGTAATTTCCATCTGTTCCTAAATTTCCTTTTGTCTGAAATTTTATGGTTTTTTGCAAACCCATTTGCTGTTTTTTTTTTTAAATTAATGTAATTTTTAGCAAAGCAATTTGGTGTTCCCCTGTTATTTTGCAACTTGGCTGACTATAAGTACATAAGAGGAGATGGTTCATCTTTTTCAGACCTAAATTTGGGGGTCTTTGTTACATTTCCTGATTAGATGCAGTGCCATATGGGTACTATTAATATGGTTTATATCTCGAACTATTGGGATTTTTACGTTATGTTCTTTTTTTTGGCCTTAAATTGCAGTTTTTTTAAAATCCCATTTACTGATTTTCCTGTTAATTTAATAATCATGGTATTGGTTGGCATACCGTTTGGTTGGGTTTCTTGTGATTTATAACTTATCTGTGATTAGTACCGGGGAAGAAGACAGGTTCATCTTTACATATGCTGTATTAATTATGGGTCTTGACTCTAGGTCCATCTTTTCATACACTGTTAAATATTTACGGTTGTCTTCAGATACATGGGGATTATTAGCTCCTGAAAAAATGTACTGGGACCTATTGTTGCTGTTAATATTCAGATAATTGTATGTTGGAGGTTTCTGGAAGGTCTAAATGGCTAGGGCACATACTTATTAGAATTTGTTGTTCCACATCAGCTTATGGTTGTTTGCAGATCTCCATACGAAAAGTTGAAATTGACCTAGCCTTTCTGGCTGCTTTTCAAAATCTTGTAAGAAATGGAGTCTTTCCTATATCTTTTATAAAAATATTTCCTGCCCTAGTTTGCAAGACTAGGAGGATTCTTTAGGGTGTGTTCGGATCTGTTTCCTAAAGGTTTTTGTAAAGGGAAAAGAGAAGCTAAGTGATTGTACTTCATTGTCTTTTCCCCTATAATGAGGAAGAATCCCTTTTCTTGTTTCCCAGCCACACATTACTCCACATATTGGAGATCCAAAAACAGCCCCAATGTACTAGAACCAATTGAAGAAATAATCCCTTATATCTTCAATTTTGTTGACAATATTATGCTGATGGAGAATTTTCATTTGCAGTGAGTCATGATAATAACCAATTTGATTAACCCGGTGCATGCCTTACCACTAACGAACTCAGAGCATTCTACTATGTGGGTTTGAAAATCAGCAAGGTTCATAGATCAAGGATGATTGTAATAAAATTAACATCATGCTTTCATGCCAATTTAGGTCTGTTCCTTTGAAAAATTCACACCTTGATGTTTAAGGTTCACAATAAGTTACAGCTTCCCCTAAGCAATGAGTCCTACTCTAACACCATGCCAAAAGGGCCTAACTCTTGAGGCTTCTGATCCCATGTTAATGAGAGAAGATGCCCAGTGCTTTGATGCGTTCGACCTCCAGATCAATTAACTGAAAGTTATTTTTTATGTTGACTGAGGGAAAAGTCTGTAGAAAAGAGTTACAAGAAATGCGTTATAGTCCAGCACCACCTCCAGATAGTCCTAATCCACTGTCAATGTGAGAGACTCCAACTGTTTTCGAGTGAAGTTGTTTGTCTAGTTAGAAGGTTAAGATGCTTCTGTTCTTCCTCCTGATTTTGCTCTTCATCTCTATACATTATTTCCTTAAAAGCTACAGAACAGTTCCCTAAGTTTATGTTCCACGTCATGTTGTACTTCATTATTTGAAACAGTATTATGGTTGGCATGTGTTTCCCTTTTCTCTGCATTGGCTGCCATACCCATATCCATATCAACATCCTTTCTCAGTCATACTTGTCTTAAGGACATGTTAAATTTGAACTCCACGTTTGGGCTCGATGAAAGTTAGCTACTTGTGCTATGGTCCTCTTGTTCATGAGTATTCATCACACCCAATTTGTCTACGAATAACAGTAGCATCAAGAAGGCGTATAGATCTAGATTTACTTACCAAATTGTTAATTTCAATTGAATAAAAGGCCGACATGCACACTAGAAAATGATAGCAGAACAACAGATAGTCACAGGTTGTATAGTACCTTAGTTCTGCCACCTATATTATCCAAAACATTCTTACTGGAATTGCAGTATTTAAGCTCTTAACGTCACCTTTCATCCCCTGAACTTTGAGCTTTCATCTTCAATTGACAACACTAGTTCTAATTTGATGGCAGTTATGGCTTGCGCTTTGTGTTGCCACCAATAGCAGTGCTTGGCTTGGGACAGCTATACTTGTAACAAACATGAGAAACTTCCCTCTCAGTAGAGGAACTGTTGCGGGCATTCTCAAAGGCTATGGGGGTTTGAGTGCTGCAGTTTATACTGAAATTTTTGGCATCTTGCTTCACAATTCCTCTGCCAAGCTCTTGTTGTTTCTCAGTCTTGGGATCCCAAGTGTATGTATTCTCATGATGTTTGCTGTTAGACCTTGTACCCCCGCTTCTGGGGAAGACTCCGTGGAGCACAGCAATTTTCTCTTTATCCAAGTTGCCAGTGTTGTACTCGGCGTGTACCTTCTCACAACAACAGTGTTGGATCATGTTATTTCATTAAGTTCTTTCGTTTCCTATGCGTTTGTCGTTCTAATGGTGCTACTTCTCATGGCCCCACTTGCTATCCCCTTGAAGATGACATTATATCCCTCGAGTCGAAGTAAGTTAGGAACACTCGGTCAATCAGTGGAGTCCACGGACAAAACAGAACCATTGCTCACCCCATCTACATCGACCACAAATCTTGGAAGTTTTCATGAGAGCGACAGTGTTTCAGAAGTGGATATACTTATAGCTGAGGGAGAGGGGGCAGTGAAGAAGAAGAGAAGGCCGAAAAGAGGGGAGGATTTCAAGTTCCGTGAAGCTTTAATAAAGGCAGATTTCTGGCTTCTGTTTTTGGTTTACTTTGCAGGTGTTGGTTCAGGGGTTACTGTTTTAAACAACTTGGCTCAAATAGGAATAGCTCAAGGTGCTCACGATACAACAATCCTGTTATCTCTTTTCAGCTTTTGTAATTTCGTGGGTCGTCTCAGCGGGGGTGCTGTTTCTGAACATTTTGTAAGGTAACGTGCCAGTATTGCATATTGTTTAATTTTCTGCAAAATTAATTCAAGAAGGATGCATGACAGTTTGCTGATGTATGATTAATGTGCTTGTCGTCTGTTTGTTGACCCTTTCTTGAAAACAAATTTTTTGGAAGGAGAAGTTAAAGTTTAATGATATTGTTAGGATGTCTTAACAACATCAAGATGTTATCCTTTGGAGGCATGACCCATCAAGATATTGCTTATATTTTTTTTTTTTTGCTAAAAGATATTGCTTATATTGAGATTGTGTTTGGATTGTGGATTTATTGAAGGATTTGTTGAGAGCAAAGAAAGATAGGGAAACCACGTCTAAATTTGGCCGTTTCACTTTTTAGTCTCCTTATCTTTTTTCTTCGTCTTTTTCTTTTTCCTTCCAATAATTCCTCCACAAATCCTTCATCTGAATACAATTTAAAGTGTGTGTGATTGAGCCTCCCTGAGAGTCGGTACCTGGAATGGTACAAACTTTGTGATGTCAATCTGTACAACGACCCCAATTGACCAGGACACAAGCTTGGTTTGGTTCATTTCAATCTCTATAAATTTGGTTCATTTCAATGTATATAAATTTACTCTGTTTATTTGTTTTGTTGTATCATTTTCAAAATCACATACTTAATAGCTCTCAGCAATTGTATATTAAACTCATGATTTCCAACAAAATAAAGTTAGTGCACTTTCCTCTGGGAGAGGGAGACTGCACATACCATTTATGTTTCTCTTGGCAAATAACCTCCACATACCCACGATCCAAATACCCGCTTAGCGTTCTTTGGATGCAGTTTAACACTATTACTCAATAAAAGCCGCAAATATATTCCCTGTAGTTCCTCATAACATTCTGTCTTACTATTTATCTCCAATTTGCAGGTCAAAAACCATCCCAAGGACAATTTGTATGACATTCACACAGATAATAATGATCCTAGCATACCTCCTATATGCTTCTGCGCTTGACGGTACACTCCATTTAGCAACTGGAGTACTTGGAATCTGCTACGGCGTTCAGTTCTCTATTATGGTCCCAACTGCTTCTGAGCTTTTCGGTTTGAAGAATTTCGGAATTTTTTTCAATTTCATGTCACTTGGGAATCCACTTGGCGCTCTCCTCTTCTCGGGTCTCCTTGCTGGATTCGTATATGACAGGGAAGCAGCAAAGCAGCACAGTACTTCGTGCTTGGGTCCAAATTGCTTTAGACTAACCTTTCTGGTCTTGTCAGGTGTTTGTGCTATAGGCACTGTACTTAGTGTAGTTTTGACTAGGAGAATTAAGCCTGTTTATGAAATGCTTTATTCCGGGGGCTCCTTCAGGTTGCCTCAAAATTCAAGTCATTGAGACATGAGAATTGAAGCGGCTTGTTGGAGGGTGTTAGAGAGCACTGTCATGGAGTGCAATTTTTGAGTTGCTTCTTGAGCCTCGGTAAAGTATGTCTTTCTTGGACTTTGGTTCATTAATCGCGTGTAAAACTACCATATTGTCGGATCATTTGCACATATATTTTGTAATTTGTGCATACAATCCTTCTTTTAATGCTAAAACTTGGTGTTTGTGTACTGTATGTATCTGGGGTTTGGCGAATCTAGCACCGGATATCTTTGAATGTTGTTATATTGGGACCGGACTTTGGACTATTAGCCTCCAGTTTTTCTTGTTGTGCTTGTGTTGCTGCTCGAGCTTCATGCTTGGTAAAGTTTGCTGAAACTTCTAGAATCCATTCAGAAGCTGATAGTACTTTGTTTCACTATACGCGTCGTTATTTTGTTTCTCAGTCTACATTCGGAATTTATTTGGCTTGGACATGGAAATACTGGGTTTTGGAATCCGTGATAAATTTATCGAAAGATTGGCATCATGAAGGTTAAAAGCGTTCCTTCAAACTTGGTTTTCAGTTCCATTGTGTTGATGAATTGAGGAGAAAATGCCATTGGAGGTGTGTGCGCAAAATGTTAAACCCAAAGCTGAGAACCAAACCTCATTTTAGTTCTTTGAAAAATAGGAAGGAAATAGTAAGATAAACAGAAGATTATGATAGTATACTATGTAGTGTAATATCAGCATTCTTTCAGTGCATTCAATCTCTTTTTGGAACAGGACAAATCTTACCCGAAAATCCCAACAAAATTAGCAAACACCTCATTCTTTTTTTTGTTACAGCAGATAAAGATTACAAGGTGGAGGAGTATTCCCTTTCTACTATTTACTTGCATTTCTCTCGTACATTTCTTTTTTCTAGTATCATGTGTCAGCTTTTTCAACCCCCCCTTCTTGCTGCTCTTAGACAGTGTAGTGCTGCTGAATAGTTTCGATGTCCAATCCCTTCAGCTTCACGACCGATTCGACGTGTCCCTTGAGTGTGTGGAGCTCCCTCAACCTACAAAACCATAAAATCCCAAATTTAAGAACAAAATTCGCCTAGATACGTATAAGAACCAGAATACTTCACCACATCAGCGCATGAAGTTGACAAGTATTTACCTGGCAACTTCAGCGCGTCTTTTTGCTTGCTCAGCTATCTCAGACAGCTCACGATAGCTGCTCTTATCGTTGAAGACGTCTTGTGATTCTGAAGATTGGAGCCCATGAAGTGTACGTTGAGCTAAGGCCCATTGTGCTTCCCTCTCACCTCTACCGTAATCTTTCTTAGTTGTGAAAGCAGTCTATATCATTTTCAAGAAAAAGAAAACAAGGTAAGTTACGAAAATCAAATAAAAGTTTTCCTAGTTACTGTGTTTTAGGCATATGGATTGTTCTAAATCTTTTTTGTGAATAACCTTGTTCTGGATCATATTATCCCAGGCCTTTCCGCTCAATGCATAACGGATGATGAACTTAAGGATGTCGAGAGGGAAGTAGGTAACGAGACTGAAGATCCAAATGACACCAGCCCATCCCCATCCGATGCCTTGGATGCGTGCAAATTCCCAGTTTGCATACACAGCAATGGCAGTAGCAACCTGCAATCAGCAATAACCAAATTGGGAGTTGATCAAATGCACCCTAAGGAAAAATCAGGATAACAAATCTGATAAAAATCGAACTGTAACGCAGAAAAGACTTACCAATTGAGCTGCAATGAAGGCACCCATAAGCAAGAGACAGGGGCGTTCAACAAAAGACCAGCTTCGTGACCTGGTCACGAAGATGAGCGCTTGACTCACAATGCTCACTTGAAGATACAGAGCAGCAGTGAGCTCGTCGGTGTGACCCCTGATTGATCTAACCCCGAAAGTATTCTGCATAAGGATGTAATAATTACTACCTTTTTTGTCATTTTTTTTATTTCATCACGGTTTAGTGTTGGTAAACTTACTGAAAAGAAGTCAGTGTCAGAGGCCAGCCAAAAAAAGACTACGGTTATGAGAGCAAGGTAGGTTCCAAGGACAACGCCAGTGGCAAAGATTTCCTTGAGCTTCCATGAGTCTGGCACAGGAGACGGCTTCACCCTATCCTTAGAGATGGTCATGATGGTTCCGTCGTTTAAGATGGCGATGATGAGGACCATGAAAGGCGAGAAATCAAACTTCCATATAAGAGCTATGAGCATGAACCCCATCACAATACGAATGGTGATCGAAACAGCATAGATGGTGTAGTTCTTCATTCGTTGGAAGATGGCTCGGCTTGTCAACACGGCGCTCACTATCACGCTGAGTCCTGGCTCGGTCAAAACTATGTCTGATGCGCCCCTGGCTGCGTCGGTTGCATCTGCCACGGCTATACCAATGTCGACCCTCTTGAGTGCTGGGGCATCATTCACACCATCTCCTGTCATTCCACAAATGTGCTTCCTCTCTTGCAGCTTCTTCACAATCTCATACTTGTGCTCTGCACAACCCCAAGTTGGTGCTAGTGGTCATCTCATCAACCAAACACTATATTTCTAATACATAAGCAATAAGCAAAATCATGTTGTTATCCAATTGCTTATTTGTTCGTTGGCAATTGCCAAACGAAGAAATAAGTAAATGGACCAAAGAGGTGCTCAATTTATACGAATGAAATTCGAATAGAGAAAAATGTCATGTGTAAATGTTGTTCCTAAATCGTTTTTTATTTAATCTAGTTTACCAGGGAAGACTCTGGCGAACCCATCAGCCTTCTCAATGAGCTCATCAATGGGTATGGAAGAGATAGACTCGTCCTTGCTCTGGCCAAGAAGTGAAGATGAGGGATACATATTCGTGCCCATTCCAAGCCTACGCCCGGTTTCTTTCCCAATGGCAAGTTGGTCACCAGTGATCATCTTCACATTGACACCAAGGTCAAGGGCCCTTCGGATTGTCTCTGCACTGTCATGCCTAGGGGGATCAAAGAGGGGCAACAGACCCACAAATTCCCACGGCCCACCGGCACTTTCCTTGGTCTTCTCTGGGACATTCTAACAAACACATCACAGGCAACCAGATTCAACTTAGAACGAAGAAATGAATATCGAAAAATCATCTCATTTGTTATAATAACTCAAGGAAGATTACCTGTTGTGCAACGCCAAGTGATCGAAGGCCGCGCTCGGCAAAGTTGTCGATGATCTCATGGACCTTTTTCGCGACGGCACCGGTCAGTCCACAGAGTTCAATGATCTAGCACAATGCGATTGAGTTAGATTCGTTCTGGTAAAAACAAAAGTGGAATTGTGAATACGATTGTTCAAGTAGGTAAGAAATCTTTTACTTGCTCTGGAGCACCCTTACTGCTTCTGTGCCAGTTGCCATTAACGTCGATGTAGGTGTTTGCTGTTCGCTTATCTACTGGATTGAAGGGTAGGAAATGAACCTCTGTGATTCCTGCTCTAGCCTATAATCCTCGCCAAAAAGCGCCACAGAAAACCTCATTCAATCTCCATACTTGATGAAAAAACAGTCTAAATGGGGTTATTAAGGAGTGCCTAAAGGCATTGGTAAGCAAACTCCATGCTTTGTTTGGTTTAGAGGGAAACAAAGATTAGGAATTTCACTTCTCTTATTTGGTGAAGTTTGGGATTTTCTCTTCTCCTATTTTGTTTGAGAAGAAAATAACCAAAAAAAAGTAAAAATTTCCTCACACCTTTCATTTAGAATTATTTTTCTAACCAAACAAAGCATAAAGAGTTAATATAATTTTGTTTTTGGAACTCCCACTTTTTCCAAAAGAGTGGGAGCACTTCAGGTCTTATGTAGTGTTTTGTTCATATCTGTGTCTGTATCTGTATTTGTGTTC
This sequence comes from Arctostaphylos glauca, assembly GCA_019985065.2. NCBI lineage: Eukaryota > Viridiplantae > Streptophyta > Magnoliopsida > Ericales > Ericaceae > Arctostaphylos > Arctostaphylos glauca. The sequence continues at coordinate 6,163,089 of JAHSPW020000002.1, forward strand.
GTGTTCGTGAAATGAATACCTCTTTGGGGTCACCAACATGCCAACAATGCAAGCATCAATGGCATCCTGATTTTCAACCCTAGAAGCCCTAGCAGCATGCAAGAGAACCATATCCTTGTCCATGTCTTTTGGGAACACCTGCAATCATGAGTACTCATTTTAGTCCAAACCCACAAGACTTGACACGCTGACTATTTGTTGGAGTTTTAGATTACACTAAAAACATAATCTAAAACTATGTAACTTTAGCATTTCAATAATGTGTTTTTTTTTTTTTTTTTTTTTTGGGGGGGGGGGGGGGGGGGGGGGTCCATGAGAAGATGCAGAAAGTGTGTGAAACCTCAATGAGGGTCTTATCAACAGTGAGTTTGTTGAGGGTGAGTGTTCCGGTTTTGTCACTGCAGAGGACATCCATTCCGGCCATCTCCTCAATGGCAGTCATTCTCTTTGTGATGGCACCTTGCTGTGAAAGGCGGTGAGACCCAATGGCCATTGTCACAGACAAAACAGTTGGCATGGCAATTGGGATGCCTCCAATGAGAAGCACCAATAGATTATCAATGCCTTCTCTGTATTTCCTTTGCTGGATTGGGTACATCACCACCACCTCAACCAGCATTCCCAGGGCAATGGAGCAGATGCAGAAGTTTCCAATGGCCGTCAACACCTAATCAAAACCACTCAACAATGGTTAGCTCCCTAGTATCTGAACTCATTATCGCAATGAACCCACTACTAGCCAGTCTGAAACAAAGAGGCAAACTTTTTATCCAAATGAAGAATATTTACCTGCTGGAAATGACCCACTTGGTCGGTGCTGTCAACAAGATGGGCAGCTTTACCGAAGAAGGTGTGGACACCGGTGGCTATGACGATAGCCTCAAGCTCACCTTGCTTGCAGGTGGAACTTGAGAAAACTTCTTGTCCAGGGTGCTTTGTCACAGGCAGGGACTCGCCGGTCAGGGCAGATTGGTCAATTTTTAAGGGATCTCCTTCAAGAAGACGCGCGTCAGCTGGGATAATATCTCCCAACTTGACACTAATCACGTCTCCTGGAACCAAGATCGCTGCTTCCTGCTCGCTCCACTTTCCATCTCTCAACACCTTCAAAAAAGTTCAAATTATGATCAGTTCAGTAACGCTAAAAAACTAGATATTGGATGCTTTTGTTAACAAAATATTGGGATCCTTATTTTGTTATAGGCATGAAAATAAAAGGTTAAAAGAATGTACCTTGGTTTTGGGAGCTAGACCTGCCATAAGGGCAGCAGCCGCGTTTCCCGCGTTGTTTTCTTCAATGAAACTGATGGTTGAGTTGATGATGAGCAGCACAACAATACCAACAAAGTCTTGCCAATCTGGAGGCTTCCCCTGCACATATATAGCTCAGTATCTCATTTTAGAGAGAGAGAGAGAGAGAGGGAGGGAGGGAGAGATTGTGTTACCCCTCCATTTGCTAGGGCAATAGCCATAATGGCAGCAGACTCCATCACCCATGATAGAGGATTCCACATAAAACCCAAAAACTTGAGAAGCTTGCTCTCCTTTTTCTCCTCAAGCTTGTTGGGGCCAAAGATTTCGAGCCTCTTTTCTCCTTCTGCAGAAGACAAGCCCTCCCTCGTACATTTTAGCTGCTCAAAGACTTCCTCAATTGGTATATGTTCCTACACACACAATAAACAAAATTACATTTCACCAACACATTTCAAGCTAATATAATTGTTACATACAATCCTCAACCTAGCTAGTATTTGGTTCGCCGTAATAATTTGTAAATGAGATAATTTTTAAAATACTATAGTACAGATGTCCAAATCAAAAACTACGATGTGAAATCGATTATTACGGATGCATCTGTATTTGAATCTCTTAAAATTTTGATCTTTATGGAAACATCAAAATGGTGTATTTAAAATTGAAATACCCATAAACTAAGTGGCAAAGAAAATAAGTTTTGGGTGTGCTTACGAGATCAACTGTCTCATTTTTTATCTCTTCCAAGGAGAGATCGAAGGCCATGGTCGATTAAAAGGAAGAAAGATGGAGAGCAGTATCTCCCTCGATCTCTCTTCTAAATTCAGCTCTATTTATTTTTTTCTCCACCTCTCTCTCTCTCTCTCTCTCTCTCTCTCTCTCTCTCTCTCTCTCTCTCTCTCTCTCTCTCTCTCTCTCAAGCTCTCAAGCTCTCTCTTCAGGCCTTCCCAATAAGCATCGAGAATAGGGTCCTTAAAAAGGATAATGGGTGGTATCTAGAGACCCCTTGCCCCCCTAATTAACGAACATACCGGAGTGGTCAACGGGACAACATGTGATAGCCCCTTTTTTGTCCTTGCTAACCATTGATTTGGTCTATTTGAGCCTGAGGCTCTCCAATAACCTCGGTCGAGGTCAATTTATGAATAATTAATTTTTCAATTTTTTAGGGCACAATCCTTCTGATCCGTTAATTAATTATGTCTTTTTAGAAAAATTAATGGTCACTATAAAGCTTATACAAAAGGAAAATTGAAAAAATAATGTCTAGAAGGATTATGGGAAAATATTTTTTTATAAAATTTTGTGGACTTCGACACTTATAATAAAATTAAAAGTTGAGATTTTTTGTGTTTGAGTTAGCACGTGCATTTTGGATTTCTTTAACCGGATGTTATCTAGGTTAGACTTGTATTCAAGTATCTTCTAGTTAGCTTCGTAGAATTAGTTAATGTTCATTGGCCGGTGTCCCTTGAAGTGCTTCGATAGTTAAATCAATACGTAGATGAAGCAAAAATGCCAAAAGGAATAGTCTATAAAAGGGTTAGAGGGTGTGTATCATATACTTTTCACCCGAGAGCACCTTTTCACTTGGCATCCATGCATGACGTCAAGTCAAAGATGGCGATTTCAAACATTATTGGAGAGCGTACTTTGCACATGCATGATGGCTTGGAGCCCAAGTTAGGCTTAAGAGTAAAAGGTGCTTTCAGGTAAAAAGTGACGAATTGAGCTCCAATTTAGATGACACATGCTGAGATCGAGATACCTGAATGCCAAGTGAAAATGGGCTGGAACCACGTGGATCGGGTTGACTTGTTAGATCCTAATTAACTCTGTTCGTCCTAAACGATACATGCCTATAAGCTAAGCTAGTTGTGTGAGATCTCATGGATCATATTGGGCTTTGATTTGGCCCATGAGATTGTTAGGCTGTTGCGCTTAATCAACGGTGCATCTCAAGTCTAATGCCAACCTAACCCACTACATGCACGATCGATGTTCATTGTGTGGGGAGAAATGCATAATTACATATCGGATGGTATTATTGAAAAGCATCGCACGCTACAATAAAAATATAGATATTTAAATGAAAACATCAAACCCCACAAAATTTCCTATTTTAACACCTTGGGTCTTGTTTGTTAGGTCTCCTCACCCTTGGGATTGGATTCATAGTCCGGTGGGTCCTTTAAATAGGTGTTTGTTTTGCACAATTAACTTGGGATTACGAAGCCCAAGGGATTCATAGTGAGGCCACTAAGGAGGATTATGAAGCCCAAGGGGGAGGTGGTATTCATAATCCAATCCCACCACACTCCATGAGAAAAGACCAAATTGCCCATGATTTTGTTTAATTATGGTTATATTTAATTATTATGAACTTTGTTTCTTATTTGCATATAATATCATTTCGTCTCATATATTTTTTAAGTTGAACAGTTGATATTTTACTAATCAAAAAGACCATAGATTTTTGGGTAATCCAAAATCAAATCTTTCACTATTTATTGTATCTATAATCGGTTTTTTTTTTGTTTCATGAATTTTTTAAAGTAAAATAAAAATAAATTTATAGACCATAACCATTAAATTTAAGTCTTGAAAAAAATTGGAGTAACAAAATCAACCTTTGCAAGTAGTCAATAAAAAAACACAATAAAAAATGAAAGGACAAAATTAGAAATTATGATCTTTAATCCCATTCTCCCTCTTACAAATAAACACATGCCATGAACTATTAGTCCAATCCCGAGTTCTAAATAAACATGGTTCTCAGTTTCAGATGTGGTATTAATAATTTACTTAGTATTACTAATCCTAACCTAATCTTAGCACTCTACAAATCCCATAATTTTGAAACCTTTTATCAAATGAGGCCTTAGTTTTTAGAAGTTTCCACTAAGGCCACTGTTTTAATTTATTTTCTCCACTCTAGTCTTTTGATTTGGCGTTTATTAGTAGAGTACTTGGCTTCTACTGTAGACCACATTGACAAAATCTCAAGCCTAGGAACAAAATTACAAAAACCTAAACATTTAGTTCCAAAGTACTATTTAGTAAGACGTGAGGGGTATAACGTGTAATTCATCCTCTCATTATTGTCTCGACGAACACCTGAATAGCAACTGTTTCAACCGTTTTTATTTCACCATTTGGCGTAAGAGTCGACAACCTTTTGCTTCTAATCTTGAGGTTAGATTGAAATCCTTGAACTTCCGGTACAATTTTTGGACGTGGTTGCTCTTTCGCTCATTTTATTTCACCTTTGCTTTCTGCGTTGAGTTTCTCTATTCGAATTGAATTGTTTTTCGATTGCTCACCACTTGCTTGAATTTATGCCTAGTCGAAGTTGTTCGTTAATTTTCTTGCATTTGTTTGCATTAGCTGTGTTATTTTTGGGTCTGTAATGACGATAAGATATGCACTTTGGCACAGTGTAGGCCAAAATATAGGCATTTGGGATCAATGGGATGTACTTAGTTTTGTGGTTTTGTGCAGATTATATTGCATGGAAGTGAATAGTCCTAGAAACTAAGAAATCTGTGAAAAGTTCCGGAATAGAGAATCATAAAAATAGAGAAATTGGTATGTGCGATGACATGTTAACCTGTGTAGTTGAGTTTTGGCTTTGGTAATGTCTTCTTGGTTGCATGGATTAACTTATCACGAAGAGAGTGGAGACTGACTTGCTCATCAGGGGAAGTGGCGTTGTGATGGATCAAACCTAGCTCCCCCATAACCACTGATAAAAAGCTCATTATTGAGATCAAAGATTTTTAAGTTGTTATGCTGCAGATATCAATTTTATATATGTGTTTTTCCAAGCTTTAAGGGACATTATCCTTGTATTTTTCAGATTTTGAGGACATTGGTTGTTATACACTTTGGTTGGTTGGCCACTGTTCTTGGTATGGGTCAAATAAATGCCATCATGTCTCAATAGCTAGATTTCTATGATTTTGAGGTGGCTTTTTATGGGTCCAAGTTTTCGTGTCCCAATAGCCCATAGAGAGTCTAACTTCCCCCCACAAACATTGCCACTTTTCCCCAATTCACAAAAAACTGTCCACCTCAATAACCCTTCATTCAGAACCCTCTTGTCAATCGGTAGAGGAAGCACCAAAGGAACGGCATTTGCTTCAATGGCCAGCCAATCTGCCTCAAGGAAAAATTTCATCGATTCCTCAAGTAAGCTGGCCGGCAGGGCTCGTGGCTTCTACCATCTAGACCTTGATTGGGAGTACCCACAATCAACTTCAGACATGTCCAACTATGGTTTGATAGTGACTGAGTGGCGGTTTGCAGTGGCAGCCGAGGCGGCAACCACCAAAAAAAACGCCGTTAAATTTAACAGCTGCAGTTAACTTTGCAGTTGATGGAAATAGTTATACTATTCAGTCTACTGCAAATGGCTTGGACTGGATCAAGTGTAAATTAAAATGAACAAAACAAATCTCAAACTATTTGGATTTGGTGGCAACATGTGGAGAAGCAGACAAAGCAATAGGTGCTTTTCACACAAGGATATGGCCAGTTTTACAATTGGCTTCTGTATTTGACATGAGGTGCAAAATTTGCACGTGGGATAATAGGTTACCAAAAGTCAAGAATAGCTTACAACCCTTAAATGAAAATCTTTGTCCAAATTTGAGTGTGGAGCAACAGCCACACATCCTAGGCGTGGATTCAGGTAGGGATGATGAGCTAAAGGAAATAGGTACAAATCATGTCTCAATCCTTTTTAGTTCGGAATGGAGTCCATTCATTAAATGCAGGAACTAGATAACATAGAGGTAACTTAGAAAAGACTTGAAATTGAATTTGGTACTCCCGATCAACCACCGAACCAGACGTCCTATGAGATTTCGGATTGCATATTCAAACCGTATGCGATTGTATAAACTTCAATGGAAAAAGGAAGAAGCGAATATCATTCTAGGATGGCTATTAACGACCCCAAGGTTCTTTTAGACATCACGATGTTAAGGGTTTCTTTAGTGCTGTAAGCATTTTGAACTTGATTCTTCCACATTATGTAATTATTCTAATCGAGTTTAAGAGTTACAAACGAATGAAAATTTGAAGCAAGAAATACCAAAGAAGAGGGGAATGTAACTGTATCTGCCATTGATATAGCTTGCAAACCTTCGAAGTGACGCAGGTCAAGGACAATTAGTGCTTCTTACAAATTCAAATACTATGTACTTCCCTTGCCCTTGCCCTTGTTTTGTTTAATTGTTTCATTTGCTACATATTATTGGTTAAATTGCTTTTCAAGTATCACATTTTTCATATATCTATAGTCTACAACTTTTGCTGTTAATGTACACGATATCCTCAACAGGTAATTGGTAGGTTGTGATGATAAGCAGACTCTCCATCAAGGTCTCATATGCCAAAAAGCAAAAGGGAGACGCGAAGATGTGTTGTGTGCAACACGCTAAAACGATGCTGTTTTGGCGCACGTTCGGATGGCCAAGACATCGCGGGTGGATGTATTTTGGATGTCAAACGATGTCTTTTGACACACGCAACACATTCTATTGTGCGATGTATACAACAGGGTCTCCAATTCTGCAAAACTGATTGTTTGGTTACTTTGTTGGGCAAGTTGGAGTTCGACAATTAACACAAAATACTATTTGCAGGGAAGAATATTCCGAATCCCTAGTTCAACTCCTTAAAGGTATTGATGTATTGTTTGGAATACCGTTCCTTGCAAATAACATTGCTGGACAATTGATGGGCCCTATCACAAGAAGGTTTGTCTTGTGGGGTTTTTGGTTTTTCCTTCATTTGGTTTGGTTTGGTTTGGTTTTAGCTCTCGTGTTCTAACTGTGGCTTCTGTTCTTATTGCAGCGAAACAAGCATGGGGAACATGTAGTCTATTGCTGCTATATTCTCACAAGGATTAATCAAAATAAAAAAAAGGGTCTTATTAGCCTAATGAGCCTTATTGTACTTTTTTCCTTCAAAAGTAGCTTTAATGGGGTTAGGGCCAATTTGACTTGTATTTATATTTAAATTATTGAATTATTGGAGGGGCAATAATTCACTTTACTGGCCTAAACTATTTGATTTTCCTCAATCATTGAACCTGGTCTATATTTGTTGAATCTTGCATTATTTTTTAGTTGAAATTATAAAAATATTCATGCATGTCATTTCTTGGATTTTGGGTTCAAGGGACAAAATTATTACTTTTATTTCAAAATTTGCTTTTGATGTACTTGAAATTTCACATCAATAATTTAGTTCAAACAAACTAAATTTATTTAATTTTACAAAGACACCCAACATAAGAGTTTACGTGCATCTCAACTAATCTCTGAGGAACTAATTCTGTCGTGCACTAGTGGATACCCCACATAAGAGTTTGATAACACCTAAATTTTTTTAAACCTGATACCTTAGAATAGAGCAAATTCCTCCCATACTTGAACCGCTACATTAATCCTTGGGATGGGGAAGCTTGTTGTGTGCTAAAATAAGATCATATTGGAGTGCAGCATGTTCTGTTGTTCGGGCAGTGTTTCGCGCGTCGTTTTGGCCCACAAAATACTACCCGAACAATTGGACGCTGACCAAATAATTTTCGATCAATATTTTACTTGTCAAAACGATGTTACTTTGACACGCAATACAAACTATTGTGCGCAATACACAGCAACCTTCTCAATTCCCTAATGAACCTTATTGTTGACTATAATAAGCAGGGAATTCTGTTTGCATTGTACTACTTGTTTACCTGTCACCAAAATTAATCAAACACAATTCTTGAAAAGTAACCCTAGGATCTGTTTGGTTCATTGATTTACTTTTTGCGAGGATTTTTTTGTTGTTTCAAAAAGCATTAGATGCTGTAGCATGGTTGAAGAAGACTTGAAGTGAGTTGATTTCTCCATAATGGGCCCCACAAATCACGCACCTTTCCTAATGAAAGACAAAGGAATTTATTTGATGCAGGCCCCTAAATGGATTCCCCCACAAGGGCAATTTCCATATCCATAGCATTTAATATCATAGAACAATTACCAGATTCTGTATAGATATATTTGTTCCACTTTTTACCTATTGAGTAGTAGTACCCTACTTTTGACCATAATGCCCTTTCAAAACTACATTTCCCAATCATTTTGACACAAGGGCATGTCACGAAGAGTAATATATTAAACGCACAACCTATATATGTATATTTGAACACGAATATGTTTAGAACTATTCGATATATATATATATATAATTCTTTAAAATAATATGGACTCCATGTCCATCGAATGATTTGTGAATTGTGTGTAGACAGAATTTGCTCGCCACAAAATCCAAAAAGGTCATCATTTGAATGAAATTTCCAAAACAACATTTCATCATTTTGAATGAAATTTTCAAAACATCATTCGGGGTATTTGTGGGCTTTCACGTCATACTTCTATGGTCAAACGATATCATCGCCATTGATTGCTAAAATCTTTGATCATTTATTTGAATGTGTATTTCTATTGTTCGTATGACTTTAAGGTTGGGTTGCTTCTCAGTTGTGATTCTCTAAAAAAAACTAGTAACATTTTTTATTCAATTTCTCGTCGAATATATTTTATTTTCGTTCTTATATATTAAGAAAAATGAAAATTTTCAAAATAATTGTTCATATCTAAAAGCTGAGTTTTTCTAGAAAAAAAATTATTTTTTATTTCGAGGGTGCTTCTATAACTATAGTCAATATTTGTCTTATTTTTCTGGTATTTATATTCGAGATGAACTTATAAGGTAGAAAATCACTATAGAAAAGGAAAGAAATCACTAAAGAGAAAAGGTTTTTAAAAGAAAATTGACTTTTTAGATATTTATTCCCAAACGGAGCCTAAAAAGTTGAGAATTATTGAAGTTTCCGGTGGACGTTAGACCCACATTATATTTTCTTAAAGTTTTTCCTATACATCCAAATGTGCTCTTGCCATAGAGAGAGAAAGGGGGAAAGTTCCTGGATAAAGGTCTATACAGAAAAATAAGCGAAGAGAGAGAGAGAGAGAGACAGAGAGGAGAGGAGAGAGAGACAGAGGGAGAGCTGGGTTGAAGCCATTCAATCTATTCTGGGCTTCTCGCCACAGCAATCATTACCAACACGAACAGCTTTACTTACTACAATGAGTTTATCTCTGTCTCCATTCACAAGCTCTCTTCACTGAATAATTTTTCCTCTCATCGACCCCTGTTTCGATTCTCAAAACTCCATCTTTTGCATTGTGATCTTTTTTTTGGGGGTGTATTTCCACCTGGGTTTAGAAAATTGTTCTTCCCAAGATGACTGTGGAGGAAATGGGGCGAAGTTTAGGGGCTGAAAACGATAGATTTCCAGTGGGTATGCGCGTTCTTGCTGTTGATGATGACCCAACTTGTTTGAAGCTATTGGATGGTCTGCTACGAAAATGCCAGTACCAAGGTTTGATTCTCCTCTCATACAATTTTCCGCGTTAATTCTTTTCGAAATTGTGCTCCACTGATCTAAACCAATCCTTTTATTTGACAGAGGTTTGTGGAAATCTTAACCTAATTTGGTTTCTAATTGGGTCTTGATCCAAGTTCTATTGATTTGTTCTAAATTTTTGTTTTTGTTGGTCTCATCTTTAATGAGTATATTGATTTGAATATTGGGAATCAGATTCTTTGTCTTAATTCCAGAATTCTATGCTTAATTTTGTTCACACACTGTTCAAAATTGAGTCAACTCAAGTGTATTTCACTTTTTTTTTCATTTGGAGGTTTTTTAGATAGTGACAAATGAGTTGTGATTTACTTGTGTGGATACATTTTCTCAGTTCTTTTGGTTTAATCAGTCATATTTGTGCTGTAAAATTTTGAGGACTTAAGAGTATATGAAGATTCTGATCTAGATGCTTGTTGATTCAGAAAGTTCTGTTAATATCAGAAGACGTGAAAGATTGTATCAGTTGCTGTCCTAACTTCTTGCGTTTTTCTTTTCCGTGCAGAATTTCAAATTCTTAGTTCCCATTTCACAGCTCCTGTTACCTCAATCAAGCATCAAAAAAATTATTATTTTTCCATTCAATTGTTAGCGTTGTGGTTTTCTTGGTTGCCACGAGTAAATGTCCTCTCATTATTATTGTGGGTTCTTCTCATAAACAATCGGCCCTAACCTTACTTTGAAAATGGCTTGTGGACTTTGCAGTTACAACAACCAATCAGGCTGAAACGGCGTTAAAGATGTTGCGGGAAAATAGGAAAAGATTTGATCTGGTTATAAGTGACGTGCAAATGCCGGATATTGATGGTTTCAAGCTCTTGGAGCTTGTAGGTCTTGGAATGGACATTCCAGTTATTAGTAAGTAGGAATCCCTTTCCTTATCTTTCATTTAGCGCATGGAATAGGTGTGATTTTCACCGCTTGTCCCAAAAGCTTAAGGTGTTAGGAAAGGGCCCGCCAATGCATGTCAAGCTAAGTAAAGCGTACAACTAATCAGCAATAGTCTCCCAGCTAATGCTTAGATTTATTTTTCACACTTCGTTTTGTACCAGTGTTGTCGTCATACGGTGATACGGCACTTGTGATGAAGGGGATTACTCATGGCGCTTGTGACTATTTGGTGAAACCTGTTCGAATTGAGGAGCTCAAGAACATCTGGCAACATGTACTAAGGAGGAAGAATTTTGAGTCCAAGACGTCCAACCTAGACATGGATCACCAAGAAAATGGAGATGGTAGAAATGGGCATGGACCTCCTGATAATGCAAATGTGAAGCTCAATAGAAAGAGAAAGGACGAGGAAGAAGAAGAAGATGAAGAGAATGAGGACCCTAAAACCCAGAAGAAGCCTAGGGTTGTTTGGTCCGTGGAACTTCACGGCAAGTTTGTTGCAGCAGTTAATCAATTGGGTATTGAAAGTGAGTCCATTTAGAACAATGATTGTGTTTGGATGTTATATGCAGCTTTTGTTGTGACTAATGTCTTTTATCTCCTCTTTCTAATGCAGAAGCTGTTCCTAAAAGGATTCTAGACATGATGAGTGTCGAAGGAATTACCAGAGAAAATGTGGCGAGCCATCTCCAGGCACAAAACCTTTCCTTTTCCCTCACTTCTGGTGTTCCTTTCACATTTTTCCTCTTCAAAGTGGAAAATTCAAATTTAGGAATTTTTTGGCCTAACAATTATTTTGGAATCTAGAATAGACCACTTAAATATGGTAAATATTGGTAGCAAATCACCAGTACGAGAACAATTTAGTAGTGATTATACAATAATTTGCAAATACATGAAAATCTAAACTTAACAGTGGAGGGGACAAACAAGTATGTTCCTAAGTTGTCTTCCTGTGATTATATCTATGAATTGTCAAGAATGAAGCTACCATTCTCAAGAAAACATAGAATACAGTGCACAATGGTTTGGCATTTGCGCAAGTTTTGTTTCTCCTTGTTTAGAATATATTTCATAATGGTGCCAATATGCTTATTTTCTTGGGTTGTGATGCAGAAATATAGGCTTTTCCTTAGAAGGATCAGTTCCATGGAACCTCAGCGAGCAAACATTGTTGCTGCATTAAGGGGAAACGATTCTTCCCCTATGCTGATGAATTCATTACATGAACTTCGAGATTTTCGAACATTTTCTGGAAGTGGGAGGTTTCCAAACTCTGGCTTACCAACATATCCAACAGGTGGGATACTTGGTAGACTGAATAGCCCTGCTGGGATGAGCCTCCATAACCTTTCTTCTTCTGCAATAATCCAACAGAATCATGCACAAAACTTGAGTGATTCCATTTCTAGCCTTAGGAAGCCCTATTCAGTGATTTCCCCAGCAAACCCAAACGATGGATTATTTCAAAGAAATCCAACACTGGTGAAGGTTGACCAATTCCAACAAAGCAAGTGTGCTTCGGGCATTGCAGAGTTCAATTCTGCTGGTGTTCCAACAACTTTTGCGGATAATATAGTTCCAGTTGGTAGCTCAAGCAACTCTCTAACTTGTGCCTCAAGGAACACTTCGTTTCTCCAGGGGAATCCGCAACAAACACATTGTGCGGGACTATTTGGTAATCAGTCCACTTTCAAAGTGACCCCTTTGAATTCAGAACCTTTTAATGTCGGAGTCAGCAGTTCTTTTTTAATGGATAATGGTACACGCAGTCAGCCCTGGCGGAACACCATTCAACAATCAAAATTTTCACCTAGTCCTCCGTCATTGAGTGAGGTGTTGAACATTGATTTGCTGCCTTCTAATAGCTTGAGAAATATTAACTCTCCAACTGGCCTTCATATTCAGAGAAACCCAATCGATCCTTCTTCTACAAACACTATTTTAGCACCCATTGAGGATTCAAGAGGAGAGATTAGGCGCCGAACGGGCTTGGTTGGTGATTTTCTTCAAGAAACAAATCTGGCAACAGACCAGAGGTGGGGAGAAAATCAACAGGGTCATTCCCAAAACACAAATCATGTCTTCAGCACTATGACCTCTATGGTTCCTTCCCATGGTGTTATGGGTCCATTAGGCCAGGTTTTGGATGAAAGCTATAGAGTATGCGATAGAAAGATTGACGCATCCTTGATCAGCCAATCAAATATCATTGCTTCAAATCTCCTGCAGCTCAGTGATATTGAGAAATCAGCTATGGATATGGACTCACAAATGAGGTCAAGTGAAGACTATCATGTGGGGCAAGCAAAATCACAGGGAGGCTTTGTTCATGACGGTTATGACTCTTTGGATGATCTAATGGATGCAATGATCAAGCGGGTATGATTTATATTGCTAAGTTTTACTCCATCGATTATTTTCTTGTGGTCGAAATTGACCTGCAATATTGTGTTTGATGTGTTCGATTCAATGAGCCATACAACACTGGATTCTGTATTGGTGGTGAAACGTAACTAACTAAATATTTGTGGGCAGAGATGCATATTCAATAAACCACTGAGAAGCAACTCAACCTAGTTCTGAACCTTCTGCCCAGATAATACATCTTATACGATGGGGCATGTTTTATTCTATATTGTACAGATCTTCTTTGAGATCAAGTTGAAAAAAAACTCCTTTAGGCCGCAGGAAATTGTGTTTCTCTATTTAATAACTCCAGATGTATCAAAGTTAGTAATCTTGTACAAGACAATTAGGCTAAACTCTGTAGAACATCGATACTTACCGACCCCTGTGGAGGGGAAGACGACTCAGTTTTTTTGTTCTTCATTCATGTCCAGATAGGTAAATCAACTTTCATAAGTTTGAATCATTGTTGATAATGCAGATCTACTTATTGTGTGTTTATTGTAACTTTGGCTTATTTCCTGAAGGATCTTGTCTTTCCCCCTTTGCATACTTTGTTGCCATTTTGGTTCTTGTATAAAGACCACTGAAAATAGAACTAAGAAAGGAAACTCTTAAATTTTGGGTGAACAATATTGGGTACTCGGTAGGGGGCCGAAGAGTAAAATGCATTGGCAATTACTTAACCATTATTACAACTTAAATTATTGCATACTCTTTATAGCCTATTTGAAAGATATTTGAAAACCAACTTTCTTAGGTTGTGCATAACAAAAATTCCTTTCGTGATAGCTTGCTGTATGTCCATTTTGTATGTTAAATATGTCGATTTCTTACGCGTGTTATACGTCATATTTGCTTTTTCTGTATAGGGACAGGATGGAACTGAGTTAATGGATGGAGAATTTGGATTTGGTGGCTACTCTTTTTGATCATGCTTATGAGACTCTTGTAGCTGTTGCTTCTAGAGAAGACGGAGAGACAACAATGTTTTATGAGATTGGTTCATTATGTAGTTTCTTCTGCAATTTTTTCCCCTTTTTATGTACTTTTTTTTCCTTCCCTTTTTCTCGTTTTCTTTATACTCTTCGAATATCCCTTGAACCGAAGTTTTATTTCATGTTTGCAATTGCCGTTGTCATGCTTGCTTCATCTTAATTCTTTCATCTTGTCGTGGAGCCCCTTTATGCCTGCTAACAGCTAATAGGACCACTCCGAAAATCGGAGCGAACCCAGAGGGATGGGCGGATGGGTTACTGTCAATCGCAGGTCAACCACAATTGAACCGGAATTCAATCATGACGTTATAAATGTATTAAGAATGTAGTACAGTATAAAGTATAAACTGCCTTTAATTAACACTGTCATTAAGCAATCAACTGAATGGGCTTGTGATCCGTGGAGAAGCATTGGAGGAAGAGTTTATTGCCTGAGTTCTTTTGCAGGAATAATGGAGGGCTTCGTTACCAGAGTTCTTTTGCTGGAGTTCACTGTCGTCCGAGTATATCGTGCCAGTCGTGGCTGTCAGTTGCCACTGGAACGAAGGAGAACTGGAGGAGAGTCGTTGGGGTTTCGAATTTTGTTATTTTTTTTCCCCTAGAAGAAGCCCTAGTTCTTAATTTCTATCCTCGAGAAAATTGTCCGACCTGTTCATATATCCTCCAATCACAGTTTTTCCACAATGAAAAATGGATTGACTAAAATCTGCAATGATTTGCAAGTGATACAGCTGACAATGGAGATGTATTAATATAGGCCACAACAAAAGTTCTACAACACAGAGAGAGGGACCCCATCAGTCTGCTTTAACAAGATAACAACATGGAGCAATTTTGCTTCCTTCTAATTTGTTCAGACAAGTATAACAAAAACAACAATTGCAACTGCAAGATTTATTCCCCTTCCCAGCCCATTTGACGGGCTCTTCTCTCCCACAACGAAGTAACTTTCTTTTCCTTGATCCACAAGGCCTCAGACCGCTCTCTAGCCTGCTCACACGTCTCAGTGGCAATGTTGCATTTTTCAGCTTCTTTTTGGTATTGAGAAGCTATCCTTCTAGCTTCTGTAAATGTAATGTTTATATGGTGGGCATGTTCTTCGCTGACGGTCTCCCTCAGCTTCATTTCCTCCGACAATAAGTCTACAAATTGCTTTCCCATCTCCTCTTTGAGATCCGGATCATCTCCTCCACAGTCTGTTTCCAATATTAAAAAAAAAAAAACATTTGCTTTTCGGTAACTAAGATTTCAAAAATGTCAAAGGAAAAGTAATCTTAATGAATAAAAATAAACGTAAACCATGTGTCAAGCAATGAACAAGTTCCAACAGAAAAACAAATCCACCATATGTTTTATTCAAGAACTCAGAGAAAGACAAATCCACCATATGTTTTATTCAAGAACTCAGAGAAAGCATGATATGGAAAACAAGTTCGCAAGAGGCGGAAGGGAGCCTCAGGAGGCTTAGGAAGTATCAGAAACCAAGAATCAAAGTTCACTCCCATACCAAATCTCTATCCACCAGCAGAGGTGATTTTCTAAATTTCTAATGTTTCTTGATCTCAAAATAAATTGATACTACATTGACTATACAGCACACCTTCATGGTGACTACGTAATTCGTTATTCACCACGACTGTGAAGTCTACATGTCATTAACAGTCGCTATTCACATGAAAAAAGCACACAGCCTTATTATTTGGACCTTTCCTCAATCTTTTATTCTCAAACACTAAAGCTAGGACCCTCCATACTGTTGGATTTTATCACTTTCATCAGATCACCAAAATATTCAGTCAGTCTTTACTTTGAATATGCTGAACCATATCCCAACAAAAGAAATGGATCATCACACAGTTACCAACATATACAAATTCCAACCATTAACAGTTATGTAGCAATCGGACAAATTTAAATGGTTACCAGAACTCACAAGATCAAACTTGCATCTTCTAATATCTTTCCAGGGTCGATATTTCAAATGCGGTGTATTAAAATTTTAAATCCTCCAAATACAAATTTGAAGTCTGAAAGTAGTAAGTCCATCCATGCTCATAATATCAAAGAAACCAAGGAGTGTATAATCATTATGTGATACCAAGGACGTCACAAGAATGGAAGAACACAAGAACAAGGCAATTCACTTTTCGCTTTCTTAGAATTACCCCTCTTAAAACATAGGAATAACAAGTGAAGTAATCAAGGAGGAGTTTTGGGGTAACAAACTCTAACCTGTAACAGAAAGATTGGCCAAGCCTGCAAAAGAACAAAGTATAAGTCAATGACATTGGCAATCTATCAATAGCACAGTCAGAGTTATGATGAATGGACACCTTAGTGTAGGAATTTCAATAGAATTTTGGCAGAGCAAGTAAACTAGAAAGCCCAAGGAAATTAATACTACATACGATGCTCCAAATGCCCACTGAAAAATTCAACACCCAACCAAGTTTCCCAGAAACCCCATGTGATATGCTGTCATACTACCATGTACGAAAAGAATGCATGATGACAGTTAACATGAACAAAATCAATCAACTAATGACTCCAACTTTCCACTCAATCAAACTTTCAAAAGGAGATGGGTCATTGACAGGTCAAATTAATGAATACAGATATTTGCTGGAGAAGAAACAACCCTCCGCCCCTGATGGGACACACAGCTCAAAAATGTGGGCACACACCCACAAATCAGGAAAGGAAGCAAGTGAAGAGTGTTCATCTAATATTCATCTCACTCATAGAAACTGTAAACAATGAGCACATGGACAATCAAAGTGAAAACTATGGAAACATCTCAGTCACAGCAAGCATAAATGGACTTCGCCTAATCGCACCACTTGCATAGCAGATAAAGTGGACATCTTCTTTAACTGTACGTACACTTGATAGGTAGAATTATATGGTCCCTCTTAAACAGATACACACAACCATATAACCAGGCTGAAAATGCAAAGATTTTCTGAATTGGTGAGATTTGTCTCAGATTTTTTGTCATTCAAAATCTTTCAAAAGAAAATAAAAATCCTTCTACCAAAGCTCAAGTATCTTTGTGACAGAGAGCAAGAGGAAGAGAGGGGAGATCCAACTAGGGTACAAGAAGCATCAGGCCTATGTAGCACGGATATGGCCACGGGACACAACTGGGGACACACATTTTTTTGGATAGTTTTTTTAGTTATGCAACCTACATTGTAACCATTAAATAATTTTGTTAGGGCTTCTATCTAGTGCATTATCGAACCGACAGTGCATGTCTATATACATAAACAACTATTTTATAGTACACTTATGGTCAAATATTTTTAAAATCACAAATACTTGCCCCCAAAAGCACTATTAAAATTTTTGTGTTCCTAACGTGTCCCACCTTAAAAAGATACCAAAATTTAATGAACACACCACGTGGCAAGTCCCATACATGTTCCACACGTGTCGCTTGTCCCCATATGTCTGGTAGGGAGACACAGACCTCCTAGAAATGTTCGTGCTTCATAGCATCAGGCAGTTAGCAGTGAACCCTTCTACGGCATGTGCATGGTGAAAACAATATCAATTCTCCCCAAAATTCCCTTTACCGCATAGCACTAATCACTTACTCATGCCCATCCGAAATGAATAACACTTATTTCTATATCATGATGAGCAAGAATTTTGGAGAAAATTGTTCTATTATGAAAACAGAAACTTGTTCAATTCAAAAGAAGGTGATTTGGTTGGACATTTCAACCTTCGGAGCTTGTAAATAGCAAATCAGCCAATTCAAGTATTATTGTTTCCTAAAGAGAACGTAATTTGAATTTCTCAATTTTAAATAAGGTAACCATGTGTATTAAAAGAGATTAACAACTTCAGCTTTCCATGAAAAGTAAAAAAAATGGGTTTTAGTTCAGCGGGGTTTGATTCAACAAGATACAAAATGCTTTCGTTTCTCTTCAAGGGTAAAACTGGGAACAGAAAATTTCAATCACCTTTAATCTATAAAGGCAAGAATGTAAGATCAGAGAGGATAGCAAAGCGGATCAGGTAGTGAACTCCACAAAATAAATACAAAAAACGAGATAGATAAACTGCAATAATAGAACACGAAAAAGCATTAAGCAATATCCTCTTTGCAAAACGTTTAAATGTATATTCAGGAAAAATAGATCAATTATCCCCAAACAAATGGATCGGAAACCAGAAAGATGAAACCCCAAAAATTTCTGCTAAGCAACGTATTAAAAAACGAATAAATAAAGGAAGAATAGATATTTACAAATGGATAAAGTAGTGATCCGAACTGGGTTTAGCTCAGGAACACTAAGAGTCTAGAACTGTGAAATGGGTACCCACCAATTTCACTCTTCACGACAGAAAACTAACGAAAAACATGAATCGACGGCCAACAATACATAATAAGTATACCCATCTACGTAGATGTACAGATATACGAGCAAAAGATGTCGGTACCTGGAGCAATCTTGAGAAGGGAGAGAGGAGGAGGGCAATCACAAACGCAAGGACTGCAAGCAGGTGAAGCGCCTCCTAACCTCAACCCTTTCTTGAATTTCCAATAGAGAGCAGGGCCAGAGACACACAGAGCCGATACCACTGCGAAAACTACCAAACAACACCTCAAACAAGCACCCGATCGCCTTGACATCTCTCTCTTCTCTCTAGCTCTCTCTGGAGTACGAGATCTAGCGCATTCTGATGTGTTCACTGGTTTTACTTCTATGGAGGAAGTCAGTGGGTTCACATTTATTAGCTGTAATCAGAAATGTTGTTTTCGCCCACCAAAGCCTGTACTAGTTTGGTACTAAAACACAGCAAAATTGGGAAATGGAATAATCGGACTTTTTCACCTATCACCATTTTCCCACTTTCCAATTACATTGAACATCTTTTCCGAATTATTACAAGGATTATATTGCAATTAAAGAGGATATCAAATATAATTGGGTTTCAATCAAATATTTAAAATTTCTCTCGTTTTCTTTCTATTTGTAATTATCATAATGTGTCAAAAGAAAGAAGTTCTTACTCGAACACAGACTCTAACAGTTTTGACAACTTTAGTTAGAATTGATTTGAATCCCAATGATTCTTTTTCTTTTGATAATGAAAAGCATAAAGAAAAGATTTAATGATTTTTTTTTTAACTTTTACACCCTTCGTCCCATTTTCATAATCTATTATTTTTAATTTGAGACATCCTAAAATGAAATCTTATTTTCCAAAAATAAAAATTGAAATTTGATTAAATTGTCTTTTTGTCTCTTTGTTTAAATAAAAGTTATACTGTACACATCAATCAAACTTTTAAAAAAAAAAATCTATTGAAATTTTACCACAATGACATATTTGGAAAGAAAAATACATTTTAAAACAATTACTTCGTTCCTCTAAAAAGTTAAAATTTTAAAAGAAAATTATGAATTTGAGACGGAGAGAGTATCTATTTTAGTTATTTTATTTTTTAAGCCTGTTTTGTACTTTAATGGATTGTATTGAACCTTTATTTATGATATTCCCTTTGCAAAAGATAATGTTTGTTGAGTATAATTAATTGTGGTGTGTGCGGGGCCCATCCCCCATTGTGAGAGAGGTGTGTGCATGTGTGTGTGTGGATGTGCCTTTATCATTTTTGTTATTTTATGTATAAGGTTTAAGAAATTAATATAATTAATAGTTAAGCAGGTGTCAAACATATTTCAAAATGTAATTATACGACAGTGATGCAAATCGTATCTATTACCCACATTTTATTTAAAAATTTAGCTATCAATGAAAATGACCATTATTTCATTAATATATCATAATATTTTAATTACAACTATTTGATAAATTTCTTTAGAAACTTTTTTTTTTATTTACAACGTACAACCAGACACGAAAACAGACACCGGCATAGACATTACTTTATCTCACGTATTCTAACTTAAGCATCCGAATGTGTTCCCTGTTGACAACGACCGAGTGACACTAATTGGTTGTTTCCTGCACAAACTACAAAAGCAACTCAGATCTTGAAGAGGAATCAGTAGATTTTTGCAATCCCACGGAAAGAAAAATGAAAACGAACACGGGCAAGGAATAGGTATTACTTTATCCCACATATTCTAACTTTAAGTATCAAAGTGTCTTTCGGCTTGCAACGGTTGAGTGAAACTAATTAGTTGTTCCAGGTGCAAACTACAAGAACAACTCAGATCTTGAAGAAGAATTGAATCAGATTGGTGAATCTTCGCAAGCCCACGAAAAGAAAAATAGAATCATCAACTTGTTGCAATCCTTTTTCTTTAAAAAATGAACATGAAATGCATACTTTATGCCCAACAAAACAACAGAAACAAAGCAAACCTAAGCATTTTGGCTTGCAATTAACTAAACAGATAGTTTATCCTTGTTGTTTAATATCCCTATAGTACTCATCTATCCAGTTCTGGATAATCTCCACTTCTTGCCTCCTCTGCTGAACCAACCACTCTGGATCTTCTTTCTTCGCAGATCGAAAATCGACATGGTGAGCTCCTAATTATTGAGACATCGATATACGATCAAAATAATAAATGCGATTAAATCTTTCGAAAGGACAAACGGGTAGGCCTAAAATGATGATCAGATGCATGAATTGCTCACCATTCTCGGTCACGAGCGCTATAATCGTAGCTGATATGTTTTTCAGAACGCTGAGTAAAGTATAAATGGACACTTTTGTTATAAGTGCAATAATACTAAGATTTATAATCAAGATTCATGAACTTAAAATAGTACTGTTGAACTTACCTGCCTCTGCTCCAAGGGTCTTGCATTCCATTAGAAAATATGATGTTGCTACCTGATCTCTTTAGCACTTGCTCAATTCTCTGCTTTTATAGGAAACATTGAAAAAAAATAGATGAAGTTTTGCATAAAGACCTAATCATACCAAATGGACTTCTGCTCAGTTTCATTTGAAGAGCAAGATAAGACATTACAGTTCCAAAAAAATTTCCTGAAAAAATTTCCGAATTTAAAGATAATAGATCAGATTCAT
The DNA here is from genome assembly GCA_019985065.2 of Arctostaphylos glauca. NCBI lineage: Eukaryota > Viridiplantae > Streptophyta > Magnoliopsida > Ericales > Ericaceae > Arctostaphylos > Arctostaphylos glauca. The sequence goes on from JAHSPW020000002.1 coordinate 6,184,147, forward strand.
TTAGATTTGAGACCATTATACACTCAAGTGAATTTAATCCATAAATTTTGAATTCGAAGATGTTTTCTGGCAAAGTTTTCGCGAACCAAAGAATTTCTCTTTATAAAATGGAAAAGAAGAAAAATACAAAGAAATTTCATTTCAACTCACATTGCCGCCAAATTCGGTAGTGATCCAATGCGGTCGAGGCATAACACCATATTTTGCCATGCAATTCTCTGCAAACCCCTTGTAGTCGTAGGAAGAAGGAGGAAACATGCTTTCATTGGAACAAGTCATTGGCATTACCATCTCCGTACATGCCTGAAAAAAAAAAGATAAGAATTATTTAAATCAATTAGGATCTTAATTTCATACACCGCATAAGTTTTCACCCCGTTTAAATCCATGAGTTATGATGTAATCTTAATTTTACATTTTTTGCCATACTTGCCTTTGTTTTTTGTATTAGTTTGACTTTTTTGCCCTTATTCAAGTGAAATATATGTAATACATATATATATATGTATATGTATATGTGTATGTATAGATTTCAATCAAGTCCAAATTAAACATGATGGACATTAAACCCCATATATTATAGATTTCCGTCAACTTCACATTAGATGATGGACATTTACCTACTTAGGGCATAACGCAAAGAATGACCAGTTTCTTAGATGTAAAAATTTTAGAAGAAATATAGTAGATATAGTAAGAAAGGATATAACAGAATTGAAGATTCATTATATAGTGATGAATAATTAAAAATGATTTGTTTTAATTAAAATTTTTAGGAAGGAGAATATGATAGACATGAGTAAGTAGATGACATTTTTGTAATTAATAATGACATTTTTCGTAATTAATAATAGCATTTACATAAATAGAAAAAGGATATAAAAGGGATAAGATATGGATAGAGTGTAGAGTGAGGAGTGAGACAATTTTATTCCCTTCAGGATGATAAAATAGTCTTTGAATATCACATTCGGGATCAAAGGAAGTAAACAACCTCGGATAGTCACATCGAAGTGATAGCAGTCGACTCTTTTATGACACCAAACAAAAGGCACTAGAGTTAATCAACATAATTAGTGAGGGTATTCAGAAGTCCACCGCTACTAGACACCTCTAGAGAAATTTTCATCCACTAGTATAGTCGCAGCACCCAATGTCTATAGAACTCATTTATCTCCAATAAGGAACGGGGTCACCTAAACTCCTTGATATTCGCATCTCCAAAAACTAGTCACAATTATTGCGACTCCGTCACATAACAACACCTTAAGTCGGAAGTAGAGCCTAGGGACCTGGCTCGGAACCTAAGGAGGTATGTGGTTTGCAGACCTTTGTCAAAGAGGAGGAACCCGCCTTCAAACAAACTCCAACTTGACCGGTCCTATAGGGGGGGGGGGGGGGGGGGGGGGGGTGCACGACATTTGACACCTAACAAGACGTATCACAACCACAATATGACATTTGGTAAGTTTTATCATACCTACCATCTGACACAATACTACAATGTGAGTCTTTGCATATTATTTAGACTACCTCTTTGCATTTGAGGGACGGTCCAAGTGCTGATGATGGACTCAAATAGGGGCCTTGTCACTATCCATTCCAGTAACCAATGAGGGAGCTTAAAATCTGGCCTCCTTCCTCCTCAAGATTCCTACACTGTATAACTAGGCTTCTATGCATCATTGAAGACACAACAAGCATTCCACGCGCCGTGAATACAAACCTAACATACTTTACTCTCTAGTTGACCAATCTCGTCAACCCCCTCTATCTCTCTAAGGTTGCTCCAAGCACTATCCTCCTCCACCTCCTGGAGTCTCGAGCCTTTGTGGTGCCCGCCAAGTTCCCGGAAGGTCCATTTCCACACATAATATCCACAATTAGTTAGGTGAATCTGTACACAGTAATTTAGTTGTTTACCTGCCAGCCCCAACCATGGAGGCCATGAGCATCCTTCCCATTTTCCAAATCGAAGCATTTTTCCAACTTTGAATAGTTATAATATAAGCTTGCAGCTGCAAAAGCTTTGCTAAGCTTGGTAGCTTCAGGTGAGAATCCATCAATAATCTTGCACATCTTCAATCAAAAATCGAAAATTTGTTATTTGAAGCTACCAAAAACTAAAGTTGGAATTCCAAGTTTATTTGGGTTGATGCAATGGACTTGCAATAGAAGTCATACCTCGTGTACAGGATAAGCAGGTAATGGCATCATGAAATTGGCTTCTGTTGGGTAATTCACCATAGCTGTGTAAACAAAAGCTTCCCATAACCAGTTTTGAACCGAGTATACTGACCGGAGGTTCCTGAAAATTTAAGAACTGTAAATCTAAGAGGTTGAACAAAGTAATTGTTTTAGTACTGAAGAAAGCAATACTACTTGAACCGATTTTTATGGTCTAAGACCAGATGAGGTGGCAGATTTATATGGGCTATAGTGGGGCCAGCTTCATCACCTCCAAATGGCATTGCAACGCATGAATTATTTTCAGCTTGGAAATTCAGTCATTTTCCTTCCCCTAAACATGTGATCTAAGTCATAGTTGTGGATCTTCAATGTTCTTTACTGTGGGGAACATGCTTTTAACCTAATCACAATAAACTAAACACTGCACTTTATTTTATAGATAAAGCTGTGAGAAAGCACTCCTTTTTCAATAAAACTAAGGACTTGAAGCTAAGAAAGAATGGTTAATGTCTTCGGTATCTACAAACAAACTGGTTTGACACACCATTGCAACTCAAAGCTTTTAGGTCTAGTTCAAGATTCATATTTCCTTTTGCAAGTTCAGGCCTTTTGAGTTTGACCCTTTGTTGAGTTGATAGATTATCAATGTCTAAAAACCTTTAAAACCCTTGACAAATTCCAAAAGCACATTTACATGGAACAATTGAGAGTTCAGATGAGAAACCGAGCAATGTTATATATGCACATATGTACGGACATAAAGCTGTCTGAGCTCCGAAACAGATTGATGCATGTGAGTCTCACATAGTATACATTGAGCATATGTGTTGAAAACATCTTCTCGAGAAAACTCCACATGGTGGTGATATAAAGGCAATTTAGAATTCCATAAAGATGGTAATCCATTTCTACCCTATTCTTTGTCTATTTTAATCACGGAACTCACTTGCAAGTTCTAAAGTTTCTGCTGAGTTCAGGCGACCATTCTTTTTGAGCTGAAAGAGCTTTCAGTTCTTGCCAGCTCCCCTTTATCACCTTGTAGCAATTCAAGCTTGCGTCCTGCACATGAGCATTAATTATCACAAGTGGGGAAAAATGGAGAGAGAGATTTAGGCTTTTTAAACACACTGACCTTGTAATCCTTGGAAACAGCATCATAGAAGCTGGACCATGGAGTTAGATTATCAAACTGCAAGATTGGGGCTGAAGATGCTAAAGCTCCAATTGCTATGTGAGGGTATTTCAGTCTAAACCAGGCAGCCAGCACTGAGAGAGAGAGAGAGAGAGAGAATTGCTATTATTGTGAAGGGAGAACAGAGGATGAAGAAGTTCCAAATGGGTCAATTATTCAACAACTCTTCTTTGAAGTAAAGGAGGATATTAATTGCTGTCCATGTATGAAAAACATTCTCTGAAATAAAGACTGCAAGTACAAGAGAAATCAATGTCAACCAATGGCAAGCATAAAATGTCAAATCCAAATTTTCATGCCATTCACAAACCCTAAGGACACTCTTTAAGTCTTAAAGACCCACCCAGATGTCAGATCAAGTCATCTGATAAACAGATTTTAAAAAAAATAATAAATATGCCAATGGATTGCCTCAACTTACTTCCTCCATAAGACCCCCCAAAGACGACAACAGGGGATGCCTCAGAAGAGTAGTTCTTCTTCAAACTCCTAATCAAAACTGCAAAATCTGCCAATGCTTGCTGTGAATTCAAGTATCCCAACGTTTCTGCAGATTTGTACGAATCTTTCCCAAAAGGCATCGATTCTCCATAAAACCTATGCTGAAAAATCATACATGAAACCAAAATCAAAGATCAATATCAGCACCCTTCTTCAAACCCAATAACAGGGAATTTTTTGCTACCCATACAATCAATCATTAGTGAATATCTCCAAAACCATCTACGTTGTGTTCGAGAAAACACCCAAGCAAGCGAGTGCGTGTATTTTGAGGGAAAACGCATACAGGGATTCTGAATTATGGGTCTGTCTCCAATGAAGACCAGGAGATAATGGAATTTGGGAGCAATTCTATTTTTCTCATGAATACACCGGCGAATAATGCCGCAAAATCTTGAAAACCCATCAAAATTATTCGAAACTATGAGGGAAAAAACAAAACAAAAACAAAGAAAGCGGGTGTGCTTATTTTGAGGGAAACTCAGATGGTGATTTGACGTTAAGAACAAGTGTCATACTTCAATGAAGACAAGTAGAGCATGGAATTTGGGGGCAATGTCAAGCATAAACCCAGTGTTGGCAGCAAACCACTCAATGTTGCCTTCATTGCCGGTGTAGACAAAAATTGGCCCTCCTTGGCGCCAGTAGTGGTGGTTGATGAGGTACTTTTGGTAAAAGATTTTGGAACTCTGGGGTTGGAAAGTGAAATGGTCTAAGAGCTGAGGAAAGTAATGGGTCTTGAATGGAATCTCTGGCTTTATTGAGGGATTATCGTGTTTCTGCAGAGAAGACTGATATCTTGTTAATCTGGGAAAGAAAGTTGGGGTTGATTGTATTGGTAGTACTGTTCCCGATATAGCGAGGAGAAGTAGGATGAGGAAGGGAGAAGATGGAACCATACTCTCTCTCTCTCTCTGTGAGGAGTGAAATTGCAGATATGTTGAAAGTAATTTGATTAAGGTCTGCTTTGTACCATCTTTTTATGTTGGCTTTTTGTAGAGCTTGTGAAAAAGTTGTTTAGCCATGGTGAGCTTTTGCTATCAGACTACTGAGACTAGAGCATGGGGAGCACTACTTTCTTGTCTTCATCCACTTACTGGAAGTTTCAGCTCAAGCTGCAACAGGGACTTGGTCTGTAGTGTAACTTTAGGACTTCTTTTCTATTACATTTAGGTTTAGAAACTTTTTTAAAGTTTTATTACCTTTTTGAGGTCAATCTAAAGAATTTACTTTGACTTTATTGAGTTATTAAAAATATTTATAGTCATGTAATCAAGTTATTCATGTATAGCTAGAGGTATATGGTCGAATTAATAGAGGCCATGAGCAGAGTCCTTGGCTGCTCAAGCGAGAGCTGATAGCTTGAGGCCAAATAGATACAGGCCAAACAAAAGCTATAAATGATGGGATTCTCCCTAACAACTACACCTACCTTTCAGCCTTTTTTAGTCCAATAATTCATTGGTTTTGCCCTTTAGCCCATATTTGGGGCTTGGAGTCACTATTCTACATTGCACTCGGTTAGAGTAAAAGTCTAAATCGAAAAATTGAATCGATGGTTTGATCTTATTTTTTAGACTAGTTGGTCCGGTTTGAAATTTTTTAAAAAATTCAATTTGTTTTTTGATTTTAAGCAACTAGGAATCAAACCAAACAGGACCAAACCGGTTCCTATACTAAACTCTAAAAAATTAAAAATTTAGGTTTATATTTTTTTTTTAAGTCTCAAACTAATTTTCTCTTGACTTTGAGTTTTTACGAGATTTTAATTTTACTATGATTTAGAATTTTGTATATTAATTTTACTAGACTTTAATTTTTTAGAAGTTTTTTTAACTTGAGCTTAGGTCTAATCAAATCGAAAATCGATTTTAAAATAAAATTCAATCTAAGCTTGATTCATTTGGCATGGATCTTTTACTTTCTTAGTAGTTTTTTTTAATTTTGGGTCAAAGTCCAATCAAACCGAAACCAGACTGAAACCAAAGCAAAACCAAAACAAAATCGAAATAATCAAACCGAAATAATTCAGTTCGGTTCGATTTCGATTTACAAAAACTCAAACCGAAATTACCGGTTTGGTTCGAGATTTTCGGCCAAACTGGACCGATTTCACCTCTATTACCCAGTAAAACATATTGCGCGTCAAAAAGACTTTGACGCATAAAATACTGACCAAACATTTAGGCACTAACCGAACAACTTGCAAGTAATATTTTGCGCCTCATATTGTTTTGACACACAACACGGTCTACTGTGCATAATACACAATAGGCCCCATATTCCTCATATTTGACACCCCATTATAGAACGAGGATTGGACTGTAAATTATTCATCAATTTGGTTGTATTCTTAAGGTCAGATTATGAGTTCGTTCAAACTATGAAATACGAATTCTTTAAAATGGAGAATGAACAAATTCTTGGGGTTTCAGAATTCAACACCGTCCTTAACTCTTTTATCCGCACGGAATTATATTAATTCGCTCTCGCTATTCGATCAAAATTATAGCTATAAAACTCCTACACAATTTCTGTCTCCAACCAAACAACAAACTTCGCGATAAATTTCTTTTCTTATTGCCACTCTCAATCTCAATCCCTTTCCTTGCTATAGATTCCCTCACTCTATAACAAGTATCAAACGAGACCGGGTATATTTTTCTATGGATTCCTTCACTCTATAACAAGTATCAAACGAGACCGGATAAATAACAAGTATCAAACGAGGCCGGGTAAATAAGTGAGAACAAGGATTGGGCTTCTTGGGCTGGTACACGACTTCTTGATGGGTCTAGAAATACTATTAGGACTGGGCTCAGACTGCTTTATATAGGCCCATTACAACTATGGGGGGGCTTCTCTTACCCGGTTACCAAGTTCAAATTCGGGTCAACCCCCATTTTTCAGTTCAATAATTTCTTTTGGTAAAACAATTATGGAATGACTATTTTAACCTTTGCATTACCGAGACCCACGAAAGGTCCTCATTGCTCCACGTCTATCCCCAGATCACAAACTGCACCGATCGCGGTCGGGCCCGTCACCTTATCAACAAACTGAACCCCCCAGAAGTCTTCTATACACATCGACAAACATCTCAAAATCCCAATCTCTCTCTTTCTCTCCTCTCTCTCTCTCTAAAATGGCCAAGAAACAGATGGAAGTGGTGAAGGGTGTAGACCTAGAGCGATACATGGGTCGGTGGTACGAAATAGCCTCATTCCCTTCAAGATTTCAACCCAAAAATGGGATCAACACAAGGGCTACGTACACATTGAAAGAAGACGGGACCGTGAATGTACTAAACGAGACGTGGACTGATGGGAAGAGAGGGTATATCGAAGGGACTGCTTATAAGGCTGACCCTAAAAGCGATGAGGCCAAGCTCAAGGTCAAATTCTATGTTCCCCCTTTCCTCCCCATCATCCCTGTTGTTGGAGATTACTGGATTCTGTATCTCGATTCTGATTATCAGTATGCTTTGATTGGCCAGCCCGCCCGTAAATATCTTTGGGTATGTCTCTCTACTTTTTCCCATATTCCTTATATTATATGCATAATTTATGGGCTCGATGTCCTTTTTCATGAAATCTATGTTCCACTATGTCAGTGTCCTTCTAGCCATATGATCTGTACGATCATGTTTTGAAATTTGGGATTCTCACCTGTTCCTTTTTCGGACTTGTTTTAATTGGTTGGATTAGAGATGAAATTGGATTGGATAAACCTTGTGATTTCATCTCAGGCGTTTATTAGTATCTGTTTATGGAGGGATTGCGAATTCTTTAGATGACTGAATCGTCAGAAATTATGCCCAAAAATTGCAAAGAAATGTGACTATTAGCTTTGTGCCTTTGTCCGCTAGCATTGTGTACTCTATAAAGTTATATCTCCTTCACGTGACCCAATTCAGATACGACGAGGCAGACCCACCCGTTGAGATCCACGTGAAAGCATCCCGTAGGACTAGCTCTCCATAAACTAATTATTACGTTACGCGTTACAGTCTCGTCTTGTTACCTTATTCTTTTTTACTTGAACTTCTTACCTTCATCTCGTAACACGGGTTTTCTTCTTTTATTCTGATTAGTTTCCCATGCAGTTATTGTTTTTCTATAACGTGGAAATTAGGAAGAAAGATTTTGAGCAAAAGTTTTTAGGGAATATATGGGCTTATTTTCTGTTGTTTGAATTTGTGAATTCCTAGCACTTTCGCTTACAGGATTGTTGAGAGCTTTTCTTGTTTGTGAACTGCTATTTGCTATTTATTGTTTAGTAATGCTAGAGAACATGAGTTGTACAAAGTCTTCATAGTTGATGAATTTCAAATCATATCTTACTGAATAATCTGACTGAACCGAGTGCAATGATTGTTTGGCAACAAAAAGAAACGAACAAGATACAGATGAATACGTTGTCAAATTATGGTAGACATAAACTTAGGTATGTTTTGGTGGGTTCGGTTGTTGGAATGACTTTGGAAAGGAATCAAACTATTGTTTCTTTGCCTCCCGAATGATGGTTCAATTTGTAAAGTATTCTGTGTTGTTTTTTTATTGAACCAAATGCCAGACAGACGGAGTATTTTCAGGAGATAATATTCTATTCCCAGCATTCATTCAACTTATTGGTCCTTTCATTAGTTTGTATTCTAAAATCTTGGGGTGGTGCTATTTTCTTGTAGATATTAAGCAGACAAAACCATCTTGATGAAGAGATCTACAATCAGCTAGTGCAGAAGGCTGTTGATGAGGGTTATGATGTGAGCAAACTTCATAAGACAACACAAACTGATCCCCCACCAGAGGGGGATGAAGGCCCCAAGGACACAAAGGGCACTTGGTGGATTAAATCCCTTATAGGGAAATAGGCAATGGCAAAACCCTAGATGGTTGAATATATTATAATGGAGCATATAAATAAAGGGCTTAAAGTCCTAGTTTCAAAATCTAGGTTGAGGGTGCTAGTTCTTTTGTAAGTAGTAATAGCAGTGTGTGCATGTTAGTTTTGATTTGAACAATGTGTGTGGATGTGGATAGTTTGCTTTGTTGTGTGAAGTTTCTGGGATGTTTTCATGTGTTTGGTAAAATGAATGTTCATGTGTTTGGTAAAATGAGTGTTTTGGAGACCTGTGGACCAAGAATTTCTTTCGTTTGACCTTTGTGCCCCTTTATCCTGTTTTGTTCTGATACTGCCCATTGTTTTCTTGTAGCCTATTGGAATTGTGCTCCCATTATCTGATGTAACAGGTATATTGAGGTAGTCAACAAAGTCGGGGCTTATCCATTCATTTTCTTTCCAAAGGACATAATTATCTAAGACTTAGGGAGTCTTGTTCTACACAATACACAGCAGAATATGTTACGTGTTAAAAAAGCATCATTTTTAGTAACATAATTTTTAGCATGTAAAACACTAACTAAATAATTACACTATTTTCGGACAATATTTTATGCTCCAAAACATCGTCATTTTAATACACAACACGTTTTGTTGTGCACAATGTACAACAGTTTTTTTCATTCCAATATTATGATTTGTTTTGGCACACAACAAGAGTTAAACACTATTTTCAAACAGTGCTTTACGCTCTAAAACGTCGAACGCCTTATTTTTTGCAATGCACACCTTATTTTTTGCAATGCAACAACAAGCTTCCTCGTTCCAATATTATGTTCGCTTTGGCACGCAACACTAACCGAAGAGTTGAACACTATTTTCGAACAGTATTTTATCCCATCCCTCAAAGCGATATTGTTTTAACTCACACCATGTCTTGTTATGAACAATGCAATGCAAGCACCTTCATTCCAATATTATGGTTCAACTTTGACATGATTTCATCCATATGTTTATTCATCATTCATGAAAGTAATACATACCATTTTAATAACTGTATTCAATAGTTTTATATTTTAAAAATGACATATTTTCATGAATAATGAGCAGTACTCTCAAATCTTCTTCGTCTAGCCAAACGTCAGATGATTAACTGATTGGGTTGGAACATATTATGATTCCATGTCTTTATAAATGCACTTCAAAACATATCTTCTCGAGTTTAATTTCACACAGAAAATAATATATTAAAAAAAAATAGAATGCGAAAAAATATTTTCCCTAACTCATTCCAATTAGTCCTACGACTTCCAACTTCTTCTTTTTTTGGGGGTGAAATAGGCAGCAAACTATAATTCAAAACTAAGGTAATAAATAGTTTCATACCCTGAAACTAATACATCATCAGAATTCAAAAGATTACAAATAAAATCAGGTGAATAATTAAGATAAACAAAATATCAATCAAGCCGCAAAGAATCATTGGTTAGGAGATCTGCACATTGGTTACCTTCCCATAAAATGTGATTAATATTTTGTCACCTAATATTGAGTCATTAAAATCCTGCAATCATCGAGCATGGGACACAGAAGGTGAATGACGTGTTCACGTGATAGTAGCCAAGGCCTCTGCATCAATTTCAACAATATTATCATACAAACCCAATTGGGTCATGCGCGAAGGCCATCATGCAAGGCCCAAAGTTAAATGATGCCAATCCTCCCTTGAAATCCCAAAATCCAATCGCCTTTATCATCCCTAATGAGACCACCCACGGCCTCCAAACCAGCCGCATTAAAAGCGGCGTCAACATTCAATTGCAAGTCCCCTAGGAGCGGGCTGCCAATTGACCCTGGTAGATCTAGGAGATCGCAAAATGGGATCCAGGTGGTGGAGAAAACACCATTCATTCCACTGCTCTAAGGAGAGGGTGGTGTGGTGCTGGGAAAGGTATAGCAGTTCCTATTTAGCCGACATGCCCAACACGCAAAAAGGAAAGTAGTGGACCAAAGAACGCCCGAGGGATAAAGAACTTTGGATTTACACACCCAATAACTAGTAGCTAAAGAGAGATCAAATAAATTGAAGGACAGTGGTGGGAGACCAAGGTCAAACCAAAAATAGGGGGTAGGTTAGTCACAGAAGACATGCAAATGGAATTCAGCCATGCAGGTGCATTGCAAGCAGTGTATATTGGGACCCAATGTGGCGAGTGAATAGGTTTCTCATGGTGGAAACTCCATGTTGATGTACAAGCCACATGAAATGGAAAATTCTCAGAATGGTGGCACATTCCCTGGATTTAAGGAGAAAGAAGGCTCCTTTAGAGGAGAAAGTCCCATTAAAGGAATTTCAGAGTGTGAAGTCCTTACTGCCCCGAAACCACGAGAGAGATGCCATTAATGCAATTAAAGATCTCCGAGGGAAAAAACAAATGAGATATTGGAGAGGTTCCAGGCATTGTTAACCCAAAGATCACTAACTCTTGGTAGTAAAGGGGATAAGGCCCTGAATGGCTGAACGTAATGTCCCACAACGCAACCAATTATCATACCAAAAGCTCGTGTTGACACCATTTTGGACCATAATCCTAGACTCAGCTTTGTATATCTCAGTCCCTTTGCAGAGGCTATGACAAACGAAGCAGGACTGGTGATTGGTACTTGCTTTTAAGAACACGGGCCCAAAGCAAATCAATTTGGTGATCAAGACGCCAATTTAATTTAGCCATGGCCACTGTGTAATTGAACAAGGTGTCTAATTTCAAGACCCCCAAACTCTTTGCGTTTCATCACATTGTCCGAACAAATTCATTGCATGGAGTTTTCTCTTTTCTGAATTGGAGCCCCAGAGGAAATCTCTATTAATCTTGTCAAGTCTACTGGAGACAACACTAAGAAGAAAATTGCTTTTCATGATATAAAGTGGGATAGCCAAGTGGGCCGAACAAATAAGGGTAATGCAGTTGGCTAAGGAAAGGCAGCGTGTTTTCCAGCCCGACAGCATGTTAGACATACTATCCACAAGGAATTGGAAGGTATGTTTAGGCTTGGAGTGGAAAATGGGGGCAACCCAAATAAGAGCCCAGGTGATCTGAACAAAGAATATTGAATGAGGACGAAATGGCATCACGAAGACTTGCAGGAACATTGCTAGAAAAATGTATTTTTACTTGGGAGAGGCTAATCTTTTGTCCAGATAAAGCCCAAAACTCATCCAAAATCTTAGAGATGCACCTACAATTTTCCATGGTTGCCACCCCACAAAGGATAGATCATTTGCCAAAATAGGTGAGACAAGAATGGTCCCCCGACTTGGAGAGGTATCCACCTAAGGTTGTCACATTCACGGGAAATGACAATCGACAGATATTCTAAATAGAGAATGAACATATAAAGGGGAAAGGGGGTTAGTGTCTAATTCCCCGAGTGGGAAGGAATTCTACGGTGATTGTGCCATTCACCAGAATAACCATGGAAGAAGTGGAAACACAAGACACAAAAAGGTCAATCCAAAGTTTATGAAAATTACACCTTTGATGGCATGGGACACCTTTTGCATCATTGTTCTCAAAAACAAATAATGCTCAGCTCCAGTACTTGGAAAATGAGTTAATGTCTATAACTCAAGAAAGTGAGACCATAAGCGAGTACTTTACAAAAACAAATGACTTATGCCGTGAAATATTAGACCTCAATCCTAAAGCAAACATTCATGAGGAAAAGATAAGAGGATAATTATAGATAGGTTGAAGCCCAAGTATAATGCATTTATCACGGCAATATGAGGTTGGCCAACTCAACCAACTCTCATAGAGTTAGAGAATTTGTTGGCTAATCAAGAACGCCTATGCAAGCAGAGGGCTGGAGTGACGATCAAGAATGAAGAGGAGGCACTCTATAGCAATAACAAGAAGAGCAGAAAATATCGACAACAGAACCAAGAAGGCGGACAAAGTAATGTAAAGCTCAAGAAAAGAGAAGATGGTGCCAAACCTCGAAATGGGAGAAGTCCTCAGACAGGGGAAGTTCAATCCAACAATAACATAGGCGAACCACGATCCAGATTTAGAAGATATGACGTGGAGTGTTTCAACTGCCACAAGAAAGGGCACTTTGCAAAAGACTGTTGGTTCAAGAAGAAATATACTCAAGGTAATTTGGTGACTTCTAAAAATTACCAAGAAGATAGTGAAGAAGAGTGGGACCTTCAAGCATCCTTTGTAATGTCCGGGCCTATTGAACAAGATTGCTCAGAAGAGGAGATAGACTTCGATGAACCACCAGAGCAATCTAACATAGTCACCGAAGAAGTAGCCGCTTCTTTAGTGACAGAGAACAGTGAAAGAGCCCTTGTTGTATTATCCAACCAGGGAGCCATCAACTACAATGATGAATGGATCGTTGATTCAGGGTGCTCCAATCACATGACTAGAGCTAAGAAAAAGTTGTCCATTTTCTCCGCATACAAAGGAGACCAGGTGGTGGTAACAGCGAACAACTCAAAGTTGCCGATAACTCATATTGGTAACACCGTTATCAATCCTCGGTTTAGCCCTAACGAAGTTAAGTTGCAAAATGTCTATCATGTGCCAGGGATGAAGAAAAATTTATTGTCAGTCTCACAATTGACTTCCTCGGGTAATTATGTGGTATTTGGCCCGGAGGATGTTAAGGTGTACCAAAGCCTTAAGCCAATAGGTACACCAATTATGGAAGGACGACGTCTAGAGTCAATCTATGTAATATCAGCCAAATCGGCTTACATAGATAAGATTCAAAACAATGAGACTGCAGATCTTTGGCATGCACACTTGGAGCATGTGAGTTATCATAAGCTAAAGATAATGATGAAGAAGACTATGCTCAAAGGACTTCCTCAGCTAGAAGTACGAGAAGATGTGATTTGTGCAGGGTGTCAATATGGAAAAGCTCATCAATTGTCGTATGTGGAGTCGAAGTTCAGAGCCAAGGAACCTTTGAAGCTCGTCCATTCTGATGTATTCAGGCGGGTGAAACAAGCATCGATTAGCGGCACGCACTATATGGTGACCTTCATCGATGACTTTTCAAGGTACATGTGGGTAGATTTTATGAAGAAAAGTTTGAAACTCTATCAAAATTTAAAGAGTTTCGTGAAAAGGTCGAAAGTGAGATCGGTAAAAGGATTCAATGCTTAAGAATAGATAATGGTAGAGAATATACGTCAAAAGAATTCTTAGCCTATCTAAAGGAGTGCAAAATCTGACGCCAATTAACCTGCCCCAGTACTCCACAACAAAACGGCGTTGCTGAAAGGAAGAACCGACACCTTGTAGAAATTTATCGAAGTATGCTACATGCAAAGAATGTGCTTGGCCGATTCTGGGCAGAGTGTATGAAGGTGGCAGCTCATGTGATTAACAGGCTACTACAGGCAAAGTTAGGTTTTGTCTCACCCTACGAGCAGTTGTGGTTCACGCCACCTAAAGTAAGTCATTTCCGAGTCTTCGGATCTGTGTGTTATATTTTGGTGCCAGATCACTTGCGGATCAAGTTCGATAAGAAGGCGATTCGTCGTATCTTCGTAGGCTACAACAATGAGAGGAAAGGGTGAAAATGTTGCGACCCTACAACTGGTCGTTGTTATACATCAAGGAATGTGGTCTTTGATGAAGCTTCGTCATGGTGGTCGACACAAAAGGTGGAGTTGCCAAATTTCAAAGATCTAAAAGATCATTTGTAAGAGAAGTCGAAGGAGATGAAAGAAGGGGAAGAACCTTATGATTCGACTAAGGAGCCGACGCATACAATAGGTGACGGTGAACAAGACCTTAGTTTGTCTGGCACACCAGGAAAGTCTATAAGCCCATGGCAAACCGGAGTACGTCCTCTAGAAGAGGTTCAGCCTAGTCAACAAGAGGTGGAAAAAGACAACTCACCGCTAAGGAGATCTACCCGATAAAGGAAGTTGAACCCGAAATATATGAATGTTCCCTTGGCTAAAGAAGAGAGTGTGAAAGAGCCAACGACTTTTGAAGAAGCTTCCCGAGGCAAAGAGTGGCAGAAGGCAATGGAGGAAGAGATTAAGGCTCTAGACCAAAATCAAACTTGGAAACTAGTTTAAAAACCCAAGAATGTGAATCCGATATCATGCAAATGGGTATACAAAGTCAAGACTCGCCCCGATGGATCAATAGAGAGGTACAAGGCTAGACTAGTGGCTTGAGGGTTTTCCCAACAATATGGGATGGACTATGATGAGACATTTAGTCCAGTAGTGAAAACTATAACAGTGCGAGTGTTGATAGCAATTGTAGCAAGCAAGTCTTGGAATCTATGGCAGATAGACATAAAGAATGCCTTCCTACATAGAGAAATTGATCAAGATATATACATGGAGCAACCAAAGGGATTCGAAAGTAAAGGCATCCAGACTATGTTTACAAGTTAAGGAAAGCCAAGATGGTCTCAAGCAAGCACCGAGGGCATAGTATGGCAAGATAGCTGAATTCCTAGGACAAAGCGGATTCTTAGTTATACCCGCAGACTCTAGCCTATTTGTGAAGTTCGTAAAAGGTAAACTAGCAATAGTGCTAGTTTATGTGGATGACCTAATCATCACGGGAGATGACAAGGATGAAATCCGAAGGACAAGAGAAAACTTGTCAGTACGGTTCCAGATGAAGAAACTTGGAGAATTAAAGCACTTTCTTGGGCTGGAGGTTGATCAAACCAATGAAGATTTATTCCTTTGCCAGCAGAAATATGCGAAAAATTTGTTAAAGAAATACGGGATGCTCGAGTGCAAGCCACCAATGGAGGCTAATGTCAGGCTATGTTGCGAAACAAGAAAAGACCTTGTGGATGAGACTATGTATCAGCAAATAGTAGGTAGTCTAATCTACCTTACACTATCGAGACTTGACATTGCATACGCGGGAACCGTTTCATGCAAATACCAAAGAAACCCCACCTTGAAGCAGTGCGTCGAATACCTTATGTGAAAGGTACAATAGATTTTGGTCTCTTGTACAAGAAACGCGGAGCATGCAAATTGATCGGCTACTGTGATGCTGACTATGGTGGAGATCATGACACGCGGTGATCAACTACGGGATATGTATTCAACCTTGGTTCAGGAGCTATCTCTTGGTGTAGCAAGAGACAACCTACGGTATCTTTATCAATCATAAATGCCGAATACAGAGCATCAGCGATGGCAACACAGGAAAGCACATAGCTTATGCAGCTAATGAAGGATCTTCGTCAACAAGATGACTATGCAGTAGTATTGCACTGTGACAATCAATCAGCAATTTGCTTGGCCGAGAATCCAGTGTTTCATGCTAGAACCAAGCATGTGGAGGTACACTATCACTTCGTGAGAGAGAAGGTACTTCAAAGAGAGATAGAGATGAGCTATGTAAAAACCGAGAACCAAGTTGCAGACATATTTACTAAAGGACTTAGCAAAGCTAAGTTCAACGAATTCAAAAACTAACTTGGCACGATGAGTAAGACAGAGATCAGAAAGTTGGTGCTGAGGGGGAGTGTTGAAAGATCATCACCACCTCTCTTTAGTTTTCTGGAGTTTTTCGAATGTCACCGGAAAAATCCGGGCTATTCCGGAACCATCTAAATTCCTCTAGAACGTTCCGGAAACTACTAAACTTTGCTAGAGTCTTCCGAAATATTTTGGACTACGCTAGAACTTTCTGAATTATACTAGAATGTTCCGGAATACAATAGAAATTTATGGATTTATCTAAAAGCATTTTGAAGTATGGAGTGGGGTATGCTTCTAGAAGACTTCATTGGCCCTATAAATAGAAATGAGACATTCATTTTGTAGATATACATGAAAGAGTCAAAGTAAGGTGTCTAAGTTGTGAGTGCCAAAGAGTGGTCTTCCTTGAGTGAGTTGTGTCTTTACTTTTGTGTGTGTGAGAGTCGTAGTGTATGTTGTTTGTATATACAAATATAGTGTACAAGTTGCTTGTTATCAATAAAATTATATTTTTTAATTGTGTCCAACTCAATAATCTGGTATCAGAGCAGAGTCGATCGGGACTAGTTATTAAGGTGATCGTGCACGGTTTGGAGACTATAAAGCTTGTTGGCTTGCTTGGTGAAAGAAGAGAGAGTCTCACCAAGTCACGATGGCGGATCTTATGAACATAACTAGCGGGATTACAAGATTGAACAACCACAACTATCAGAGTTGGTGGAGTCGCATTAAGTCCTATCTTGCAGGGCAAGACTTGTGGGAGGTTGTTAATAGAGATACTACCGAACAACCCAAGGAAGCTGATGTACTCCGAAAATAGAAGATTAAGGCTAGAAAGGCAATGTACGTGCTCAAGTCTACTATTGAAGATGAGTTGCTTAGGCGAATTAGGAATGACGACACACCAAAGATGGCATGGGACACCTTTGCATCATTGTTGAGTTGAACACAACTAAAAACTATAATTTTATTGATTACAAGCAACTTGTACATTATATGTGTATACAAACAACACACACTATGACTCTCACACACACAAAAGTAAAGATACTACTCACTCAAGGAAGACCACTCTTTGGTACTCACTACTTGGACACCTCACTTTGACTCTTTCTTGCATTTCAACAAAATGAATTTCTCATCTCTATTTAAAGGCCAATGGAGTCTTCTAGAAGCACACCCTACTCCATTCTTCAAGATGTTTCTAGATAAATCCATAAGCTTCTATTATATTCCGGAATATTTTAGTATAATCCGAAAAGTTATAATGAAGTCCAAAATATTCCAGAAGACTCTAGCAAAGTCCAGCAGTTTTCGGAACGTTCTAAAAAAATCTAAATGGTTTCGGAATAGCTCGGATTTTTCCAATGACATCCAAAAGACTCCGAAAAACTCAAGAGAGGTGGTGATGGTCTTTCAACACACCAACCTGGCACTTGCATATGAAATCCTACTCCAGATGATTGTAGGCCTTTTCAAGATCAAGCTTGATGAAAAAATTACCCAACTTTCCTTTCTTGGATTTGAAACTATGAACCACTTCCAGAACAATAATGACATTCTCTACACTCCTACAACCAAGGATTAAGCTGGTCTCCAGAGGGCAGATGAAATTGTCCAAGAAACAGTGAACCAGAATTTTGATAAGCAGCTTGTAAATGGAGTTACAAAGTCCAATGTACTGAGGATGGAAAAACCCGAACACCAGAAGAGAGCGAACAGTAACTCCCATCAACAGTGAACATACACTAGTGCTAGTAGAAGAAAAGCCTTTCCAACATCAGTTGGTCTCAAATTCTCACTTTAACTTTTTTCAATCTCAAAACCAAGGTACTATCGATACCAACAAACAACACTGAGGCCATATCCTGACCCGCAGTATTTTCACAACAAAAAGAGTAAATGCCGCGATGGGTAGCCTCCACCGCTGCTCGCTCAGGATGCTCGCAATATTGTACAGCAATGATTGGTTTCCTTCGGCTGCTTGCAGAACATCTGCTTAAACAGAACCAACAGCAGGTAATTGCACAAGAAACCCTGTGTATTCCTTATAGTTGATTTATAAACAAAGAGTTACACCTAATAAAGACAAATTGAACAAAATCTATTCTGAGTTGTACACATGTTTTGTACTAATTTCCCTGGATTTTATTGGGGGAATTTCTGTGTTCTTCTTGACCAATTGGCAAGACAATTGGAGTTTGAATGTATGCACCAGGAGAAGTATTAAACTTCTCTCAAGGAAAACTCACAAGAAGACCCCAAAAACACACAAAATGCATCGGGAATAGCTAATACAGCTTCCAACAAACTTCATTAGCACTATTGAAGACACCAAAAACACATCACCTAAACCATCATACCACAGTTTAGATAAGCCAAAATTGCTACTCCATGCCACATAAATCGAAACCCTAAATAAAACGGAAAGGGAGGGGGGAGGCTCAGATTCGCCTTTTCTCCAGACAAATGAGGAACACCGCCGTGGCTGCAACAACAGGGGCCATGAGACAGGAATGCCTCACTGACTCACTGAGTTACCCCACCACGACGAGATTAGTCCTCAAGTGCCTTGATTTTGTTTTGAAACATCATCACAGCCTCATTCAAACAGCTTCAGAGAGAGAGAGAGAGAGAGAGAGAGAGAGAGAGAGGGCTTTTTACAGCCACTTCACTATATATGTATGTGTGTGTATGTATATATATCCATAAGCGGAAGGGCTGTTGACTCTTGTTTCATGAAATCATCGGCTCTCCGACGGAGGGGGGCAACCACCCTTGGAAACTTCCCAATCCCTCTGAGCCTCTTTCTTAAACTAATGAGATTTTGTGGGTAAATTGCAATCACCTCCCCAAGGTTTCTGACAAACAAATACACTGACCTCTCCAAGATATCAAAAGCTTACTGCAAATGCATACAGGGTTAGGCTCAGATCTGTGAATGATCGGACCAGAATCCGACTCCGCCATGGCTGCAACACGAGTTGCCCATAAGATCAGGAAAGAAAATGCCTCCAACAGACCCTCTGCGTGCCCTGCCAAGAAACGGGTCGGATCCTGATCTCCGAATCATATCTGCCCGGAAAGTGATCCTCACGGCCAGAAAGTTTCGCGGCAAATGCCATAAGACCACTGAATAATCTCTCTGTAGTCTCTGTTTCTGCAAACCTCAGGGGTAATTAGTGAAATTTTCCATAGCTGTTTTACCAACAAGCAATACACACACACGCATCAATATATACGTATATATATTCATAGAAAGAGAAAGAAAGGGACAAAGGGCTGTTGATTTTTGGAAGAAATCATCGGCTCTGATGATCAACGATCATCTTGTTTGCTGAGAGGGGCAACCACCCTAGGAAACATCCCATCCCTCTTTCGGAGCCTCATTCTTGGGCTTAACCCATGAACCTTTCTCAATCGCTGCATTTATATTGCCCCCGGTTCGGTTTGTTTCTTCCCTCACCATTTACTTACATTAAGAGCCACCCAACAAGGGTGAACAAATTTTTAGCCAAAAAAATTAGTGAACAGTTCTTTATTCACTCATGTCATTTTCAACAGTCCAACAATACTACCTATACTCATTCTCTACTATTAAAATACTATTTTTTACTTTTTAAAAATATTTACAATAAACATAAGTAGCCAATGAGAGAGAGAGAGAAATAATAAAAAATCAAAAGGGGAGTGAACAGTAGCTCCCTAAATGGGGGTTGATTTAGGGAGCTACTGTTCATGAAACCCATTTTGTTAACCTGTTTAGGGAGTTTGTTGCAGCCTGTTTTTTGAATTTACTGAGTAAAATACAAAGTGAACAGTTCTTTGTTCACTTTGTTGCACTTGCCCTAATGAAGTAATTTACTTTTAAAAATAGACTGAACAGTCCAATTTTGTTTAATTGTGTTTTGCAAAAATATTTTGATTATCAAGTCGTTCATTTTTTAGTGTTTGTAAAAAATATAGATAACCTCAAAAGTCACGTTAATTGAATACCAATTGATTTAATTGCAAAATTCATTCAATGTAAAAATAAATAAATTGGCACTAGATTGGAATATATAGTTTATTCAACTACATAAAACAAAAATATGCTGCGAAATATACCAAGTAGTATTCAATTATAATCATTTTTCATGTGATATTCCCAACCAAATTTAAGAAATTAAACATTTTAAATTATTATAATGAATCCAAAAGATCTACAACAAAAAGTAGATCATTGGGTCCATTTACACCGATTGGTTGGAATTTTATGGAGTGTCTTAATTCAGAAGAGAGGTTTTAGTTAAGCTACATTTTTTTATAGCAAAAGAATAGTCTTACATTCAAACCTTTCGGATTCGATTGTGCAATTCAAATTTTATAAAAAAAAACTAACATAACAACACACCATTACAGTCTCCCACTTAAATTAAGATACTCACCCAATAAAAAATTGAATCCCAAACAACGAAGAGTTCTCTCCATACTCGCCCTTAGCATTGGAAGTCTGGTACAACCCCTTGAAATGTTAGTCAAGACACTTGTCTCCCATATTCAGTGTTTGTGCGAAAAATAATGAGGCCTTAATTAATACTTCAGAAAATAAAAAAAAATACTATTCGCAAGGAACTCTACAGGGAATTACACGGGAATTATATGACGGGGGTCTTTTTTTACTTAAAAAAGATTTTTCTTTTCTCACCCCGCCATTTCCGAGATATGGATTACGGACACAAGAAAAAAGAAAAAGTTTTGTCGGGGCAAATGCCATTTCTTTAATGTTATATCAACCCTTGGATAGTACAATTTTAACTAGATTATATTTTTTGTCTGCATTTAATTTTATATTTATTAATATTTTATAAATTATCAAATTATTTCGTTAAAAAAATTAATTATTTAAACACAATTTTATATGTATTTAAAAAAATTAGACTTTAAATCAATAAATCATAAAATTAAATTAAAACAAAAAATTAAACTAAAATTTAAAAATAATAATTTAAATAATTTTAACAATTATCATGTCCAAATAAATTCAACTTTTCGATCTTTTATTGTAATTAAAGTGATGGTAAATGAATAACTAGACGTCAATAGTCGATGGAAACGACATTACCTTACCGTAAAGATATTAATAATTACTGAGTGACAAAAAAGAATAATATTATCTTGTCGCCGGACACAACCCCACACTAATTTATCTACAAATTTAACGCGTTTCGATACCATTAGTACAGTGTCCCTTTAATCGTAATTACAACCCTCAAAAAACAGATCAGACTATATTCGACATATACGGCATGTAATTATGTATTAAGAAGAAAAAAATAAAGAATTAGGCTCAGATCTGTGTATGATGAGACGAGGATCTGACTCTGCCATGGCTGCAACCACAGTTGCCTACGGGAGAAGAAAAAGAAAACCCTTCATCTCTCTCACAGACCCTCTGTGTTGCCCCGCCAGAAGACGAATCGGATCCTTCATGCCCGGATCTTTTGCTCGGAAAGCTAATCGTCACAGCCTATTAGAGGGGATGTTTATTTCAGGTCATGTATTTGTCAGAAACCTCAGGAGGAGCAGTGAATAATTTCTCAGATTAAGCTGGGAAAATTGATGATGCTTTAGATGCTAGCAAATGTTACAATAGCTCGTAAGCACACACACACACACACAGAGAGACACACAGAGGAGAGAGAGAGAGAGGAGGGCTGTTGATTTGTGGAGAAAAATCATCGGCTCAGACGATACGGATCATCTATTTTTTTTGCAGAGAGGGGCAACCGCCCGATAAAACATCCCAATCTCTCTCTGCTTGGAGCCTCATTCTCGAGCCTAACCCTACTTGGTTTTCCAAACCTTTATTTATAGTGCCTCCATTTTTACTTTCTTTTTTTCCACCACTTATTTTGATTTGGTTAAATTTCAGAAACATCCCCTTGATCTTGGTAAAATCATACTGAACGTCCCTGCATTTCTTAAAATTACAGTTCACATTTTTATTTATTTTTTATTGTTATATTATTTAAGTCCATTTGGCATAATATACCTATTCTATCATTTCATGTATACAATGATATCAAAATGCCTTGAATATCTGTTATTTGTTGATAAAAATATATATATATATATATATATATATATATATATATATCTTACATAATTGATGTCTTATTCATACAAATAAAAAATAAGTTTATACATTAAACACTAACTAGCTTTAATTTTTTTTAAAAAATTTGTTTAAAAAGATTCTCTTTTGTAAGCTTTAAGTTAAATTTTATAACATTATCGATTCTCCTCAAAAAGAGAAACATAAAAAGTAAAAAGAAATCTAAAAGCTTTTTAAAAATTTCATTAATCTCAAAAAAAAATTATTTTTTTATTCCTCTCATTAAGACTACCAAAAAATCACATTTCAATAAATCAACAAAAAGTATGAAACTAAAAAATTCTATTTTTAATTAAACATAAATAATAAAAAGAATAAAATTCTATTTTCAGTGAAAATTACTTTGTACTTTTATTGATCAATTGAAAATAAAATTTTATAGAAAATAGAAATATATTTGGTTATTATTTTATATTTTATTAGTTAGAGGCTTGTTTGGATTAATATATGGAAAGGATAAGGAATAGTCGAAATGTTAAATATGAGGGGTATAATTTTAATTGGACTTAAAATAAGAATACAGAAAACAAAAACTCCTCCAGAAGTGATTCTCAGAATATTCTTCTGTCATTTTTGAAAAACGCATTTTGTAAAATTTGATATCAAGACATCAATAATCCGACAATAAAGAATTCAGATTTACAATAACGAGGTATCCAAACAGGCCCTTAATATCTAGCTTTGTTGGCAAATATTTATTCTAAACGCATTTTTCTTTTACTGTCAATTACCTGACATTAGATTGCCCTTAGGTTTTTTTTTTTAATAACCGAAATAATTAGAACCAAGTTAGAATATAAAATTTAGAAGAATTTCAAACTAAATTACTGGCTAGTTTTCGAAAACAATCAGATAAATTCTCCGCTGGCCTCAACTATTATGTTATTGAGTTTCAATTATAGAATATTTGAATTTACAGCTCATCTATTTTACCACTCGAACTGGACAATCCTTTGGAATTCCTAGTTATTCTTTTTACAGTAGCAAATATAGAAGAAAAACTACAGCAAATGAACCCTTTAAAGTGAACCCAGTTCCTGTAAATGACTACTCACTCCCAAATCGAAATATCAAGTACGAAACCCATGTTTTTCACCCAATAAAAAGGCTAATCTAAATTTCTGTAAACCTCACAATCAGATCAAAAGAATATGAATTTATCTATATGTAAATGTTTATACAATAAGGGGTATAAAAAGCTTAGGCTCAGATCTGTGTATGATCAGACAAGAATCTTGAATCCGCCATGGCTGCAACCACAGTTGCCTGTGAGAAGAAAAAATCCTTCATCTCCACACAGCTGTGGATGCCCCGCCAATAAACGGATCAGATCCTCAATGCCTGAATCATCTGCTCAGAAAGCTATCATCACAGCCAATATTTGTTTTTCTTTTTCTCTGTCTGGTTTGCTTATGGGTAACCTTGATGCAGGAGAGGTCAATGCAATTTACCATTTCTGTTTCCCCAGAAAACACACACACACACACACACAGAGATAGATAGATAGATAGATAGATAGATAGATATAGATGTAGAGAGAGAGAGAGAGAGAGAGAGAGAGAGAGAGAGAGAGAGAGAGAGAGAGAGAGGAGGAGGAGGAGGAGGGTTGTTGGCTTTTTAGGAGGAATCATCGGCTCCGATGATCTGATTAGGGATCATCTTGTTAGCAGAGAGGGGCAACCACCCTCAGAACACCCCATTCTCTCTGCTGAAGCCTCAAAACCATGGAAGTTTCAGATACTCCGAGCACGGCTTCAGCTTCGCAACAGAGTGTAACGAGCTGGACATGCTCTGAAGCTTGAAAACCTAATTTCTCTCTCAAGGCCATTATTTATAGTAGTGCCTCCAGCTTTACTTTCTTCCCCCTTTCACCACTTATTTACATCTCGTACCCACTGTTAGAATCAAGCCATGTTATGCAATGTGTACAACAGAATAAAGAATTATTTTTTCTTTCTACTCACAAAATGATGAAGAAACCCAAATACTCAAACAAAGAATTTATGAATACGAGGTAGTAGTAAGCCAGGATGAACAGAGGGGCATTGGTTATAAAAAGTTCTTATAATGTTTGTTTAATTAAGAAAGTTCTTTTATTTCTTAATTTAAGGAGAGGCGAGAGTACGTCGAGGTATGAATTAACATAGCACCGTGAATATTAGGTGAGATGCATTAGTGAGCGACTTCCATTCCCGCTATCATGCGCGGAGCGAGATTTGATACGAGAACCCAAACACACTGTAAAAAAATGAATTAAGTGGTCCTCTTTATTAAAAGCTGTGGCAATTTGTAGCTAACCATGAATCATTCGGCCCTGCCTATGGTGTTCACATGGGGTAGGCTCCATAAACATTAGGGATCACAAGTAGTGCAGGGATAATGACCCGCACTAACGTCATGTTTGTTGTCGGTCAAAATTTTAAAAAAATATGATACATATAATAAGAGAAAAGATATAGTAGATGAGATAATTTGTTTTAGATGGATGAATAATTATAAGGGTTTGTTTGAGTGTTTCTTAAGAA
Source organism: Arctostaphylos glauca (assembly GCA_019985065.2). Classification (NCBI taxonomy): domain Eukaryota; kingdom Viridiplantae; phylum Streptophyta; class Magnoliopsida; order Ericales; family Ericaceae; genus Arctostaphylos; species Arctostaphylos glauca. The sequence goes on from JAHSPW020000002.1 coordinate 6,209,043, forward strand.
ACGAGGATATGATAGATATAAAGTAGATGAATGACATTCTTGTAATTAATAATGACATTTGCGTAAATAAAAGGAGATATAGAAAGGGATAAGATGTAGATATAGAGAGATTAAAAAAATTTATTCCCTCTAGGCATATTCGGGGACCAAATAAGTAAATAAACTCCGAATATAACAAATCAGATAGTTATATCCAGAGTGATAGATAATTAACCCTTAGTTGACCGCTAAAAAACATGCCGTAAGTACTTGTATACATAATGAGGCTATTTTTATTACTATTTGTTTTGAAAGCATATACGCTGAATTTATTATTTGCATAATAATATTTAATAGTTAAAATGATATCATTTTGACAAATAATATATTTTATTGTGCGGTACACTATAAGTTTCACATTTCCCTCAAGGTAACCCAATGCCAACCCACAATAACTACGAATTTAAAATTTATAAGTATTGAAATCACATTTATAATTTTATAGGGACTATCAACTAAAAGTTCAAAGTAAGTAAGTTGTAATGCATTCAAGCTATCTAATAATAAATTAGAGCCAAAAATTCTTTTGACACAGCGATTTTAAAAATATTCTTTGCAAATAATATTATCCGATAATTTTATCAGATAATGTTAATCCATCTAATAACATTATCTTAGATGACATTATTTGTTATAGTTATATATATTGCAAGCAAATTGCAACAAATAAAATTATATATTCTAATTTCTTATTTCTGTTAAAGACACGAAGATTGTAAAGATATAAAGTTATGTTAGAACAAAAAAAAAAAAAAGATAAAATTATCTATTAAAGGCGTAACGAACAAGACCACAAATAACATTTCAAACTAATAGATAACATTATTCGTTCTAATTATTTTATTTCTGCTAAATGCATAAAGATTGCAAACAGATAAAATTATTTGTTAAAAAAATTAAATTTTAAAAATTGATTCATATATACCTTTAAAGAACTCAATTAGATTAACTGCTGTAAACATCTCTCATAATCCAAAGAGAACTATGGTGTTATCCAAATAATGGATCACTTTGTTTTCATTTAGAGCTTAGTTTCTCCTCTTGTTCGTCATTATGGCAGCCGAACCCACAAAAAAAGTCGCGATAAAGAGGCTGAACCCTATTCTTTTCAAGGGAGTGATTCCGGATTTGTGGCCTATGATTTTTCTTGCAAGAAGGACGAAGAATTTATTGTATAGGGGGTCAGGATTACAAAAATTGATTTATATTATCGATTATAATAAGGATAATTTTAGCTATCAAAATACCTAACCTATTAACACCTCAAAAAGTGTACTCTAACTATTAACACCTTAAAAACAACAAATCCTGACTAAAATATCAAATTAACCCAGACTCAATGAGTCAATTACCTTAGATTTGTCCAATTGTTCTTTTCACTATTAATTCTCTAAAATTTTTTAAAACAAAAACATAACATGTATAAGATAATACGTAATATTCCGTGAAACAGTAGGAACTCTACTTGTCTACCCGCGGGACTTCCAACCTTTTTCTCGAAAAAGACCAAGAATACAATTTTTTATGCAAAGCTCTAGATATGAATATGACAGAAACCAATCGATGCATATTTCTCCTTTAAAATAATATGAAATATCAAACAATTTCGAATATATTTTTGTTTGGATCGAAGATCGTGTTTCGAGTATCTTTGGTTTTATAATTGCAAAAAATCTAGGAACACAAATGTATTCGGATACATCCAAACGCAGATGTGTCTAAAACTATTGGATATACGTGGAGTCCACAAATTAAGGGTGTCACATGCATTTAATGATTTTGGACACATCTATGTCTGGATAATATGTGTTCCTAGCATTACTCTTGTAATTGGGGTTAGTGGGATAAACCTATTTGATACCGAACCTTGCATGGGTACTGGACATAAGGTATTGACGGTGTACATACCACCTGGCAAGTGGGCTAGGTATGGGGAAAAATTACCCAATTGGCTTTTTTGCTGAAAATTCGGTTGCAGTAAAATCAATTTTAAAATTATTAAAAAGTTAAGCCCAACCTATTACCTTTTTCCATACCTGGCCCACTTGCTAGATGGTATGTACACGGTTCGTACCTTATGATCGATACCCAAAGCAAAGTTTGTTAAGGATAAGCCTTTGGAAAGAATAGAACTCACAGAGTAATGCAGTTTTGTAGAGCAATTTATTAGATCCAGGCACACCCTCCGCTAGTCTGTACATGCTTTGTACCGTAAGTCGGTACGCATAGCATTTTTCGACGGGTATACAACAAAAATACTATGGGTATTGATCAGGGGTACAGATCATGTACCAGTCTACCCTGGAAAATTCTCCTACAATTGAGACAATATTATTTTGGGTATCACTTCATCTAAAATCAATTGAAAATTTCAAAACAAGGACCCACTACTTTTCTTTACCAATTTTTTTCTCTCCCATATCTCCACCCGATCAAGATCTAGTTCTCACCACCACCACCATCGACCTTCCGGCGGTGTTGCCGTTCACCTGTCATTCCTGTGTACTTCTGAAAGTTTGAGTTTAAGGGAGGCTGTTTTTAATTTAAACTCAAACAGTTATATTTTTTTGATTCTCAAAAATGCAAACCCCATTGTCAATGAAGATTTTAAGTCCTTTTTCAGAGAGCTGCCCCATACTTAATAAATTCCAATGTAAGTTAGGAACATAAAAGACATCAGAGATATGTTCATGGGAGCCATCTTTCATCCTTATGAGAATATTACCTTTGCCAAAAATTGAAACTTTAGCTTTGTTCCCAAAGTTCACTTCCCCGCGTACCGATTCGTCTAACTTTGAAAATAGCTCCTTCTTACCACACATGTGATTGCTACAACCGGTATCCAAATACCACTTGTCGAGATGCTCTTCTTCAGAAGCACTGCAAGCTAACAACAAGGTTTCTTTTTCTTGTATGTCAGCTTCAACATAGTTAGCACGTTCACAGTTAACTTTTGGTAATTTAACTCTACAGTCTGATCGATAATGCCCATATTTCTTACAACGAAAACATTGAACTTTAGACTTTTCAAAGTAAGGTGACTCATTACAGTTATATTTTTTTTACTGTTGAGTAGTTGAATAAGTCTACACCTGTTTTGCAGATTTGTAGGAAGTTGTTTTTCTGAGAGAGGGCACTCGTACTCTTACCATCTCTTTTTTTTTTTTGTTGATCTTTTACCACCGCTCGAACTACTTTTGTTGGAGAGAGTAAGCTTGCTTTGAAAAGCTTGTTCAAGAGGCTCGGCTGACCTCTGATTCATTCTGTATTCATGAGCACATAACGACCCCATCAGACCTTCAATCGTCATAGTTGAAAGATCTCTTCCTTCTTCAATTGCAGCAACAACATAATCAAACCGACTTGTCAAAGATCTCATGATCTTTTCAATAACAAGCAAATCTTCCTTTTTTTCACCGTTAACCCGTAATTGATTGACAATAGATTGAACACGGGAAAAATAGTCAGAAATAATTTCAGAATCTTTCATTTTAAGAGATTCAAATTCACCTCGTAAGGTTTGCAACCTTACACTCTTCACCTTCTCATCTCCTTTGTAAGATTTCTGCAACATCTCCCATGCCTCTTTAGCTGTAGTTGCACTTGAGATATTTTCAAAGACAATCTCATCTACAGCTTGGTAGAGAAAGAATAAGGCCTTCTGGTCTTTCTTTCTATTCTCTCTCAAACTGTCCTTCTGGACTTGAGTCAGGGCTACAGCTGCATCTTGATCAACTGGTTCTGCATATCCAAGCTCGACAACCTCGGATAGCTCCTGAAAACCGAACAAGGCCTTCATCTGGATACACCATTGATCAAAGTGTTTTCTGCTGAACCTTAGAAGTTGAGGCTGAATTGATCCATTCATTGTTGGGCACTACTGACAAGTACTCTAGGAATGACAACTTAGGCTAACTAGAATACTAGATAAACCAGCTCTGATACCAAATGCAGGAAACTAAGAGTTGAAATTCTTAATTTCCACAAAACACAGGATCGAAAAATAAGAGGAAAGCGGAAAAATTATAACAGAACAAAGGGATTTTTATTTGAGAAGACTTGCATTACTGAAGTAAATAAAACACTTATTTATAGGTGATTACACACCCAACAAACTCTTCACTTCTTCCTAAATAAACTCCAACAAAGCCTTAAGTCCTAGTCTTATGGCACTACCTAAAAATTGCAGAAAATAACAAACAACTTCTTATAAATCTGCAACACAGGTGTAGACTTATTCAACTACTCAACAGTAAAAAAAATATAATTGTTTGAGTTTAAATTAAATTCCAACAATTCCGACGCTGACTCTGCTTCTCCCGAGTCGTCATTTTGACCAAGAATTGAATAACCACCTGCACGGACCTCACACTAGCATCGCCGTTTCGACGTCAACGCGTCCCATAGTTGGTTGAGACATTGATTCAATAATGTAGTGAATCATGCACTTGACGGATTCAAGATTTGTTGCTTCTGTGTTGCACCTTTGCTTGTTGGATATTGGTTAAAAAAATTTCGGATTCATAAATTTTCTGTCATATGTTTATCCATTTGAGGTCTACTTAACAAATGTTCTCAACTTGAATGTTTTCCAGTAACGTTGAGTCTTTTTTATGTGGGAGGAAGACCCTTGACTAAAGATGGATCTGAAGATTTTTTTCAAGTGTATTACTTCTTATGTACTCAGTGAGTGTTTGGAAGAAATTTTGTGGTGTTTTTAAATTCTGAGATTCTCATTTTGGGATTCTCAACGTGCTCCGGATTCGCACAACCTCGGTCTTATTGAATACGTAAGAAGTGCAATTGACAGTGTACTTGAAGAAAATCTTCAAATCCATCTTCAGTCACGGGTCTTCCTCCCACATATAAAAGACTCAATGTAAGATTAGAAAACATTCAAGTTCAGACTATTTGCTAAGTAGACCTCAAATGGATAAACATATGACAGAAAATTTATGAATCCGAAATTTTTTAACCAATATCCAACAAGCAAAGGTGCAACACAGAAGCTGGTGTGAGGTCCGTGTAGGTAATTGTTCAATTCTTAATCAGAATGACGACTATTGGGGAGAAGTAGAGTCAACGCTAGAACAACAGATGAACGGCAGCACCGCCAGATGGCGATTATGGTGAAAACTAGATCTTATCAAGTAGAGAGATGAAGAGAGAGAGAAAATTAGCAAAGTAATTATGGAATGAGAAAGGAAAGAGGTATTGTTTTGAAAATTTCAATTGATTTCAAGTGGAGCGTTGCCCATAATAATTTTGTTTCGAGGAAAATACTAACTACCACCTAATAGGATAATGTATAAAAATTATATCAATATTCGTACATATACATAGATACTTATAAAATATATATTGATATCTGTATTTGTTTATTTTCATATGTATATTATTCACTGTCTATTAAACAGTAGTTAACAAGACCCCTTTTCTATTAAAAAAAACACAAGACCCCTTATTAGTACTCATAGTATTCTCGTATACCCGTCTATATAATTTGTTAATTAACTCTTTTATATTCATGTGATTGTCCAGTCTAATGTTATTTTCCCCAAGAAAAGCAAAATATTCATGCAGTAATTGTTTACCTTATCTCCTATAGACAACCTTAAAAAACACACATCGGAGAGTTGTAAAAAGAAAAAAGAAAGAACGAAAAACTACGGTTTTCTTTTAGAAAACTTTCACGCTACGACGAAATGGATAAGGCTCAGATCTGTTAATGATCAGAATGAAGATTAAGACTCCGCCATGGCTGCAACCACTGTTTCCCGTAAGAGAAGAACAAGGAAACCCCTCTCTCACAGACCATCCGGGTTGCCCCGCCATGTAACGGCTCGGATCCTCCGTTCCTGAATCATCTTTTACTAGATCTATCATCACAGCCTGTTTTTATTGTTTTTGTTTTCATGGTGAAATCCCTCGAGGGATATACGTACGACGTCGAAGGGAGATCAGTGTAATTTACCAGCACGCACGCACACACAGAAAGATAGATGTATATATATATATATATGTATGTATGTATATGCGCGCGCCCACAGACACAGCGCAACCGAGAGAGAGAGAGAGAGAGGGTTGTTGATTTTTGAAGAGGAATCATCGGCTGAGATGATATCTGAAGAGAGATGATCATCTTGTTTGCAGAGAGGGGCAACCACCCTTAGAAACATCCCAATCTCTCCGCTTGGAGCCTCATTCTGCCTTCAAAGAAGCGAATTAGGGTTGGAGATGCTCTGAAGCCTCTAAAACCTACACACACTTCCGCTAAGTCCCCTATTTATAATCCCAGCAAATTTCACTTTCTTCCTTCATTCACCACTTTATTTACGTCTTGTGCCACAAAAAGATCAAAAATTAAACCCTGCACACACATTTTGATGAATTTTTAAAAAAAATACATAAGTATGAGTAAAAGAATCAAAAAATTTATTAAAGACGAAAGAAATTTAAAAAATAGTTGTTATAGTTTTTGATGTCTTTAATATTATCTTAACTGAATTTTTTAAATTTTAGTTCATATTTTTATATTTTTTAAATTCTTCTTCTCGAGACGAAAAAGATAACACAAAATTTTTGATAAAAAACAAGACATATTAAATAGTAATTATTATTTTTAATAAGATATAATTTAAATCAAAGTCCACAAATTTTTCATGTCCGATGATGACGAGATATACATGATTAAAAAACCAAAATGTATCCATAATGAGTGAATTATTACTTGGTAGATGTGAATAAACACTACCCGAAATCGAAGAATTAAATTCCAAAATGAAAACGAAAGTCAGAAAGTAGTTAAGATCAAAGACGGGATTGTTACCTCCTAGCTTGAAGTTTTTGTTGGATTAAATAAACCATCAGACGAATTTTTTTATAATAAACCTTCTTCAATAAAGACCTGTGGAGGAATACTTTTCAATCTGAATTCACAGGAAACAAAAGACTTTGATAAGCAGTGATTGTAATGGTTCAGCTACTTTCCTCCAATCTCAGTCCCCAACCTAGGGTTCTATATTTGTCCTCGTCCAATCGCTGATTTGTTCCCCCTGATGGCAACTAGTTCCATTTTTCAGGATAGTGACAGAAGGTTACTTCATGTACATTCCATAATGCTCAAAAATAGAAAGGAACTGCTTGGATTGTTCTGAGACTGCGTATGCTTTTTGAGAGACACCCCAACCACGAACTTGAATATCACGTGGCACTACTATCTTTGCTTTTATATTCCTTGAACCATTGAATTTAGAACGTTCTATCCACAATATTACCTATTTTTTAGTTTTTGTTTGTGTTTCTAACTTAAAAAAAAAAAGAAACATTATAAAACATTCCAAAAGAGCAAACAGATATTAGGAGGACATATGCAAAAATAATATTTATCGAAGCAAAAAGTCTAGGAACACAAATGTTTCGGACACAAATGTGTTCAAAATTGTTAGATGCACATGAGATTCACAAATTATTAAGGACTTTACGTGCATTCAAGGTTGCGGACACATCTGTGTCCGGATCGTTCGGAACATATGTGTTCCGAACGTTACTCGTTTATCGAGAAAAACAATTTGTACTCTCAATCACCACAAAAAATTGATGACAGTACACACATAAATCTAAGGAAAATGAAAGATGATTATAGAACTCACTGCAACACAGTGATGCGCGAGAAAAATGATGAAGGCATGGCATAGCAGCTTCAAAGATGATGGACAGGACTTGGCGCTTTTTGCATGAAAATTTACCTGAACTCCTTACCCTGTTGTTGGAGTACCATTTTGTGCACAACTTCCCCCCGTCAAGGAAATGAAATAGGTCACCTGTCAGAAGAAAGATCCCGGAAAAAATAAATGCGTCAGTTATCGTGAAAAAATCCATCCATATTTAAATGGGGAAGAATTTAATACCCACAAGCTCTAGGGAGCTAGCTCTGTGAAGAAGGAAGCAAATGACTATTTCTCTGCAAACCCCGAAGAGAGGAGAAGAGTAAGTGACATGTAAGTATGAATTTGAACTCCATTGTAGAATCACACCAGAAATAAGGGATTCAGGCATCACCTGTAAAAGACCGGTCTTTGGTTTATAGGGGTAAAATAAGGCCCTTTGTCAAGTCTAGTACAAGCCTGCCCACTCAAGTACGCGTTTTGAAAACAAGATGCACGTATTAGACGTAACGTTTCATCGACAAGTGACGAGCAAGTTTGAATATCTATCTGTTCGAGTTTTGAGCAAAATCAACATCAATATATGATTTGTTCTAGTTCTGTTTGTTGCAGCCGCGGGGTTCTTTTTTATTTAGACAAGGTTTGCAGACGATTCAGGAGAGTCACCACTTACCACTCCATATTTTCGAAATATATTGTACAGAGAGACAGGAACGTTTTGTCTGATCTTGCTCAACACTCTTGTTACAAGCCTCCATTGGGTGGAATCCAACAACAACGCGCCTGGATTAAGAAATTGAACAAAAAAGGCGATTGGTACTTGAAACGAGCAGCCAGTAGCCAGTAAATATGGTAATATTGTAGAGATGCTTAGGAGAGGCAGATAAGCTTGAAGAAACCCTCCTTCAAAGTGCATTTGTTTCTTACTTATTCATTGCATTACCGTTGAAAGCAGATAGAAACACCAACTGTGAGATATCTTTCTATAAATGCTAAGTTTTGCGTAGGATGCAGTAGGGACCATATGGAAACTTTACAGGATATATTGATGCCATAGAAGTGAAAATAATTGTTTGGTACTCATAAAGAAAACCCATATAGCACATTCTGCGTTCAACAAAGAAAATATGAATTGGAAGTATGAAGCACTGTGATTCTACCAGTTACTACTGCTTGCTTCGAGTATCCTTGTAAGCCATTGGAACTGATCACTTCCTGTGCCACTTGAAGGATCCTAAGTCATGACTCGTGTTTCAGCACGCTTAAAAATTCAAGAGAATAAGATTCGAAACAATATCACCACAAACATAGTACAAGGCAACGAACATAGTGAATAAGCACAATATTCGATCAGAATACAATGTCAAAGATCTATCAGAAAAATGGTCTCGCTACGGAGAGATCAGCTTCCTTTTTCTTTTTGCAAATGTTATGCATAGTGAGCCTTAAAAAGAGTGCCACACAGTAGCGAACAAGGCATGCCAAAATCAAGTGAAATGACAACTACAAAGTTCAGCACAGGCAAATGAAAACTAGTCATAGAACTCATGCTAAAACTAAAAAAGATACATCACATGGATAATTCTCGCAAGAATGCTTTAGGATTTAATCAAGACCATTAGCAAATTTCCCATTATGGATTTTAGAGCCTTCGTTTTAATGCTAGATTCAGCGGATTCTGCCTCCCATTTTGTTTACTCCACTCTCGCTTCGGTTATCTTCTTCGCCTTCAAGAGAAATTCCGAGTTCCATTTTTCCCAAAATTAGAAGAATCTGACATTCTTTCTCTCTTCATATGAAAGAGCACCACACGTGTGTTGGAATCGGTCATATGACTGTGCATGTGATTAAATACACAACAAAAAAAGGCGGCATTTGAGACTTAGCTTTATCAATAACACCATTGGTGAGATATTTGGCCTTATTAAGCCCTCAAGAGTCATTAGGCAGGGAGACGAGTTGTCCCCTTGTTTGTTTGTCCTTGGGGCTAAACGGTTGATAGTGTTGCATATCAAACTATCAAAGAAGTACATAGAAAAGCTCAAACAAAATCCAGTATCAGACTGCTGTCAACTTAAAATCTTTAAGTATGGAAGGTGAAAGGGAAAACATGCTCTTTCCCTTTATCCCTAGTAAAACATATTTGAACATAAAGGAAATGTTAAATTGCACAGAGTACTATGAAACAAGAACACACCTGTAGTGACCCAGTATACAGGGGGGTGAGATCTAATGTTTTCCCACTGGGAATTTTGACCTGCTTGAGAAAGTTATCTGCTCCTTGCCTTTCCAAAGCTCTAGTTGTGTACCTACAAGTACAGGAAGATAATTAAGAGACCGATTGAAAAAGTTGATTCCTCATAAAGTCAAAAATTTCAAAGTTCCAATTGTTGTTTGACAACTAATAATATCAATGTTCATATAAATTTTGAAAGACAAAAAAGGACCAATGTAATATAATATCCCAATATCCGTAACTGTTTCAGTTGGAATAGTGTACCAGGGAACTTTCAATGGCTCAAAGTACCACGTACTCTGCAAGGAGAAGATGCCAGTTTGTTGTTAATAATTAATGTTATGAAATACTGGTTAATTCTTAACTCTCACAAGCCTACTAGGTCAGTCATACGGTGCAAATCGTTGCGTTAAACAAGAATAAGGTGGATAAGAAACAACGTGAACCATGAAGCCACCCTTATCACTACATAGAAGTAGTGGAGTCACCTTCTCAGTTCCACAATTAACATTCTCCACCAACTTCAGGACTCAATATTTGTGAGGAAACCAGATGAACAAGATTAGTTTGTCCTGAAATGATTTCTAGCCAAAGAAACGGAGACCAGAGATTGCAATTACATTGTTCGTTTTTCCAAATGAAAATCACCATAAACAGAATATTGTACTGTCTTAAAAGGGTTGCCAGAAAGCAAGTTCAAATCTGAAAACATTTCCATAAACTACCATATATCCAAAACTGAAGAGCTAGATTTCAAAAAAAAATTGAAAAGAAGGAATCATTTCTCAATGCCAACCATTCCTAACATAGATATTTTTCTCCGAACAGTCCATGCACCTATTGCTATTTCATTGCTGTACAGTGCAATATTCAGACAGTAATTTCCGCCACTTAAACTGAGTCTAACGCTCACATGAGTTTTGAAATTACTGATAGCAGAGGATCGCCCAATTGATTCTTCCAATGAAATCTGCTCGAGTTCTTACATTCTGCATGAGTGGATCTTTCTCCCCAAGTTCACTACTGTTGACCACAAACTCCACCTTACATTTCTTTACCACCTTCTCCACCTTTCATCAACAAAACAAATTTGGATAAATGTGAAGTTAATTTTTTGAAAGAAAAACAACGATCAAAACCTGGTAAGTAAAAGATCAGTAGAACAGCTCTAGTACTTCAATCAAAAACAGCATTGGCAAAAGAATTTCAAATGGTGAAGCAGCCAAACTAGAACGAATAAAATGTGCCCCAAAGTACTGGGAATATATTTTGCTCATAGAATGAGATTATGAATAATCACCAAACCAGAAAATCAACACGCCCAAACAGTTGAAAGAGATTAAGAGGCCAAGAAGAAGGCTGAAAATAACAGAGTTTGAGGTTTTGAAAAATGTCAATATTCTCTTGCATCAAAAAGGAAGCCAAAGAAGCCAAAGATATGATGTCGATCCCGAGTTATTGGAATGAAAGTTTTCTAACTAGTGTTGAGTTTTGAATTGAAAGACAGCTGCAGACACACGATAAGAAAGTATTCATCGCCATAATTATATTCAAATACAAAATCTATGAAGTTTATTAAGCATTCAACACCTACTAATTATACAAGCCAGACGACTGCGGATTCGGATTTGGAGAGCTGTAGTGCGCGTGTAGTGCGGCAAACGACATAGTTTTGTTCCCATTGCACTAGAAACTACGTCGTTTTGATCCACATACATTTTGATCACGCGAATAAGTGGATCAAGACGATATAGTTTTGACGACAAAACGAACAAAATTATGCCATTTTGTAGGCACTACAAGCACACAATAGGAAACTGCACTACAACTCTCTCAAATCCGACGAGTACAAACTGAAGGCAAATTTTCCCAGGCAAACAGTCATTTACGAAAACGAGAAGGCACCCAAGAGGGTAAATCACCGGCCCACCATGAAAAGCATCGAATACGTCATTCATTCCTTCAGCAATTTCAGAGAACCCAAGGCAAATCCTTCAACAAAAATGAAACTGCACGGAAAAAAGAACTACTCTAAAAACCAGTAAAAGAAGTAGAAACAGACTTGTTCGAGAAGAAGGCCTGTTCTGTAAGAGGTCTAGACCCGACCCTGACCGTAATGAAGTAAATATCAAGATGTGCCCTCTCACTGGTCTTCTTCTGGTATATGGGCTGACCGAGGGCGTCCAATGTTCAGAACAACAAAGTGACCAAAGCAGAGTGAGAGCTGTGTAATCAGAGTGCAGACCCATGATTTTTTTCTCCGTCTTTTCAGGCAAAACCCAAACCGCAACTGATGGGTCTATGCGAATTCCTGCAGTTTGGTCCTTTATCAAAAGAGTGCAGGTGGCTTGCTCTGTACGGGAAAAGAGAGAGGTGACGTTGGATCCATTTGAAGGCTGGTATTTAAGAAGTGTTTAGAAAAAATATGTAAAATATATTTTGTAAAAGTAGTATAATAGAAAATAGGAATAAAAATACAAAAAGGTGATTTAGATCTCCTTTTGAGTTTTTAATTTTAAAGTGCAAAATGAAAAATGAGTTTTGTAGAATTTATTTTGAGAATGTAGCTCCCAAATAATCAAAATTCAAAAATGAAAATGAGAAAATACAAAAAAAAGTGGCCAAACATCCTCTTATTGAATTTATTTTTTGTTTTTATGCAAACAAAATTTGTAATTCTTTGTTTTTGGTTAATTTTTTGTGGTTTATTAGTTTATCTCGACAAGAACTCTTAGAAAAATTATAAATAATACGTCTGGAAAAAAATTAAATAAATAAAAATAGAGTTTTTTTAAGTTTATTCGTCGTTTTTAGTAATTTTTTTAATTTTTGGACATAATTTTATACTTTTTAGATTTATTTCATCGAGACGTATCAATAAACTACAAAATATTGAAATTAAAATAACAAATATAAAAAAATTAAATAAAGACAAAATAAATCTAAAAAATAAATTAGGCCAAAGAGATCCATTTTACAAAAGAGTAATGCTAAGAACACATTTGTGTCCAGACACATCTGGACATAGATGTGTCCTGAGCCATTGAATGCACGTGGGTTTCTTAATAAGTTGAGGGCCTCAGATACATTTAACGACTCCAAACATATCTGTGTCTGAATGTGTCCGGACACATCTATATTCTTAGACTTTTTGTTTACCCTAAGATCGACGTCTTTCTCACAAGGACAACAAAAAGTCAGTCAGATAGCAGTGATGATGAAGAAGAGATTTGTTCTAGACATCCTATTCCTAGGTGGGAGGGGCAGACCCAGGATTTGAGCCTGGGGGTGTCACCATCAAAATAAATGAACAACTAAAAATTAAATTTGTATTCAATAACAAAAAAATATAGGTATTCAAAATTTAATGAACTAAATTGGGAAGAGTTTGACTGAACAAAAGAGTATGGGGGTGTCACAGTGTTACACGATAAACTTAATTTACTCTTAAAAAAAAAAAAAAAAAATTGGTTGAAGTGGAACATGGGGGGTGTCACGTGACCCCTCGGTGGGGTACCTTTCGCATGGTGAATACCGTGAAGAGCCAATTGCCTAAACCCAACGTTGCAAAGGGCAAGGGCCATAAATCCCAATGGGAAACCGGACCTTTCACTCAAAATATTTTAGGAAACACGTAAAATGTGTCCGGATAATTTGTATTTCTAGTATTACTCTTACATTTTATGATGAGGTAATTGATGATATAGGCAAAAGAGGACCCAGCAAATTACAATTTTTTTGTCTTTTTTCCTTTGTGGTGAATATTATAAATGTATTTGAAATCGTATAATATATATAAGTCTTGTAAAATAATATGAGTTTTTGTGTATTGAATAATTTTAAATACATCTTGAATATTGTGTATAGACTTGCTAAAAAATAAATATTCAACCATCCTATAATGTATTAAATTTTATTTGATGACTCAAATAATTTATTATTCATGAAAATCAAGTCTTCTAGGATCACACTATGTAAGCACTAATTGACTTATTAATAAAAAAAATTATAAAATTATATAGAGAATATGCATGTGATCAGCGTGATCGTTTTATCTATTTATAACAAGTATATAGATGAATTCTAAGGACTCGTAATTTTAAAATTTGTAATAAATAAATTCCGCGTAATCATTTCAAACATTTAATAGTTATTCCGAGTATGTAAATTATTTTTGCATCATTTCATTTAATACATTTAGACATTATGAGTATTGTATATTATACGTGAATTATACGACATACCTATTCAAATTAATTGTCTCCTTTTCTTATTTTATTAGATTTTCATTAGTTTAGAATACCACATGTCAAAATTTTGATTGGCAATAGGCATAAATTATTAATTTATTACTTTCTCTATTTGTTTTTTATTCATCTTTCTCACCAATAATAGTTGATCATTTCTCTCGATTATTTCCAATCATTTCCAAGAGCCAAATAGTGATTTCGAACACCGTGGCTCGATTTTCTAATTTGTTTAGTTGCTATGATCTTTGGGCACTGTTTTTTCCTTTTTGGGTGGTTGTTATTTTATTTTTAGTTTTTGAATCTTGTAATCCATTTTTTATGTCGATTTATATAAGCTGCATATGATTTATTCTAAAAATTAAAACGTAATTGTGCATACAAAAGTTAAAAAAAAAAAAAAATTGATATTTTTACAGATGGTTACTTTGTTGCTAATGGATTTTAGTACACTTAGAAACGTGGTCTCTTATGTCCTTTATGACAAATCGTGTAATTTTTTAGTCAGGAAATAAATGACTTCGAGCCTAATTTTTTTTTTAAAAAAACATTAATTTAAAGAATTAATTGAGACCCCTAATTTGATGTAAAAAAATTAGAAAAAATATGAACAAAGATTTTTTATTTTTGAATTCAAAAATTACACGACTTTTATAGAGAACGGGACATAGTATGACATATAACCTCACATTCTTCGTCTGAGTACATGAGGAAAAAGAAAAGATGAATGAAGATAAACTAAAAAAGCTATTTTGTCCCTTCATTTCTGATTTTCTAGAAAAATCGCTCCACAAATTCATGACCCAAACGCGACCTAAGCAATCTTTTCCAAAGGAAATGCAAGGTTCAGTGCAGGAATCTCATCTCTATATCATACCACTTACTGCATAAATGCAGTCCCACTGCCACCATTAAGTAATTATTGCTCTTTTTTCTTCTATTATTTCACAGTAAAGCAACATCAAACAAATGACAAATCTATCATACAATATGAGCAAACCAAAAAGAAAATCATACAGCATACAAAGGTACTCAAATCAAACTACAGTTTCAGTGTAAAATCATCCATCTATATTTACCAAAATGAGTTTCCGATTCCCGAGCTAGGGTTCTTCTTCAAACATTTCTCCGAATCACTGCTACCACCGATGCTTGAAGCAGCCAGCATTAACCGAATGCCTCACCTCCTCATGGAGCGCCCGCCTTCATTCAGGTCAGATACTGTTATTGGTAACCGTTTATAATCTCTATAAATGAATACACGAAGAATAAATGTTACTGGTAGCCAAAAGAATACAAATCTTGTGCCACCATCAATCGCCGGAGCAATGTTACATTCCCGCAGTAGATACACGATACATACAAGTGTATACAGCGGGGTTACAAAGTCAAAATAACCCTACAAACGGCATATTATGCCATTGGGTATGAGGGGCACTCAAAGGTAGCAAAATACATAATGACCATGACTCCTTTGTTTTGAAACTAACTACTTATCCACCTCCGCTTACGAGCAGGACGCTCCGGTTTGATCTCGGAATCCACAGGAACTTCACTTTGGGCGGAAGGCAATGGTTCACTCTCCATCTTTTTAATCACAATTGCTTCCTTGTCACTCGGCATTGGAAGCTTGAACCGCTCACTTCGCTTCTTCAACTTTGCAACTGTGTCCGAGTGTTTATCCTCCAAGGATTTCACATCTACGTTCTTAATCTCCGGGTTAACATCATCTTTTTCGTCAAGTGGGGGCTGCTTATTGATGAGGGTTTCATCTGGAAGCTTCTTGCTGGCTAAGGAAGACCCACCATTGTTATCCCTGTCAATCTCTTTAACCTTCAAGGAAGATGATGTCTTACTATTGGCGATACTAAAATCCCTCTCCTTGTGGCTAGTCCAACGTTCCAATTTGGACCGTCCTCTTCTAGAATCTTGTTGCTCATCATCTGAAGAAGCATTTTCCTTACGTTTTCTGGAAGAGTGACGGTTCAGAAGGTTCTCATGCTTATGGGTTCCCCGCTCAGTTGTGCCTTTCAGTATCACCTGTAACAACAATGATAATAACAAAAAGGAAAATGATAAAGTATAAAGAGATGAATTATCAAGAGAATTTCCAAACCACGCACATAAGTAAGAAGATACTCAAAAACATTGCTGGAAATATTAGAGTAGATGCTTGAACCTGCTTATTAGTTTTTTTTTTCTTTTTCCTTAAAAAAAAAAAAAGAGCTACTATAGCTATTTAAGGAAGAGAATTACAGGAAAAATTCAGCTGCCACAATTGCTCATACTCAAAATTATGGTTCAAAGCCTTAAGAAACAACCTTGTGTAGCTGTCAAGGCAGACCAGATGCTTTGTGCCAAACTACAACGGCAATGCCAACCATCAAGCAAGGTAAGATTCAACAAATTCAATGGAATACACAAGCAAAACCAACATAGGATAGTTGATTGACTTTCCAAGAAGGTAACATGGGAACTTACTGTAAAAACCAAACAAGTGAATTTATCTAGTTGAGGCATGATCGATTGCTGCGGAACTGAAGCTACTTTCTCATACATATAGAGTCCCAATCACATGTAGATGTACTGATGATGTAATAGTTGCAGTGGATTCCACAAAAATCCCATAGAAAAAGAAGTTGAACCTCATTTGACCCACCCAAAGGTATCTAGCATCAACCAATTTCAATGAGTGTCTGCAATGCTCTTCAAAGCATTACTTCCATTTTGGTCAATGTGCCTTCTTCTATATTTGTCAATTGTCTCTATATTGCTAGATTTGTTAGAAACATAAATTGAACCTCCCAATATCGTTATCAAAGATAACCATTAATTCCTTGCATTAAAATAAAACAGGTGAAAAATGTAATGTACAAAAAAGCATGGGAAAATGTAAGATGGCACCCAAACCTCAATAGCATCAGAGCAGAAGTGGTATTGAGATATGAATAATTATAATCTCCATAAAGGAGAGGAGGACGAAGATAACAGGCCAAAGTCTAATATCTTATTTTTAGAGAAATGGTCATGAAAACAGCCTCCGGAATGAAGTACCGCCTAATAGTCAGATCGAATAGTACAATATCCATTTAGCTCCATTTCAACTTATACTACCAATAAACAATACACCAAAATTTCTCTCTTGCCGTATTTCCAACACTTATTAAATGCATCTCTTAGCATGTCATTGCAGGCTTAACAAAAGTGATATCTGTATAGAGATGAAACATACCGGATCATTCACCTGACCACTATGGTTCTCTTGATTCCTCTTGGAAATTCCCGTGGCGTTTCGATTCCCAGCCTCAGATTCTCTACTCTTCCTCGTGTTCTCCTTATGTTTCTTCTCATGTGCTTTATCATTATCATAACCACTAACAACACGATCACTACGAGCACTTGCCCTTTCCTGCCGTGGTCTTCTATCATCATTACCGAGTTGGTTTCTGCGTGCATGGACACCTTCGCTCATAATTGCAGAGTTGGTTTCAACCTGATCCCTTCTCTCAAGTAACTCAATATGCCGCCCTTTGTCTTTAAATTGGTAATCTCTATCAAAATCTTTATACTCATCTTTCACTCTAACTCCTCCCCTTCGGTCTTCTCTTTCCTGCTTTGATAAGCTTTCATGTGATTGTTTAGTCTTTTGCAAGTCATCTCTCTCCCGATGCCTTTCACTCCTGTCTCTGTGAATCCAAGCCTCCTCTTTGTGCCTGACAAAATTGCGATCATCATCTCTTGGTCTCACTTGGTCATCTCTCTTACTGGTATGCTGATCCAAAGAATCATCCCTTTCTCGCTTTGGACGACCGGATGAGTTTTCTCTATGGAAATATAAAATTTCTTGCTTTCCACCATCCCTCCTTAAATGTTCCTCTTCCTTTCTTATTTTTCTATGCAGATTATTATCCATGTCCTCGTATCGCGACTTCAAATTATCACCCCTCTCTCCACGTCGTGATGCCACATCTTTATCATAACGGCCCCTTACACTACCATTTTCTAACTGTTTCCTCAACTGCAGATCTTCATCTCTCTTGTTCCGGTTCCTTGACCCTATTTCATCACCACGAACTCTCTTACTCATGTCCTCAGCTCTAGTCCTCCTAATATGAGGATCGACATCTTGCCGATACCAATCTCCATCCGAATTCTCTCTCTCCTTTCGCCTGTCTACGCCTTCATCTTTCCCTTGCAAGTGATGGGACGGATATGGATCCCAATCTCTATGAGAATAGGTATCCTCCCTGACTTTTTCCACCAACTTGTGTTTTTCCATCTCATGTCTCTCATCGTGGCCTTTCCCTCTGACACGTTGCTCGCCTTCACCGTGGGATCTCTTCCAGTTCCCCACGTGCGTAGAATGTTCATTGAGAACAACTTCCTTCTCACCACTATCGCGCATCAACTTCCTTGGTTTGCTGTTTTCACTACTTCTAGCGGCCTTAATGTCTTCTCCATCGTCCCTTTCTTGAAGAGACGAAGAATGTTCTACTCGAGAACTTAATTTTTGTTTTTTCACCGAAGGCGGTGAACTTTCATCTTCCTGAGTGTTAGTAGCAGTTGTATCCAAGACCAATTCGTCTCTATCCGCTCCGGAGCTTCCATCTGCCACCACCATCTCATCATGCAAACCATCACCATGCTCAACATCAAGCTCCTCACCACTACTTTTTCGACCAACGCTTTCAACTGAATCTTCCTTCTGATTGTCATATTGGGTGATATTGGGTGATCTATCACGTGCTCTTCCCTTGGTCTGTCTGGATTAAGAAGAAAGTGGAAGATACTTCAGATGCAATGCAACATAATCAAAATCAGTTGAAACTACCAAGTAAATTCACTCAACATAAGTACGATAGGAATGTTACAAAACTGGGTAAAATCATGACCAAGACCCGATAGAGACTATCATAATGAATCTCCGCCTCCAACACCCAAACGTCTCAAACATAAAATAAGTGCAGAGATTTCTCGAGAAGATAAATGATATTGATTTAAGGAGCCTCAAAAATATCAGAGATCTGGAATGTCAAAACAGCACGGAAAAAGAGTTGAAGAGCATAAGATGACGAATTACTGACATGCATGTACTAATACAAATCCAACCATAATTGGTATAACAATCTGAAGGAAAATGATTCAGTTTCATTCTTCAACAGGCATTAAACTCTTCAATGCACTAAGCACGTTGTTTTTTTATAACGGATGGAACAAGTGTTAATCTACATAAATTCATCATCGATTCAGACTACTGGAACTCGTCAACATCAAACTCTTTACGACACTAGATTCAGTCTCTTTTAAACTAAACTGAGCTTTTTATAATCGCAGACTTGTTATTTGATAGCTTTCCCTTTTCTTCTTGTGCATCGATACATATGACACGGATCATTGATGTATGGAAATTTTCAGTTCCCCAAGAAAAGGAAGGGATTGAATGCAAAGAAAATAAAAGCAAGAACAAGTGATAGCTACTTTGACCAACTAAACTTCCCCAAGTGCAGTAAAAAGTATTATCAGGCTAGCGACAACAAAAGGAAACTCATTTAAGAAGTTTACGCAAGAAAAATGGGATTGAATCCAATGGACCAACAATATTATACCTCTCCTCATGGAGGGTGCCGGCATCTCTTCCAGGATACGCAGAGCTCTTCCCCCTAGAATCCGGAGAATACTGAACCTGTGCTTCTGGGGATGAAGGCAAACTTCCATCTCCTTCGTTTATAGTATTCTGAACAGATTTCATAACTGGTGCTGTTCTTCCAACAAGTTCCCTCTTCCTACCATTATAGGCTCGTGGAATATTTACTTCAACATCCTTTTCACCCTCTCTTTCAATTTCACGGCCTTCTCCAAAAGCCTCTGTTGAGGGATCATTTTCTGCTTGCTCTGTGTCATCTGCAGAGTCCTGCAAGACAATCTGTTTGCCTAACCAAGTTAAGAGCGAATTGTATTGAAAATAAGTTTGTAAAGGTACGCATCAGAACATGACTGGCCTGTTCTCAAAGAGAGGATTGATCACTTACCTCAATTATGGCATCAGAATCACGAACTCTTGCTGGCCGGGTATCAATGGATGGGAGACGCTCACTATAATTAGTTTCCACCTGTATTGCTCTCCCAGTTGGCTGGTTGGAAATCAGATAAATCAAGTGAGCCCAAAAACTGACGCCAAAATACCAACATCATGTGTTCTAAGGTATCTCCATTCTCCACTAGTCCCAATAAACCTTAAGGCATTATTTGTTTGTCTGGACTACTGTAGAAGAGATCTATAATCTCATAAAACAAGTAATCCTCTCGGAACAGTACTTATCGTAATGAGATTAAGAGTGAGAAATATCAAGAATACCACATCTCCCAAGGCATTGGACATTCCATGTCTTGTGGGACATCATATCAGACAGATAATTAATCCTAGCCACAATAGCACTAATCAAATGCAGGATATGTGGCCCCTTCCGATTTATAGTCCAATACAATGCTTTAATCCAAACAAACAAACAGGGTCTAAGTGAAAACAGAATGTTCATAATTGCTACTACAAAATATACCGCCTATGCATACCAATGGCGGCCGCACCCTTGCAGATCCTTTTGATATGTCACTTTGCCCAGCATCCATTCTACCGAGATTTGCATTTCCAGATGAAATATCATGAATACCAGCTGCTGCAGCAAGTTCCGGAGGCAGATCTGGATCGTACTCCTGCAATGAGTTCATAAAAGAAAAAAAAAAGTTTCTATGCTTGTTTCTTTAACCACAAAAAGTGGGTTCAATAAGCAAGATACTAACTCTCATGCATACATCAACATGCAAAAGCACATCATTACCTGTTCTGTTCTCCCACTTTCATAGACACGAATTTTGCTTTGCATTGTTGTCTCCAGGCGAAGTTGTTCCTGCATAATTGAGATTCAGCATCCTCACAAATTTCACCCATGTAGAATAGGAAAAACCTATGGGTTATACTTACAAGCTGTTTGCAATAATCTTTCCAGCTCTCCTCATTCAAACTAAAGTTAAAAAAATCTGATACATCAATACCCGGGAGCCTCCAGGGTTTTTCCTCAAAACTATCAACATCAACCTCAAATATAGTCCTGTTGATGCAATAGAAAATCAACTAAGAGACAAACATTGCATACAAATATGGTTCCAACGTACAGCATCTCAAATTAGAGTAAAATTTCCTGCAAAACAAACACTCTTTTTTCTGCAGCCGCTGTAGTGCCATAGCCCACATGCGGAGACATGATGAACATGCGGAAAATGCCAAACCTAATTATGAATAATCCAAGGAGTTCATCTAAAACAAAGAGTTAGTGGAAGCTGCAGCAATATGAAGCGAAGAAGGAATTAATTTCCCTTTTCTCCTCCTTTTTCATTTGTTTTTCTAGGAGTGCAGTTCGGGCATGAAAGAAAGAGGGTGGGACAATGTCCAATAAAGCAGAATAGTAACTAACTAAATTTGCAAAGTGATGTCCCAATTGGGAAGGCCTTTTCCTTTATATTTCTGAATCATGTCCCACGCAAACTGAAAAAAATAAAATATTTTAGAGACAGCTATAAGGCCAGCAGTGCTGCGCAATTCACAAGGTGAGTGTCCCACTGCTACTAGAACAAGCATACTAAGTGAATGGACTTACGAGAAACAGCGAAACAAGGAATGGGTGCATGCGTAGGAAGTCAATATGCTCATCTATACAGCATGACATCAGTGTAAAAATAAAGTATGACTAGCATGTAAATAAAATACAAAGACGGTACAGCTACAAGAGAACTACTTGTGTGATGGCAGTGTGAAATCCAGCCCACTGCCAAACCCCCTTCCTGCTGTATTGTTCCCCCAAGCAGGACCAAACCCTTGGTGAAAACTTTTCTGCAATGGCCGCCAATCACCTCTGCCACGGCCAGCAACAAGGCCCACGTTGACTGGTGGACGAATTTGACCCGGGGCTCCTCCAGGGCCAACAGGAGCTGATCCAGGTATCGGTGCTGCACCAGGCCTCACATACTTCACGAAATAAAATATTAAAGTTAACAAAGGGGAACAAGAAAGCCGATAAAAAAGGGGGAAAGGATAAAGAGAGGGAGGGGGGAGACAAGAAATGAAGTGACATTCACTTAAATTAATGATCATCTTCAGGAAAAACTCTGCGGCTAGAAACATTAAACAAAATCTATGAATCAATTTGCAAACATCCTTGTGCATCAACATCCAATTTCAAGACCGCAATACCTTTTCTACTAGGCTAAAAGTCACAGACATCGTGGATTAATTTCAAGTTACTTCAGGGCTCAGGCCATTTAAAGTCCACTAAAGAGAGAACGGAGCTCAAATCTAATTGAAGAAACAGTGGAATGAAATAAATTTTGTACTTAAGAACAAAAAATAAAGAGAGCGCACTTGTAGCCAAAGGCAACAAGAAGTGGATGCATGAGGAGCGGGGAGAAACATATTCTGAGTCTCTGACGAGGGGCAAAATCTTGTTCCTTAAAATACTAGCAAGCTGTACTGCCTAAAGTAAAGTTCGAAATCGAGAAGAAATGTTCTGTATGGTGGGATGATAAAACTACCAGCAATTGTGAAAAATTAAAAACATTCCACAACCTTGTCAATCAGAAGGTTTACCATTTTGTACAAGATGGAAAAAGGCAACTGTCAAAGCTTTACCCAGATGACAGACAAGAGAACAGAAGTAAATTTCAGCACCTACTTGTCCACCGACTTGTCTGGGTATTTTGAAGTTACAAGGCAAAATCAGCCGGAGAAAAAGCATGGCTTGACTTAGGGTAAAACCAAATTTGGAACTTATAAACTTTACAAATATCAAATAAAATATTTAAGGTATACAGCTTTTACATTGCCAGAGCTATATACTTGAAATTAATTGCAAATCAAACTGTTGTGTTTTTTTTTTGAATCTGTCATTGGCCAAGCAAGAGGATCCTTGCAGCTTTTAGGATGTAACTATTTTCTTTTCAGGCTTTCATTGCATATTGCATGGTTTGCGATGCATCAAAAGTGAAAAACTGGTAGCCTTAGTCACAAAATACCACTGCGCGGCAACAATTTCCTAGTTCCATCTTTCCGATCCATCCTTTGCCTTCTCAAGTTCTACTGCCAGAGTAGGACCAGAAGAGGGAGGACAGTGGAAAGCAGATCTGAATTTCCTTAAGGTCATGCATATACACGTTATACCCCATTACCTAACTGCATGAAAACTGTTCCACCAACCTATTAGCGTCTAGCACGCAAAGCTGATGTGATCAAAATAAACGACCTGAGAAACATGAACTAGCTTTGTCGCACAAAGTATGCCACCAGCTTCTTCCATATAATAAAACACAGCCGACAAAATTGGGGACTTATTTAAAACTGCATGTGCTTTTTAAGTAATTGCACACATCCAACTTTACATCAGATTTTGATCATTGTTGTTCATGAAGTAGACATCACTGTAAGCTTTTTGCCTGGAAGAAATTACAATTTTCATTATCCCAACCTTTATGACAACCTTGCTTTGTGCCAATCTTGGCAAATGACTCCTAGGTCTGCTAGTAGTCTAGTACTGCTTCTAGCTGATTGCAGCTTGTAATCAACTCTTTTCTAATGGAAGGTATGCCTGCCTTGTTCTTTGTACGTGTTTATACCCTCCTATAAAATTTAGTTTACCAGAAGAAAAAAAAAATGTAGTTTCATTTAATAGACAAAATGGCATCATTACAATTTTCGATCCCACCACTTGTGGTTGCTCTTTCATTCGAATTCCTCCAAAAAACACATGAGATAAAGTAAGATTGATCAACCTCCTATCATTAGGGTACAACCATTTACATCTCAGATTACACTCCAAGCTCTCATCAAAACAAGGGGAAAACACAAAACTCCACGTGTGTACAACATCACTGACCTTAAACTGAGAATGATATGGATGATAAACATGATTGCTGTACCCAATCTTCGACGAAACACCCGCTCCTCCATTCACTTTGGCTGCATCACCGCCCAATTCTTTTCTGTCACCATCCATGGTCTGTGCTGCATCTTCACCCCACTCTTGCTCTTCCATTCCCTGACGACCCGGTTCACTATCCGCGACAATAACCAAAGGATCACCATCTTCGTCCTCATCATCACTTCCCATCACTCCATTCCCATCTATCACTAAACCCCCGTGGTTGTTATCATTCAACACAATTTGCAAATCATCCTCACTATCACTGTCCCACTCGTCCCCCTCTCCACTCGCATCATTCCCGCGATTTTCCATCTCATTGGAAACCCCTGTAATTCCCGGAATCAAAGGACCCGAACCCATATCCCCAATCCCAGTATCATCAACATCTTCAATATCAAATTTCTCAAAAGTCTCTTTTTTGTCCATCAGAACCTCGTCTTTTTGGACTAATACATCATCTTTCTCATCACTCTCCTCAACAACCACCTCAATCCCGGACTCATCAATCGAAGTCGGATCCTCAAAACGCCTTCCACCTTCCAAAACCGTAGAAACACTTGGCTGCGAAAAATCAAACGCCGAACTACTTATCCCATCAGCTAAATCCTCCTTTCCGGACTTAAAAGCTGGAGTTTGATTGCGGTGAGAACTGGTGAAAAGGAATTTAGGGTTAGGGTTAGAATTAGAAGCTGCATAATGAATTTCCTCATCGTCGCTCTGAATGTTGAGATCGATCGGGGGTGTGGGAGATGGTTGTTTAAATTGAGCCGGCGGCGGAGGGTGAATGGAAGAGGAGGATTGGAAGGGTTGAAGGACGTCAGAGTACAGATCTCCAAACTCGTCGTCGTCTTCCATTAGAGAGGCTATAGAGTTCTTGAGAGAGAAAGGGGGAGGAGGGTTTTGAGAGAGAGTAAGCCGTGTTGGATTAACCTGGCGGATTCTACCATAACCTTGATGGGAGACTTGAATCTACAGCCCTTGGAACAACATAATTGGGTCACATTCGTTCTGTTCTTTTTTTTAATTGGAAATACTACTCCGAAACTTTATTTCATTGAAATCTTTTTGGGGAAAAAATTCGGTTTTTCCTAGATTTCCAAGAACTGTTCTGGTTCAAAAAATTGGAAACAGTTTCTTAGAACAATTAATCTTGTTTTTTTTTTGCCAATGCAGTCATCAAAAACTACCAATGAATGTCTTAACATATGAATTTTGATTTGTTTAGTAAAGTTTTTATCGTAAAAAGAATGTTGTCGTATCTTTTGGATTAATTACAAATGATTTAATTATTTTTATATTAAGTCGAGTATGAGTTTAATTTTAGTAAATTAAGAAGCTTAAATGATACATTGAAATTTGATTTTGTATACGTAAGAAATCGAGTTTATGCAAATTTTAACGAGATTCATTCAATGGTTTTATTTGTGTGAAATGTGAAATGGTAACACAAAAAACTTGCGAATGTATGTGTAAAATTTTGTAAAATAACCAAACTAACTTTTCCAAAATTTGTTCAACATATATCTTTAGAAAATCAAAGCCATATAAATACACTAAGAATGAAAAAGGGTAGTTGAATATTTGTCACTTAAATTTAGTGAAAACTATTCAGTCTAGCTTATATATTTTTTATTCTGGCAGAAATGGATACACATTTTTGCAAGAACTATGAGATTATGATCACATTATTGCAAAAGCAACTAACCTTTCTTGCAAATAGCAGGAAATCAATTTTTAAAATCACATAGAATTCAAATTCTGGTTCCCAAAAAGTATTCCGAACTGATGTTTGCAAAATCAAATTATAGATTATTTTTCAACTTCTAAGAACCTTCATAAGTTCAATTTTAGATGGGAATTATCGTCAACATTATTAACCGTTTTGTACTAAATTAAATGACATTGAACTAACAGTAATTTCGGAGTGGTTTATTGGTTAGTTATCTTTTAAAGTTTTATGTTCGAAACTCTTGTAGGGCCACCTTATACTTGACTGGTCTTGTCTGAGTATTCTAACAGTAGTCTCCTACCAAAAGACTCTAAGGGTGTGTTCGTTTTAGGGTGTTTCTGAAATAGTTTTAGAAACATGTCTCTGAGACGTTGTTTGGTTATAAGTGTCTCAGAAACTGTTTCAGAAACTGTTTCAGAAACTTTTTCTTTTATAGAGAGAAAAAGTTGTCTGGGAGAATGTTCCAGAAACTGTTTCTGAAACTGTTCCAGAAACTTGTTTGAGAGAAAGTCTCTCAAACTCATAACCGAACACACCCTAAATCAAGCCCTCACACCTCTACTAGGTCAAAACTCTATTTTCCCAAACCTGTACCTCTAATAGCATAGGGTCTCTAATAGCATAGGGCATCCTTTAATCTTGTTCGTATTCTACAATACCCTGAGTTATAGAAAACAAACTAACAGCAATTTCAGTACAGGAAAAAGAGAGACAAAAAAATTCTCAGAGATCACTACCAGATCAATGAATTGTGAACCCAAAAGCATACTCCAAAAATGGATTGTATTTTCCTAATGACATTTGCTAGTTTTTCTGTCATTCAATGAGTGTTATATACTATTATGAATTTGATATGTTCTCAGCTTCAAGACCATACAACCTACCAGAAAATCCCCCAGGTGAGCCCTTTATGAATCGTTCTTTAATCTTCATGAAAGTACAAGAAGTGAGCAAACTATCTGAACCAGCTTGATGAGCTTTACCAACCCTTTTGACACCCAACTGGCCAGAGACGCTTTTCAATCCACCATATAGGCCGTAAAACTCGGCCAGACGCTTGGCATCGTATGTGTTTGGGAAAAATATCCTGATCAATTTCAAGAATTCAGCTTGTGTTTTGGGCAGATTCTTACCGGTCAGTAGCTTAACCAAATACCCGAAATCATAAGCACCATGAAAGGTAACCCAATGTACAGAATCATTCAGTACAGCCCCGGAAGACATCAACAGAGAAATAAACTCGGTGGCATCAACACCCTTCTCATTGTTCGTTTTGAAATCCAGGCCAGCCTCTCGTAAGAGCTTGATCGATGTGTCCTTATGCTTATCTTTATCTGGGTCGAATTCGCGGAAATTGAATTGCCAAACCCTGTATTTATCGAACCCACAGGTGGGAAGATTGCCATTCTTGTCAGATAATGTTAGACCCAACTGGATTAACTTCAAGATGTCCACATTGGCCTTTAACTTTTTGTAGTCAAGTAAGTGGTGAGGCATGGGATCCGAAGATTCAACAACAATGCCTGGGAATTCAGTATCCATAGCTATGTAGTTGTAATCATCTACGAGGTCACAAATCCGATCGATTTCATCTTGAAGGTTATCATTCCAAACTTCCCTAATGTCAAATAATTCCCCAGTTTCAGATGAAGCTGCCATTTCTTCAACACTATTGAATCAATAACCAACCTATCAAACAAACACCAAAAATGAATTTAGAACCCATGAAGCCCAATTTAAACAGCCTAGAATCAAGAACATCAAACGCAATTCAAACAACCAGAAAGATATATACCTATACAGAATCATATGAAATACCCAGTAGGTAAAAACTCGTAAAACCCCAAAAATTGAAGCAATAGAGAAGAGAGAGAGAGAGAGAGAGAGAGAAAGTGCAAAGCAATCTGGGTCTAACCGTGAGATTCTTTAACTACTGGGTAGTGGGGTGTAAAGGAAATTGGGGAAGTACTAGGTTTTCTCCAAGAGAATAAGTGAAACAAGAACAGAAAATATAATCAGGAACCCACATCATATGTGAACTTACTAAAAAAATGTACCGATGAAAGTGAACTTAGAATCAAGAACCCACATCATATGTGAAGTTATTAAAAAATGTAGCGATGGAAGTGAACTTCTGAATCAAGAACCCACATCTAATGTGAAACAAGAACAGAAAATATAATCAAGAAACCAGTAAAATGTACCGATGGAATCAAGAACCCAAATCATATGTGAAACAAGAACAGAGAATATAATCAAGAAACCAGTAAACCCATTTAAACGAACAAAACCCAGACTAAATACAAAGTTACATGATATACCCAGTAGGTAGAAGATCGTGAAAAAGTTATAACTGAAGCGATTGAAGCTACTAGATGAGTATATATTTTTAATGGGTCTAACCTTAAGTCCGAATTCTTGAACTTCTGGTCAGCGGACTGAAAAAATAGGGAAATTTCTAGGGGGTTTCTCCAAGAAAATTGGGAAAAACAGAGGGTGGTAGTCGGTAGATGGAAGTGGACAATGTGGCTGAGTCGACAATGAGAGGTAGGGTTTTAGAGAGAGAGAGAGATATATATAGAACGGAGACGAAGAGAGAGTGAAATGGTCGTGGAAAAAAGCGCCCGTAACCGCTCGCGTTGTACCTACGACCAGCAGAAGAGGAAGAGGAAGAGGGAGGGAGGGAGGAGGAGGAGGAAGAGGAGCGTATATATGTGTGGGTGTATCTCTGTGTGTTGTGAGAAAGAATGAGGCAAAGATTATGGGTTCATGGGTTTTGTGTGGAACTGGTCTCTCGAAATGACACGTGCATAACATGAGAGATTTGAAGGAAGAATGTAAAATGTCTCTTTTGCCAAAAAAAAAAAAAATATGGGTTAACTCGATTATTTTTAAGCATATTTGATCTTTATTCAAAAAAATTACATTTGTTGTTTGGGGCTCAAATATTTTTGAATTATTAGTCCATCTCGATGAGACGAATGTAAAAAGTATAAAATTATGTTAAAAATTAAAAAATATTAAACACGATAAATAAGCACAAAAATACTCTGTATTTTGATTGTTTTTGTCTTTTTTATTTTTTAAAAATGTTATATATTATTTATAATTTTTTTGAAATCTTTTGTCAAGACAAACTAATAATTCAGAAAATTTTGATAAAAGACCAAAATGCAAAAACATTTTATATAAAGATGAAAAAATAATTAAATAATCCAGGCCAAATTCAATATAACTATCCATAATTTTTGATAAAAATACTGGAGATACACTCTTTCATACAAAATATTTATACGACAATGTGCGATATGTACGAATTTTGCACTTGTGTAAGTATACGTGCAAGTGTTATTATGTAAGTACTTAGAACATCTCGGCAATTTATTAAAGCGTCTCGATGGTTCTGGGAGAGAAAAATATATGTATTTATTTTGTGCATATTTTAATAATAGACACCTTCTATGTTTTAGATAATATGAAAAACATCGAGTCTTCCAAATTTATAATAATTAGATAGTGATAAGCATATAATCGAAGCACAATTGTATTAAGAAATTTGTTTTGATATTGGGTATCTTAACTTTTTGTCTCAAGGTACAAGTTCAGATAATGTTATTGACACTTCATTTTGTACTTCATATTTTATCGCATGCTAAGGTGACACCACTTTCTTCACTCTCTCTCCATCTCTTCCTATATTTCTATGGGAGTGATCATCTTTGAATTACCACCTCAACATGTGGTAAAATATGAGGTACAAAATAAAGTGTCAGTAGCATTATACTAAAAGCTCGTGTATAAATTAACAGAAATTATCTGGGTGGTCAGTGTAATTAAACCTTAAATCTATATTACAAATTAGGACGGTGTGGGTCCCACTAAACATATTTTCACAAGAAGGGTTGGGATCGATTTGATCCGACGGAGAAGATTAGTTTAGATTTTAACTATGTTGCTATAATGGGTGGAAGTTGGAAGGACACTTAAAAGGAAAACTTTTGAGCTTATTTTTGGAAAACAAACAAACTTTTGAGCCTTTCTCACCCTTGGAACCATAAGAGCTATTAATGAAGGATTGAATTGCAACATACCAAATTGATCTCGAAAATCTATGATCTAAAAATATTTTTTTTATAAATTTTGGTCTTTATTTTTAGGCTAGATTAGAAATGAAAAAAAATATCAGGATCTAGATTTTCTGAAAATAAAAAATTTATGATCTATAAATAAAAATGTATGATCTAGAAATGAAAAAATCTACATTAATCACGAATGTCAAAAATCTACACTGACTTAATTACAATGAAGATTTTTTGTCAAAAATAAAAAACAAAAAATCTACCTGATTATTTTTAGCTTGATTAGAAATGAAAAAATCTAGCCTAAAAGTAAATTTTTTTTTACCACGATCATTGCTTTTATTTTCTAGATTCATTCGTCAAGAAAAAATGATTAGTTCAAAAAAATTGACATAAATTTTAAAAAGGGTACACCCTTCACTTCCATAGTTATAGACGTCAACTACATAAATCACGTAACTTTAGAATAAAAAATAAAATAATTCAGTTTATAATTTTATGAATTTAATAGTTACTCAATTAAATAAAAATTATGACATGCAAAAAAAGAGAGGTTAAGATACTTAATTTCATACAAATATCTTTAATCAATAGCTAAGTTTAAAAAATAAGTTTAATTTTTTAGAAACACTTTGTTAACTTATTTTTGCAAACATGCACCTTTTAATCTTTATTTAGAAAAACCTTTTTAATTTTTATCTACTACATCTTTAAAAAAGTTATTTTTATTTCAATAATGTTTTTTATCCTAAATCGGTGAATAATTTAAAAACTAAGTTTGGTTGTGTTTTGAAAAAACATTTTCATTTTTATTTAAATATACGTGATTTTGTACTTTTTCATATTTAGTTAATTTTTAAAATTTTAATGTGCTTTACTTTCTGTATACATCTATTCTAAATACAGATAAAAAGTAAAACAAATAAGAAATTTCACAAAAAAATCACTTAAAACGAAATTAGAAGTGTAATTCTAATTTTGAACTGCAATTGCACTTGAGTGATTTAATTAAAACTTATAATCTTATGAAAAAGAAAAAAAATACACATTTGGATTGCTAGCTTTCGAAGGGTAAAAACGTCAAATTTTCAATTTCAACCATTTCTATCTGTTGTCATTCCTGATAAGGGAGGTAATTATAATTTCAAAAACCATAGGAGAAATATCTGTAATTATCAGAAAAAAATTTTACCCTATTTTTATTGTCCATGGTTGTGCTGAAATATTTTACCCTAGACGAGATAGGATTAGAAACGAAACAGTCCGCGAGATGGTAGGCGTAGCACCTATAGACGAGAAGTTGAGGGAAAATAGGCTTAGGTGGTTTGGGCATGTCTATCGTAGACCTACGGATGCAATAGTTAAGAGAGCGGATAGGATAGCTTTGCATAGCAATGCTCCGGGGAGGGGAAGACCCAAATTGACATTAGATGCGGTAGTGCGCAAGGATTTAAGTCTACTAGGGCTAAGTGAGCAAGCCGCACTTGACAGAACTCTTTGGAGGAAAATGATTCATGTAGCCGACCCCAATTGATTTGGGACATAAGGCTCAGTTTGGTTTGGTTTGGTTTGGTTTTGTGCTGAAATCTTTTGGCTAGAAATGAGATATGTGGTTCTGACATTTGAGAAACATTTATAATTGCTTTTAAGTGGTAATTTTGCATTTGAAAAACTTTAAACTCTAATTCGTGGTTTTAATTTTTTGGCAGTGCGATAGACACAGGTAATACGCTAGCAATTTTGAGTGTATGAATCATTCTGAGTAGTGACTATGGTTCTGTTTTTCCAAGATCCTGTAGTGGTTCTTGACTTTAAAGTTACTTGATTTTTTTCCCAAGTAATCATAACCAATCACATACAATTGGACCATTCTTGCAAAGTTGACATCATCTACAACCAATATCAGGATCCAACGCAATTTGCCGATGAATTGTTACCAAATTCGTAGGGAGTGCCGTAGGCACGGGTAGTACGCTAGTATTCTAACAGTGCATAAATAGCAAAAGGCCAAAAAGAAGGTCGAGGGCATTCTGGTAACAGTGCATAAATTAACTTTTTGTTGAAGGGTTTATGAATTATTGCCGACCTACGGATAAAGCCGTCAGCCACTTAGCCCATCTTCTTCCCGCACTCTGTCATCCTCCGCTAGCAGTGACAACCGAGCAGCAGCGCTTTTTTCATTTTCACAGCATCAAGGTAAACTGATCTCACTTCCATAAATAGATATACGTATATATAGATATCTCTTTTCGTTACTGTAACACTTCTTGGGTTCATCTACAATTGTTCAGTCTTTGATTTAGGGTTTTTCGAATACTCTCTATCAACGGTTTCAATCATATTTCTGCTTTTTTTTTTTTTATACTTCGTTGGTCTCAGTTCCTTCGGCTTTATCTACGTATTTGAATATACTTGTTTTTTCTTTCCTTGAAAATTCCGTGGGTGATGTTCTAACTATGCGAGCGTCGTTTTTATTTCTGAAAATTAGAAAATTATTTTAGCAGTTAGTATTATCTTTTAGTTTTAGTTATGATTGATCAAATTCCATGTTCTTCCACTTAGAATGGGTTCTACTGCCATGCGATTCATTGTCAATTGTTTAAAGTTCTTCCATTCGCTTCCGTTACCCAAAATATCGCCATTGATTGGATACTTGTTTTGAAGTTTGTTTTTTCGCTCGAGTTGTTCAAAAAGTCCTCTTGCTTTTCTACCTTAATGTATTGAGTTGGTAACTTTCGTGTATGGTTTCAAGTTGCTAGAGTTCATTGTACCTATAGATTGTTACGGAGACAGTATGATATTTGAAGTTCATAATCACAAAGTGTGATGAATGTGGAGTATTTGTTGATTCCTTGTCTTGATTGATAAATTTGAGCCACTTATTTAAGTTTTGATTTCAGTGCTGACAGCAGGAAGGAGGCCGATATAGCCGTCAATAAAGAAAATGTCAGGGTATGCACTTCTCCCTTTTTGCTTGAAATGAACACTTCTTGTTGTCGGCTTGTCGCATGCAAGTGAGCTACTACCGTTTGATTCTTTCTATGAAGTTTTCTTTGTCAAATG
The DNA here is from genome assembly GCA_019985065.2 of Arctostaphylos glauca. Lineage (NCBI taxonomy): Eukaryota > Viridiplantae > Streptophyta > Magnoliopsida > Ericales > Ericaceae > Arctostaphylos > Arctostaphylos glauca. The sequence continues at coordinate 6,242,071 of JAHSPW020000002.1, forward strand.
GTTTAACTAGATGCATTAGGATATTGGTGTAGTTGGCATTAGAAGCTAGAAACAACATTGGGTTGCCTCTTTGGTGGGGAGTACGTATGAGCAAGGCCGGTCCAAGGGGGAGGCCCACCAGGCCACCCCTAGGGCCCCTTCCCAAAAAGCCCAAAATTAGGGCCCTCTTGGTTCTAGGTCTTAGGGAAAAAAGGCCCAAAAATTATTTTCCTCTACTACTTTACTAGGCAGGGTCCAATAAAAAAGAATAATAGTTTGAGCCCAATTGTTTGTATTTGGAAGAAAAAACTTTTAAAAATCAAAACAAAAGAGGAAAGGGATTGATGCCCTATTCTGATTTATGAGCAGAGGAACAACGAAAGAAATGAAGAACAAAGAAAGAACTGAAACGAAAAAAAGGAGGAAGAACGAAGTTCACGCTAAGGAAAACAAAAAGAGGAAAACAAACAGTGAAGAAGGGAATCAAGCGATTCAAGTGAAGGAAGAGACGACGAGCAAATCAAGCATCACTGCATCAACAATTCCAAAAAGGTTCAAGCATTCTATGTTTATTCGAGTTTGGCTAAGTGTTGACCCTTTGTCCTTTGAAGGATTTTATTATTTATTAAATCCTAAACTTGGATTTATTCTTGCTTTTTGGATCACTTGACTCAATTTCCCAAAAAAACCCAAAATTAGGGCCCCCTTGGTTTTGGTTCTTAGTTAAAAAAAGGCTCAAAAATTATTTACCTCTGCTACTTTACTAGGCAGGGTCCAATAAAAAAGAACTATATTTTGAGCCCAATTGTTTGTATTTAGAAAAAAAACTTTTAAAAATCAAAACAAAAGAGGAAAGGGATTGATGACGTATTCTGATTTATGAGCAGAGGAACAACAGAAGAAAAGAAGAACGAAGAAAGAACTGAAACGGAAGAAATGAGGAAGAACAAAGTTCATGCTAAGAAAAACAAAAAGAGGAAAACGAACAGTGAAGAAGGGAATCAAGCGATTCAAGTGAAGGAAGAGACGACGAGCAAATCAGGCATCACTGCATCAACAATTCCAAAAAGGTTCAAGCATTCTATATTTATTCGAGTTTGGCTAAGTGTTGACCCTTTGTCCTTTGAAGGATTTTATTATTTATTAAATCCTAAACTTGGATTTATTCTTGCTTTTTGGATCACTTGACTCAATTTCCCAAAAAAACCCAAAATTAGGGCCCCCTTGGTTTTGGTTCTTAGTTAAAAAAAGGCTCAAAAATTATTTACCTCTGCTACTTTACTGGGCAGGGTCCAATAAAAAAGAACTACATTTTGAGCCCAATTGTTTGTATTTAGAAAAAAAAACTTTTAAAAATCAAAACAAAAGAGGAAAGGGATTGATGACGTATTCTGATTTATGAGCAGAGTAACAACAGAAGAAAAGAAGAACGAAGAAAGAACTGAAACGGAAGAAATGAGGAAGAACAAAGTTCATGCTAAGAAAAACAAAAAGAGGAAAACGAACAGTGAAGAAGGGAATCAAGCGATTCAAGTGAAGGAAGAGACGACGAGCAAATCAGGCATCACTGCATCAACAATTCCAAAAAGGTTCAAGCATTCTATATTTATTCGAGTTTGGCTAAGTGTTGACCCTTTGTCCTTTGAAGGATTTTATTATTTATTAAATCCTAAACTTGGATTTATTCTTGCTTTTTGGATCACTTGACTCAATTTCCCAAAAAAACCCAAAATTAGGGCCCCCTTGGTTTTGGTTCTTAGTTAAAAAAAGGCTCAAAAATTATTTACCTCTGCTACTTTACTGGGCAGGGTCCAATAAAAAAGAACTACATTTTGAGCCCAATTGTTTGTATTTAGAAAAAAAAACTTTTAAAAATCAAAACAAAAGAGGAAAGGGATTGATGACGTATTCTGATTTATGAGCAGAGTAACAACAGAAGAAAAGAAGAACGAAGAAAGAACTGAAACGGAAGAAATGAGGAAGAACAAAGTTCATGCTAAGAAAAACAAAAAGAGGAAAACGAACAGTGAAGAAGGGAATCAAGCGATTCAAGTGAAGGAAGAGACGACGAGCAAATCAGGCATCACTGCATCAACAATTCCAAAAAGGTTCAAGCATTCTATATTTATTCGAGTTTGGCTAAGTGTTGACCCTTTGTCTTTTGAAGGATTTTATTATTTATTAAATCCTAAACTTGGATTTATTCTTGCTTTTTGGATCACTTGACTCAATTTCCCAAAAAAACCCAAAATTAGGGCCCCCTTGGTTTTGGTTCTTAGTTAAAAAAAGGCTCAAAAATTATTTACCTCTGCTACTTTACTAGGCAGGGTCCAATAAAAAAGAACTACATTTTGAGCCCAATTGTTTGTATTTAGAAAAAAAAACTTTTAAAAATCAAAACAAAAGAGGAAAGGGATTGATGATGTATTCTGATTTATGAGCAGAGGAACAACAGAAGAAAAGAAGAACGAAGAAAGAACTGAAACGGAAGAAATGAGGAAGAACAAAGTTCATGCTAAGAAAAACAAAAAGAGGAAAACGAACAGTGAAGAAGGGAATCAAGCGATTCAAGAGACGGAAAGCAAATCAAGCATCACTGCATCAACAATTCCAAAAAGGTACAAGCATTCTATATTTATTCTGGTTTAGACCCTTTGTCCTTTGAAGGATTTATTATTTATTAAATCCTAAACTTGGATCTATTCTTGCTTTACCCTTTTATAAATTAAAACTATCAAGTGGTCCCCTCAAATAAATTAAAATTAGAAAGTGGTCAGTGGTCACTTTTTGGTAATCCTATTGTTTATTGACAATAAATTATTGTCCTAAATTATCGCCAAAATTTTGATATTCATGTATATATGTGTAGTTTTAGTATTAGTTTTGGATGTTGATACAATGTTCGTAGGAGTAACAATTAAAATAAATAATTATAATCACACGGTTTCATGTTCTTGGTATCTGTAATAGTAGATTATTCGTGTTTGTGTCCATATTAGTGTAATAATATTACATAAAAGTAATGCCTCATTTTTGTTTTATTTTTTATTCAACTTATCATGCCGCCTAGAATATGCCCGTATGGATATGAAAAAGGAAAGAAAAAGCAAAGAGTTGAACTATTAGTCAAATCACAAAGAGGAGGTATTGATAAGTTCGTTATACTTGACAAACAAACATGATGCTCAGGAAATGAGAATTTAGAGAATGAGGATGTAAATCAATATTTGAGTGGGATTGATAATCAAGAAATTAGTAGTGAAAATTAAGATGAGAAGATGAATGTAGAATGTGAACCTCTAAATATCGACGATCCAAGTAATTGGGATAATATGGACCAAAATTTAAGAGATTTATTGGTAAAAAGAGGTCCTACCAGAAGAGATTGTAATGTCAGCTACCCTAAGGATGGTAATGGTTCTACTAAGCATTTCTCTTTGGTTCACTACATGCGACATTTATCCAATGGACAAAAATACAATAGAAAGTGGCTAATATATTCGGAGGTTTTAAATAGAGTATTTTGCTTTTGTTCCAAGTTATTTAAGCAAGAAGGAAATAAGACTCAGATGGCTACTGAAGAATGTAAAGACTAGAAAAATAGTGGTGGAAGACTGAAAGGCATGAGAGTAGTAGCGAGCACCTTACATGCATGAGCAAATGGATTGTATTGGAGAAAAGATTGGAGAGGAATCTAACAATAGATAGAAGTGTAAGCAAGTTAACAAAAAGAGAACATTGGAGACGAGTCTTATTAATGGTAATTGTCGTTGTAAAGACACTTGCGAAGAATAATTTGTCATTTTGTGGAAGCCATGAGAAGATTTATCAAGAGAGTAATGAAATGTTTTTTAGCATAGTTCAGATGATTGCTGAGTTTGAACCAACAATGCAAGAGCATTTGCGGCGGATGGAAAAAGGTGAGATTTAGCTTCCTTATCTTAGTCACAAAATTCTGAACGAAGTGATCCAATTGCTAGCTGGGGAAGTCAAGAGTACGACCGTGACAAGAATTAAAAAAAAACCAAATATTTTCGATCATACTTGATTGTACAAGGGATATATAAGTCACGAAGAACTAATATTTCTTGTCGCACGATGTGTTGTACACGAGAAACTTCTTTTTGAAACTTTTGAAGGTGGATGATACTTCGGGAATGAAACTCTTTGGTGAACTTTAACAAGCATTAGTTAGCATTGAACTTGATATTGATGATTTAAGAGGACAAGAATATGATAATGGTTCTAACATGAAAGGAAAACATAAAGGTGTGCAAACAAGGGTACTTGAACTGAATCTTATATCATTCTACACACCATGTGGGTACTATAGTCGCAAGACTTTCAACCTTGTGCTTTGTAATATAGCCAACTCTTGGTCTAAAGCAAAATTCTTTTTTGGTGTGGTACAACGTTTATGGACAATTTTGAAAGATAATGTGGAGGTCTTACGCTTAAACCATTGTTACAAACACATTGGGAAAGTCGCATTGAAAGTATTAAACCAATAAGATACCAAGCTTCACAAATAAGAGATGCATTAGTTGACTTGGCAAACACTACAAAAGAGGCAATGACAAAAAGTGAATCCGAGTCTCTGGTAACTCATGGACTTGAGAACTATGAATTCTTGTTTGGCATTGTTATTTGGCACAGTTTGTTGTTTGTCGTAAACGCAATTAGCAGGCTCCTTTAAAGTGAAAACATGCATATAGATGTTGATGTAAAACAAGGGCTTTTTACCTATTTTGAAATGTATCGAGAAGTTAATTTTGTGGAGTCAATGGTTGAAGTGAAAGAAATAGAAAGTGAAATGGGAGTTGAACCTATATTTCTTGAAAAACGTACCATTCGTAGAAAGAAACAGTTTGATGAGAATGTTAGTGAAGAGGTGAGGCGGTCAGTTGAATACTCCTTTAGAGTTAATCACTTCTTGTATATACTAGATCAAGCTATTTCTTCACTAAAGAATAGGTTTGAACAATTCAAAGTATATAAGGCAAATTTTTGCTTTTTGTTTGATTTGAAAAAGTCCAACAATGAGTGTATGAAGACATGTTATGTTAATATTGAAGAATTTTTGAAGCATGACAGAGTTTCAGATATTGATGGAAGCGATTTGCTTATGGAGTTGAAAGTCTTTCGATTGCCGCCGGGGCTAGTCAAAAGAAAGTCTTGAAAAATATATTGTCAGAAGCAGTAAACAAGCCAATTGAAGTGCTTAATCATTTGAAGTACACAGAAGATTGTTTTTCAAATTCATGGATCGCTTAAAGAATTCTTCTAACTATTTCGGTTACAGATGCCTCTGGAGAAAGAAGTTGTTCGAAATTAAAATTTATCAAAATTTATCTTCGATCAACTATGTCACAACAAAGATTGAATGAATTAGCCACAGTATCCATTGAAAATGATTTTGCAGAAAAAATAGATTATGCAAGCTTAATTGATACATTTGTCTCTAAAAATGCAAGAAGAGGGATGTTCAAATGATACTTTTAGTTATTATAATGATGAAGTAATTTATGGGGTATTTGTGGTTTCAATTACTTGTAATTTTTTATTTGTAATTTTCTTTTTGGAACAATATGTAAAAAATCAAGAAGAGCGATGTTGGAATTGTAATGATAAAGTAATTTTTGCGCATTTGTCTTTTCAATTTTTGTAATTTTCTTCTTAGAGTAATATCCATCCCTTGATATTATCATAGTATCTTTAAATGTGAAAGGCCCCAAATTGATTATTCGCCTAGGGCCCTGAAAAACTCAGGCCGGCCCTGCGTATGAGCGGTGTTGTGCATTTCACGTGTTCATATGAATAGTTGATGGGCATGTTGTCTGGTTTCACCTTCCTGTATTTTTATGTACTTTTTCTAATTTTGAGCTCTTGTTTATTGTACAGAGAAGATGTTATGATGGCTGTGGAGCTCGTGCTGGGGATATCACAGACTCATAGAGGGCTTGCACGAGGGATGAATGAAGCTGCCAAGGTGATTGAAAGGCAAGCTGCACAGCTTTGTGTGCTAGCTGAGGACTGCCACCTGCCAGATTTTGTTAAATTGATCAAAGCACTTTGTGCTGAGCGCAATGTCTCGTTGATATTGGTGCCTAGTGCAAAAACTCTTGGCGAGTGGGCTGGGGTAAGTTGCATTGCATATGTAATTTTTAGTTTGCCACCCTTTTATGAACGTTAATTAAGTGGTACTTTACTAATTTACTCGTTTTAGTTGTCCAATTTTATGGGATGGTTAAAATTTCGTTTCTTGAAACTTTATGCTCGACCTCTTGTACTTAAAATGTTGGTATTGGAAGATTCGTTTGCTACCAATTTCATCATGTACTTTGTGTTCAGAAAGATGGGCATTCTCTCTCTCTCTCTCGCTCTATCGCTCTCGCTCGCACACCCGCGCTCTCTTGTTTTATCTAACAGATTAGCATGAAACTACATTCCCACTATAATTCATGTGCATGGACGTCCTCTCTCCTGGCGTCTACCGTGTCATTTGACTCCAGTTACATTTATGTGTTTTCTGCTATTTGGGGCCCCACCCCTCCTGGGTAAATAAAATTTACATTCCCCTGTTGCTCTTGCCGGTCATGTGGATATTATTTCTATGGTGATAATTTCTATAGAAAAATGATGGATTGTCGACTTATTTTCTTGTCTGTCTCTACAGTTGTGCAAGTTAGGTTCGGAAGGGAAAGCCAAGAAGGTGGTTAACTGCTACTGTGCTGTTGTGAAGGTATGATCAATTATGGAAATGCATCATAGTTTTGCAGTGCTTTTTTTATCCTTTTCAATGAAAAGAAAATTTAATCGTTCCCGGAAATACTCGATGGCTGTGTGCATTAAGATACTGTAGGCGAATGGCAATGCAATTTACCTCGCTTCCACCTTAGGCCTGGTAATTACGGTTCATGTGGGACACTGGACTACATGTATTCGTGCACCCATGACCCAGCAAAAAAATTTGCAAGTTATGAAACATATTTCCCGTATGGGGATTCAGCAATATGGTTCACCATCACATAATAGCATATGGTTCTTAGTTGGAACGCTAAAGTAATTTTGATGTAGCATATGGTTGTTAGTTGATATTTCAGCCCACTGTTCAAATTTATTTTACAATGTTTGCCGCTGATGGTTCTTGACAAATTGTGAAACAAATTCTGATTGTTCTTTTTTTTCTATCAGAAATGTTTACAGGATATTGGCGAAGAGACTGAGGACTTCCACCTTGGCCTCCACTTAATTCAAGAGTATATTAAGTCTCATTAAGGAAAGATTGGAGGAAGAATTTCTACATTACGCATAAGCCTCATCTCTCACGTTTCTGTCGTGTTTGTGTTTATGGTACTTGAGATCATGTTAGATTACTGACGTGGTTGCTGGCTCAAGTTTTTGACTTTATGTTTTAGGTTTTTATAAATCGAATTTGTGGTACTTGATTCAATGACTATCCTGAAAATGTAACTCATGCATCTTAGTAATATTGAAAAGAGTTTGAACCAGATATGAAGGAGAAATACTTTTCCAGACACCAGGGCTGGCTCCAAAGTTATATTAACAGGGTATGTGAATGTAAAGAATTCTGATAAGAGAAAAGAAACTAGTCCCTGCCGTCGAGGTTACCTCGTATGGTCCCATGCCAGTTGAGAGCAATGTTGTCATTATCGTACCTTAATTCCAATAGGATTGAGCACTTTAATTTTTTCAAAGTTAAGAGTCCCCAAGGCAGGGCAACAAATAACTTGGCAAGAAATAGTTTCTTTTTTATTCACACTTCTCTCAAATTAAGCACAGGCTTTTTCGTGATGAGATTTGATTTAAACTTGTACGCCCCCAGTATGATGCTGTACGTTGAGGGGTAGTTCAAGACAAAGAATCTGAACATCTTCATGGTCTGCCATGACAAAGTGCCTATTGTGAGGGGCAATTCAATCGCGCCAAAGCCCAAAGTTCTCCTGGTAAAGGTCTTAAAATTCTTAGAATTCCAATAAAAGGCCAATGTACTGGTAGAGGCTGGAAAGAGAATATCCCTAGTCATAATTAATTAAAGTTTCAAACTATTTCATAAATCAAGAAAACTAAAATCACCATTTTGTTGATGGGGAAGCGCTAAGATGAACGACAGCTTAATTGAGCTGAGCCGAAATCCGACTAATGGCGATCAGACTAACACCTATGCTTTGGGTTCCTTCATACCGCACTTGCCCAGCTTAGATGCAAACATTTGTATTTTATCCAAACAGGTTCGTTTTAGGCTTCAGTGTGTCGCATCAGTGGTGGAGCCATGAACTGATTTCGGAAGGGCAAAAATAGTTTGAAAGAAGATCAAAACCTAAAGATGAACCCGAACAAAAGGCATCAATTCAAGCATGCACTGCCATGGCCGGCATTCAGCAAATGAGAGAGAAAGCAAACAGTTACAACTTCCATTCGGATAACGGATTACCATGAAAACAGACAAAACCCTGTACTTCTGAGATACATATAAGATTCTGGAAACAAGAAAGATCAAGATGATCATTGCGGGAGTTGGTTTGTTCTCAGTGCAGAAGAATAGTAATGTGACTCGAGCTCCTTGAGACTAGCAGCTGCTTCCTCTCCAACTTTAGCCAATAAGCGATCGGTCTTCTCTGCTTGCTGGTTAAACTCATCAATTCTTTGTTCTACATGGTCATTAAGGGAAGCAAAACCAGAAAAGATTGCTGTCTGCTTCAACTCGGAGACCAATTTAAGTAGGGAGTCAGCTGCCTGAACCTGTTGTTCATGCATGTGTTATCGGTAGATAAGAACAAAGTGGGAAAAATAGTTGAACGTATTGAAAATCAAAACTAGCAAACAGAAAAACAGTGATAAGTAAATTTAGTGCACAATTCAAATGTTATACACGCAGATTTCGACCCAAATTCTAAAGAAATGTAGCATGATTGACCCCTAAACAAAAATGTAGAAGTGAGCATACCCTAAGTCTCTCCTCTCTCCCCCCCTTTTTCAGCCAACACCATCAATCCCATTTTTCACCTTGAATCGGTCAAAGCCAAAAATCTTATGCATAGAAGGAAAGGAGATTAGAAAGATCGCGGATGAGTTAACTATAGTATAGGTCGGATGTTTCCGTGAGCAGTAAGCAGCAGATCTCCCCTTATGTTTTGACAGCTGGTGGCCGCGTGTGAATTCTTTTAAGGAAAGGGGCAGCTTGATTCGACATTGTTGTTTACTCTGATCGGACTGGGGTGGTTTTCGTTTACCAGCACGTAGGTGGTGTAAGTTCCTATGAGCGAGTCTTTCTGGCCCCTGTCAACATCTTTTCACTCTAACCGGTGAAAAGTGATGGGTGTCCACTAACGGCCATTCCTGGCTCGGTGGATAGGAAAAACTTGAGCAATTTAGTTCTCTTTTCTTTTTTCGTAGCCATTCTATTTGAAGTTTGTACAACAATTATAATTGAACATCAATACACAAGTATGCATGAATTCATGTGTCCCTTTACCTATGATATGTAACAAGAGAATACAATAAACCGTTCATTTTTTTTTTTGGTTGCAAGAAACTCCTTACCATTCTTGCTGCACGCATCTCCATCATGAAAGCTTCTTGTGAATTTCTAACTGGTGGATCATTGACCTACAAAAAAAATACTTCTGTGAAGAGGTTATCACGGAACTGTTTAAATAGATGGATTCATGTATGACACTTGAAATTTAACTTGTATATTTTCCAAATAGGCGCTAAATATACGATAGACATCATTGCAGAAAAGCAAACCCAACTTTGGAAGATAGAACACCTTACTGTGTCAAACGAACATCATAACAACAAATCTAGTCCAACAAATTCTCAACAGCTGATTTATTGGAAAATTCTTGTGATGTTCTCTCAATTAGACTCAGAGAGAATCAGGAGGAAGTGCTCATAGAAAAGCTCACAATTTCCATTACGACCCCGGATATTTGATGCTCATGAGCCTACCAAAGGATGCACTAGATGAGTTCAAACTAAATAACTAATAAGCAGGCCATGTTAACATGGTCTACGATGGATGGCATATCTATGTAATGTATTGATCCTATGGACTGGGGATAAGATAAATCTAGAACGCAGCGTAGTCCACCCTGATACTGTGATACAGGTAGGTAGCTGCAACCATGTACCATGCAGTGATGAAATACCTCTTCATATACCACAGAACCAAAGAAATGCCTCAAGACTACACTGTTGGATTTGCAGTTTTGCACTAAAAAATTCAACCAAGAGGGTTCATAAAAAGACACCACATGCATGCATCTACAAGCGAGAATACCCGGGCAACGTTAACAAGGAAACTGAAATTGTCAACAATACTTCCAATGTCGGTATCAACTCTTTGCAACAATGTCTTCTGCTTTTGAGCCGCAGCACCTGCTGCAGCAGCTGTTGGCCCCCCACCTCCACCACTTTTATTCATGGTGGATTTCCCCAGCTGTTAGCAAAGAGAAAACAGGTTGTTCAAAGAACTCTCAAGCTATATCTATAGAGTGATAACCAGTTAAACCATGGAAACAGATTGCTAAAAAAAGGGGTTATTGTCATCAATTAAAATGCCGAAGTTATGAAAATGCCTATTATAATCACAGCATTAGCATCAAAATGCTTTTGTTTGGGCTATCATTAAGTCTGAGAAACATATGACTCATTTCATCCAGTGCATTAAAGTAGGACTTGCTAAATATATTATTTCTATACTTCCAGCTAATGATAGAACTGTTCAGACACCAGCACTGCAGGATCGTATATTGGTGCATATTTTTAGCTAGCCAAAGCACAAAGAAAGTCCACTCTATTTGAGCCAGCCAGTGCCACTGACTTGATAAGTTCTCAAAAGAAAAATACTATTTCACCAAACCAAAAAACACAAATTAGAGAAATCAAAGAAAGCCCACGACCAAAGAAGCAACAACCACAACTCAAAGGTTAGCTTAAGTGGTAAGAAGGGCGGCGGTAAGTGCACAAGTCTTTAATTTGCCTCTCATTAAGAGCAAAATCTTTTGGGCACCCTCCCAACAAATGAGAACTTGAGCTAGGGTGCTTCAGTTCACAGTGCGGAAACAGTAACATAAGGTTGTGGTTGGTAGGATCGATTCCAGAGCCCAGGCAATGAAGAAAGATACTGATTCGGGATACAGATACGATACGAGAAATTTTGAAAAAAACAAAATATGGGTACTGCTAGGATACCTTAAATTATATATTTTAGTATTTTACACGGATTATGATCAACTATTGTATTTTTCTTATCTCGTTTACAAGTTTATTTGGTTACTTGTTTAATTGTAAAAATCAAAAGTTATATAAAACATGTATAATAAATATACTACAAAAATAATGATATTATTTCATTTTAGTACATCCTTCACTCTAAAGAGACAGTTGTTAAAATTTTATATTTTTTGTGTATTCCAAACAATTTTAGTCTAACACTATGTCAGAAGTGCCACAATCTTAATCTCATAAAAAAATTAAATACGTCTTATAGAGTATCCAAAATATATTCGATACATCAAAAATAAAAATAATTTTTATATTGTGGATTACTTTAGGATACGTAACAGCAAGTATCGGATAAGTCTTGGTATTCAATACGATACGGGTATGACTCCCATTTTGTACTTTTGCTACATAGATTCCAGGTTAGCACACAAAAACAAAAATACAAAAGAACACTTGAAAAACCCACCTACAGCCAACAACAATCACAAATGCACAGCAGCAATACAAGAACCAAAATAACACAAAACAAATCAGCAGAAAAATATATCAGAAGTAGAGGAGGAGTAGAGAAAGAAGATTATCCCATTGAGCGAGAGGGTGATTGGTCTCAGGGCCGGCCCTGAGCAGAAGCCTAGAAAGCCACTACTTCCGGCCCCCAAAAAAGGCTAAGAAAAAGGCCCCCCTAAATGTATTTACTTCTACATCTGCGCTAAATTGATTCACTCCTGGTGCGTGGATTGGACATCGCAATACTCCTCCTAGGAGTGTTTGCTCATGTTTAAGCATCTAAATTTCCCATAAAAAAGCACAGTAAACAGAGAGAGACGACGAGAGAGAGAGAGGGGGGTACCTTCTCCCTTGAACCTCCTCCTGCTGCGAGAGGGATGCCTTCTCCCTTGTACCTCCTCCTGCTGCGTGACTGCCAGACAAGGGATTGTTTTTACAATTTTGCTACACGCACAACACAAATGCACAACACAAGGCACAACACCTCAAGACGACGTCGTTTAAGGTAAAAAATCCAAAATCAAAACACAACTCTCTCTCCTCTCTTCTGCCCCCTCTCTCTCTCTCTCTCATGCATCATCTTCTTCCCCAAACCCTTCTCTCCCCCTCCCCCCGCACCAGTCGAAATAGAGAGAGAAAGAGAGAGAGCGACCAGTTGCTGTCGTGGTGGTGGATTTGGCGGCGAACCCAGTGGCTATCGTTGTGGTGGTCGTCGTGGGTTTGGCGGTGAACCCAGTGGTTGTCGCTGTGGTGGTCGCGTGGTTGCCGATCTGTGGTGGTTGGTTTCTCTCTCTCTATTTCGACTGGTGCGCGGCGGGGCGGGGGGCGGAGGAGGAGGGTTGGGGAAGAAGAAGATGCGTTAGACACAGAGAGATCAACGTGAGGAGAGAGAGTTGTGTTTTGATTTTTGATTTTTTTAGCTTAAACGACGTCGTTTTGAGGTTGTTGTGCATTGTGTTGTACATTTGTGTTGTGCGTGTAGCAAAACTCTTTTTTAGCAAGTGTGTGTGAAATTGAAAATCGAACCGAATCAGCAAAACAAAATAAATCGTGAATTTAATTTAGTTTTTCAGTTTAATCGATTCAGTTCAATTGGATTTGAGACTTAAATTAAAAAATAATTCGGTTTTCAATTTAATCACCTAAGAATTAAATCAAACAGAACAAAATCGATTCCAATACTAAACTTTAAAGAATAAAAAACTTATGTTCATACATAAATCTCATTTTCCTTTTGACTTTAATTTTTATTAGACTTTAATTCTATAATAATTTAAAATTTTGTATATTAATTCTACTAGAATTTAATTTTTTTAATTTGAATTTAAGCCAAATCAAATTAGAAATCGATTTAAAAAAAAAAAATCAATGTGGACTTAATCCATTTGATATGTGCCTCTTAATTTTTTAATTTTTTTTTCTAATTTTGAGCACAAGTGAATCAAATCAAAACCGGTCCAAAACGAACCCAAAAAATTGTACCGAATCAAAGTAAAATATTTTAATTCAGTATCGATTTGCAACAATTTAAATCAGAATTACTGATTTGGTCTGAGTTTTTTTTTTGACCAAATCAAACCAAACTGGTTCAGTTTCACCTGTAGCATTTAATGCCTCTAAATTGGGCTTATGACCATAGACAAAGTATTGATTGGGAGAGGATGAGTCCAAATCAATGAGAGTGGTGGGTCTTTATATGATGGGATTGTGGTCCATGAACAGCAATGGGTTGATGAGAAATGAGCAGATGTGGTGGGTCATTTGATTTTGATACATCATTTCCCAAAAACTTGTGGCTTTCAAAAAAGGAGAGAGAGGCCCACAAATTAAATCAAACCCATTCATGATTTTTCCTGAAAACTGGCCCACTTCGTTTTTTGGCATTCTTTGCTAATAAGTAGTAGCTAACCGTTGCCATCAATTAGGGCTTGAAAAATAACTTCGGCTGCTACTTTAGTCCACAGTTCATGCAGTTTTGATTTCAATTTCATGGATTTCTGTAACATACGAGTGCGCCTCTTGTAGACGAATATCGATTCAGTAGGATGTTTTATTGTGCTGGAGTCTCAGCTAGTCGGTGTCGGATCGGCCCTCGAAAGTGACCTCCATCTTCTTTACTCACTTTATGGTTGGTCCGTCCTGAGCAGAGCGAAAACTTGTTCATATCGCCCTGGCTTAAAAAATAGAATCCCTAAGCTTTCGTCCGATCGACAGGATTAATCGTACTTTAACTGCTATGAACTGGCTTTTATAAAGTGCATTTGGATAACAAAATATATATAACATATGAAGAACGTGAACTCAACGCATCAAATATGGAGAGTAGTAACATAGTTACTACAAGATTCGAAATTTCTTTTTATTTTTTTTACCCAAATAGCTTCAAATTGTTTGTAGGATAGTCTCTTTTACTACTTTTCCAAATTGGTTTTTACGTGAATTGGATCTACTTAATTGATTTTGATTTTCAAAAAAATTCACAAGGTGTATCATAAATATGCTGGATAATATTGGATTTTTTCATATGAAAGATTGAAGATTTTTCAGAACGGAAGAACCATTTAGATCCGCAAAGAGTAGGAAGAGAGCTAGACTTAAAAAGATAAAAACTACTTCCTTGTATTTGGGAAAAAGCTATTTACGCTTTTATGCGAAATGTTAGTATGTGTACATATTTGCTTATTTTTATTGTACCAACTTTATTGACTTTTATTTATAGGTTCGTTCTTTAAATCATCGAGTAGGTGAATTTATGGGGAAATAAATCTCAAAAAAAGGTTGATAATCCATGTGTCCTACTTTGAATTCCATGTATAGCCTAGTCATAGGTGCAACTTGATATAATGAAGTTGTCAAAGGACACGAAAATTGTATTGTGCGCATTGCAAAACATGACTTTCGTGTGTTAAAAATGATGACGTTTTGACTGTTTAAATATTGTTTAATTGCTTAGGTAATATTTTGGTGGCTAAAACGATACTGTTCTAACGCTCTGCAACACATCTTACTGTGTACAAGACACAACAACGTTTTCGGGTCCATCATGCCCTAAAACCTTCGGATTGCGACTTGGGGAGGAAAAGATGTTCCAACTTTTATGATATAGTTGTAAATATGGTATGGTTCATTGTTGTTGGCATAATTTTTGGGAAGGTGGGTGGTTAGGATAAGCATATTCTTGTACTCTATGCCCATACTGATAGGATATCCATGCTTTTCCTTGATGAATGAGGATAGGATATCCATATTTCCATGGTCTCTCCAGTGGTAATTGACACTTCAATTAGATAGGTTGCTAACTGTTAGGTCAAATGTTCGAGAGGAAAAGTTTCGGTGGACGTTTGGATGAGTAGTCAAGGATTTTACATCGTTTAGTAGATGTAAGTTCAGTACTATTTACAATAAATCATGATCTTATCTTGTACAAGACCTTCAAAATCATGACGGCGCCAAAATTAAATAAAATTTAATAGTTAAGTGTGCTCGTTCTCAAGCAATTCATGGATGAGATTTGAGTGATCAAAACGGACAACATTGGACAAAGTAGGAGCAGGGCGTTACAATTACCTTTTTTGGGGCACTTGGCTTATAAATTTTCACTACATCTATAGGTTATTGGATAAGGGTGAAAAATATCAAAACTCACGCTGAAAAGCACAAAATGTCAATAAATAAAAAGAGAATATGAATTTAATTGAAAAATCTGATAAAAAGGTATCAGATACAAAATGGTGAAAATAGCTTTAATTTTTCTAAGTTGGAATTTTTGTAATTATTACTGCTAATAGTTATATTTGCTGTGTCATACTATAAGAGCAACAAAGTTTGACCTAATATAATTAAAATTATCTCAAAAGTTCAAATTAAGCAAGCTAATTATGATCCATGCCTGACTCTAGCTATGTAGTAGCTCACAACCCTTCAAATTTCGTTCAACTACCTTGCTTATTTGATTAAAATAATTAGTACATAAATTAGAAAATTTAAACAAATTAAAATTACTTGTTGTGATAAAAACGCATGGCCAACTGACTCAACTCGCGACCAGATCATAAGGGTATCCTTTGCTATTTTTGATAAAAGCCATTATAGATCATCTTTTAATCCTCCCGAGGGTTGTGTGTTTGGGGGATCTATTGCGGGACATGATGGTACGAGCGACTATTTCTTTCTTGCTTCTAATTGACAAGAAAGCGAGTTTTCGCTTAAGTTCTTCCCTAATCTTAGATGGAGAAAGAAATTCTTAAGAAAAAGACGCCCCACCACAAATTGTAAGCAACGGCGTTAACTAAATAAATTAGCTTATTTTCGCGTGTGAGTAAGTAAATAATTAAGTAATTACACAAGTCAAACGAGGTTTAAGTATAATACTCTTCTCAAAATAAATAACAATAATGGTTCGCACGTTTTTTAGTTTGCCAAATTAGGCGGCTCTAAATGTCTTGATTTACTCAATCTCACCAAACCCCTCCAACCAATAAGGAAAATGCTCAAATTTTATATACACTAACCTAGGGTTTAATCCATGGATTACTATAGGCTATGCTTGAATAAACTTTTTACTGAGGGTTCATCCTACGCAAATGAGGGTGCACACATGCTAATATTGCCATAAAGTGAAGACAGTGAACTAGTGGGCCACATAAAAAAACGAGGCTAACTAACTCTTAATTTGTAACCGTTGTGATCATCACGCGAGTCCACCTAACTGAACCTAGCGTACGCCAGAATTTTGTTGTGACGAAGTACATAATACGGTATTTTATGTCTTTTAACACCCGTATATTATTTGTATGTGTGTCACTATCAATAATATTAAATTCATAATTCTAATTTAGTTATTATTCAAGCTATTAGTATGTTGTATTATATGAACTTTTTTTTAGTGAACCCCAATCATTATATCAAAACAATCTCAACTGTAGTTGTAAAAATGTATTTAGAGAGTCTTATACTGTTGTGTATTGTAATATAGATTGCTCCGGACTACGTAATTTTTTAAAAAAAAATACACGCGTACTATATCTTGGAAAATAATTATTCATAGAAATTAATTAATTAAAAAAATAGAATATTCAACTGAATGGAGAGACAGAGAGTGAGAGAAATATTCAGCATTAATATGAATTATTATTATTTTTTTAAAAATTGAGGGGCCTATAAATGATAATTCAAGGGTTTCACACCGTCTTGATTTGGAATATAAATGGTACCATTTTGGCCACTAAATTACTAACCAAACGGTAGAACAATATTTGGGCAAACTTTTGATAGTCGAAACGATGATATTTTAATCGCAACACATTATATCCATGAACAATAAGGTCTCCGGTTTTCCCTTAACGCAATTTTACCAATTTCTGCAATTTCATTTGTTACAGTGGTGGCGTTGATCTCAATTTTAAGGGTAGGGATCTTTTTGCCATTTGGTTAGACAAATCCACCCTCCTATCATATATACTAGTTATTAAGATTTAGGACTACCTAAATCAAGGTGAATTATGAAGATAATAGTGTTCGGTTACATCTCATTTAATTTTTAAATCAATGTAAAAAATAGAAAATAAAGCACAAAAGGTAGTAAATAAAATGAAACTTTATAACAGATTGACAATTATCCAACAAGGGAGTATTAAGTCACATAATAATCGTGCGCGAGCATGAAAAAGGGGCGAGTGCTATTAAAAAAATCATCTTTTGAAAATACCTTAATCTACTAAAATTTATTAAACTTATTTTTATGTCATTTTTTCGTGGTTTATTGGTTCGTATCGATGAAACAAATCTAAAAAGTATAAAATTATGTCTAAAAGTTTTAAAAAAGTCACTAAAGACGAAAAATAAGCCAACACGGACGCTATTTTTGGCTTATTTTTTATTTTTTCTGAACTTTTTTCAAATTTAGCCGATAATTGATAATTTTTCTGAAAGCTCTTGTCGAGACGAACCAACAATCATCAAAAAATTGATGAAAAACAAAAAATTAAAAAAAAATTCAAATAAGGACAAAAAACTAAACAGTGAATAATTCAATAATTCAGCTAGGCTAAATGGACCCAAAATCAAGATTAAGAATGCAAGCGTGCAACAAAAATTAAGAACCAGAGTGAACAAGGACAGAACTACATGAAAATCGGGGGTGGATCTACTTAAAAATTATAAATAAATTTAGGACCTAAGTATAAATTTTATAAATTATAAAAAAATATATTTTAAGTCTCCAAAGTATGTTTAACCTCTTTCCATTAAAAAAAAATTCTGACAACAAACGTGAAATCCTAATTTCGCTTGTGAGAGAGTGAATGATGTTACTAAAGAATTATTATGTCACTTCATCTCTTACCTTTTTTCTTCTCTCCTCCCTTCCTGTCGTTCAATCGTTCATTACAAAGATTAGTCACAGCCACACAAAGCTTATCTATATGTTCAAATAACTACAATTTCTTTTATGATTTGTTCATTTATTTTGGATATATTTGTGTATGAATTGGAACATGTATTTTGCGCTTGTAGTCTTGCTCTATTCGTTATATTACAGCCTCCCCCCTGCATAGTAAATGTCAACCACATATACCCAACAACAAACCAGTGTCACACACACTCAACTAACCAGTCACCATTTCTCTGCTTCTATCTCTACTTTCTCGCTCAAGGAATTGCGTAGGAGGAGGGCATAGGAGAGGTTTTGGGACATTTCCAATGGCGGGAAGTGGACTATTTGCAGAGATTACGGATGGGGATGTGTTCAAGTACTACGCAGATGGGGAGTGGAAGAAATCTTATTCTGGGAAATCTGTTGCTATTGTCAACCCAACTACAAGAAAGACCCAATACAAGGTTCAAGGTAATAACCATCGATATATACATATCGAAGTAACGATACATGCAGAACATAAAGATAAAAATTGGGCTCTGATGATTTGGAATTACGGTGGCTTGGTTTAAGATTTTCTTAAATTTTGGGCCTGAAAAAATTCTATTTTTCATCGGAATTTTGTCTGTAGTTCCAGTTTTCACAATCTTTTTGGGATTAGTTTATTAATTAAGCCAAGTGCGGTAGCTGTGAAGGCTTGGAATCTTATGTTCTTTGTTGTACTTCCAAAGAAAAGAATGGAAAAAGTAAAAGCTTGAATTTGAACCCTTTCCCTCCCTCTTCCCTTAACCCACCCCCAAAACGTTGTATTCGGTTTCACATACAAAAGACACGATATCTGGTTTATTTTTTTTCTCTATTTTCCAACGTTTTCTCAGGAGACAAACAGAGTGAAAGTAAACATGAAAAGAGATCATCTCACGAACTAAGGTTACTAATCATGTTTGCGTAGCCCATCATTACCTCTAAACTTAGAATGAGTGAAAACAGAAGTGCTTTCTTGCAAAATCTTGAACTTTATCTTGCATTAATTCTAAGTTATTTAAGATTCGTTCACTTAATTTAACTTACCACTGCCTAATTTCAGTTTTTATCTTGCCTTAAGTTCTAAATACCTTATGATTAGTTTACTTATATACTTTGCCACTGCCTTAATTCAGCTTGTACACAAGAAGAGGTGAACAAGGTAATGGAAATAGCAAAAACTGCACAAAAGTTGTGGGCAAAAACTCCGCTTTGGAAGCGAGCAGAGCTCCTTCACAAGGCAGCAGCTATACTCAAAGAGCACAAAGCCCCCGTTGCAGAGTGTCTAGTGAAGGAAATCGCAAAGCCAGCCAAAGATGCAGTAACTGAGGTATATATTACATAAGTGTACCTTTGGTGTATTTCAGTTTTGAAAAAGCTAAGGACTCACACATACACAAAACACTTTTGGTGTGTGTGTGGTTGTAGCACTTCTATTTCAGATTTATAGCACTGTCCATATATTTCGTATAAAAAATGCTTCGCTTACATCAATTGTAAACATTACCTTAAAAAAAAGGCCGAAAAGTTGGTGGTGGTCTGTGGGGGAAAGGGGGAAAGACACAACTTTTCAGCCTTTTTTCTTTTTCACCTCAAAAAGATGTGTAAAATTGATGTGAGCGTAGCATTTTTGATTTCGTATCTCTAGCATTCTTCTTAATCATAAAACAGCTGCAAAGACTTCATGTATAGCACATTGGTTGAACCACGTAAATCAAGTTTCATTGTCTGTTTGTGCTTTCATGTACTTTATTTTCTGCATTGGTATACCTTAGATCCCGTGTTAGGGTTCTACAAATCCCTAACAAAATATTTACTTGTTCTACTCGAGCCAAATCTTGGTCAAGATTTGATCAATGTTAAAATTTGAACCTTGTTGCATGATCTAAATTGTGGGTTTGTGAAGGTTGTAAGGTCTGGGGATCTTATTTCATACTGTGCTGAAGAAGGGGTCCGGATTCTGGGAGAGGGGAAGTTTTTAGTATCTGATAGTTTTCCTGGAAATGAGAGGACCAAGTACTGCCTTACTTCTAAGGTACTTTTCTTACACTTCTACCTTATTATTTCTTGGTTTTTCCTCGCTCAGTAACAGCTCGATCTATTGCTCCTTCCTATGTTAGCTAATCATTGACTATTTGTTTGCAACCCGTAAAGACACTTCCTTGTTATCATCACGTAAGGGATAGTGGAACCTATGGAAGTCATGTAAGAAACAAAGTATGCGAAATAAAATTTTATGTCCTATTTCTGGTGAAAAGAGTCTGCAACAGGCTTTTGCAGAGGGGAAAAAGCCTATTGCGAATTAGGTGAATAGTTTTCATTCAGTGTAGCTTACTTCTGCACTTCTGCTAAAATGGGTATGATAGTTGACATGATCTTGCATCGTGCTGACACTGGTAGTTTGATTCGGTAATGGAAGTTTTTCCATGAGGAGGCTTTACTAGGAAAAAAGATCAGGTGTTCAGATCCTCCTGTCCCCACGTTTCTAACCCCATGTACCACATTATTTGAGCCAGATAGCGTTCGCTTGTGGTAGAGAAGTGGTTTGTGACCAAGGAGGGTAGATGTGGGATTGGATATCCGGTTCGACATTAGTGAACTAGTTTAAATTGCGTGGATTGCATGTTGTGCTTACCCCAATAACTAGCATACCACCAATGTAACTGGTTCTACAGAAAGACTACAAGATAACTTGAAAACCAGACGATGTAGTTTCTTTCTCATAAATGGGTAACAATAAAAATTGCACACTTTTTGTGGAAGACTGTGGAGATGTAGTTCAACAGCAAAATAAGTACTATTTTCTACTGCTAGCTATATTGGCAAGAAGCCATTGCTTGTTTAAAAGAAGTTCTTAGCAGATGAAGAATTGAAATAGGATTGTCTGTGGGATTTAGATCCTGTTTCTACTTAACTCTTCTTATGGCAACTGGTTTGGTCTGTAGAGTCTGAGTGCAACTTGAACGACAAATTTCGCTTAAAAGCCTGACATATGTCTGCTCATTTTGACCTGTTTCTTCCCTATGAGCACACTACAAAAATACTTAATTTACATACTGGAGCTGCATCTGACTTGTGGACTCTTTTAACTTTTTCTCATTAAAATAAAACTCTTTTTAACATTGATTTATTTAATATGGAAGGTTCTTGACGGGTGATAGATTCGTAACTTCTTTTTGTTAACTTGTTATCGGGAAAATTTCCGTAACTTACAGATTTCAACTGATATGAACTGCAGATTCCCCTTGGGGTTGTACTGGCTATTCCACCCTTCAACTATCCAGTTAACCTTGCTGTCTCCAAAATTGCTCCAGCTCTTATTGCTGGAAACTCTCTCGTGCTGAAGCCTCCAACTCAGGTTACTTAGAAATCCTGAACACACAAAACTTCAGTTGCTTGGTTCTTATACTTTATGTTTTATTGAGCTGAGCTAAGAAAACTAGCGAGCTTCAAAATGCATAGTATTGTTAAGCAGAACATAAGTCGAGCTTGAGTAGCTTCGTTGGTTCTAGCTGTAGGAATACAGTCTCGTTTCCAAATGAGCCATGTGAAACATAAACCAATGTCATCTGAACTTTTCTCCAGGGTGCTGTGGCTGCCCTTCATATGGTTCATTGCTTCCACTTAGCTGGATTCCCCAAGGGCCTCATCAGCTGTATTACAGGGAAGGGGTCTGAGATTGGTGATTTCCTCACAATGCATCCTGGGGTTAACTGTATAAGGTAATAAAGCCTTTTCTTCTTCATTCGTTGGGTATATGTTTACTCATTCAGAATTTGCATAATTTCTTTACTCAGCTTCACTGGCGGAGACACCGGTGTTGCAATTTCAAAGAAAGCAGGGATGGTTCCTCTACAGATGGAACTCGGAGGAAAGGATGCATGTATTGTGCTTGAGGATGCTGATCTTGATTTGGTAGCGGCCAATATTATAAAAGGAGGTTTTTCCTACAGGTGAATGAAACCTTCTCTATATATCTATGTTGTGGCTATTTTGTCCTTCTCTTCCATTGCAAATCCCTCCTACAATTCAAAGATCAAAACGCAACCTCAACATGAATCCATCTGCATTTTATGCTCTTTGCTCAAGTGCACACTATTTCCTATTTCCTCTCATGGACATTAAAACAGATCGCATTAGGTTTCTCGGTGGAGCATTCGTCTTTGTCATGTTAGTGATAGTGTAATTGGGTCATGTTGGATAGAAACTAACTACTGATTTAGGACCCATCTTTATCCCATTTTGTACCAAAAACCAACTTGTAGAAACTTCTCAATTGCTTGCCATGAACATTGCTAAACAGCGGTCAAAGATGCACTGCTGTGAAGGTCATCCTGGCGATAGAATCCATCGCAGATGCCCTCGTTGAAAAAGTGAAGGCTAAAGTGGCAAAGTTAACGGTGGGGCCACCGGAGGAGAACTGTGATATCACCCCGGTGGTCACAGAGTCCTCTGCAAATTTCATTGAAGGGTTGGTTGTGGATGCTAAAAAGAAAGGAGCCACATTTTGCCAAGAGTACAAGAGGGATGGCAACCTTATTTGGCCCTTGTTGTTGGATAATGTACGTCCTGACATGAGGATCGCGTGGGAGGAGCCGTTTGGACCGGTTTTGCCTGTTATTAGAATCAACTCCGTCGAAGAAGGGATACACCATTGCAATGCCAGCAATTTCGGTCTCCAGGTACCAAAACAAACTACCTCAGAATTGAGAAATACTCATTGTCCATCTTCTTCTAAATATTTCTAAGAGACTAATGTCACCACCACTCGGCCGTTGTTAGCAGTTTGCCATGTACTCAAAATACCGGAAATGTTTGCTAAATCCTCACAATTCCCGCTTCATGTATGGTTGGTTACCTGTCCTACTCCGATTTCAGCTCTTATATACTACAGCGGAATTTTTCTTGTAGCCCGTCTTCTTTCTCTTTTCATAGTCGCAAGAGGCTGTGTAAACTGAAATCCTTCCTAGTAATAAATACGAAGACATTCCAACTAATTCCCTAAAAATAAAAATTTGTGCTGATTTGAAACACAACTGAATTACAGGGTTGTATCTTTACAAGAGACATCAACAAAGCAATTTTGATCAGTGATGCAATGGAGACAGGAACCGTTCAGATCAACTCGGCACCAGCCCGAGGCCCAGATCATTTCCCATTTCAGGTAATTTCATCTCTCAACTCTCAAGGGACCTTCCACTTCAGGCTGTGTTTGAATCATGGATTTGTGATGGAATTTGTGGAGGGAAACCAGAAAAGGGAAGAGATTTATATAAATCCCTCTCTCCTCCGCAAAACCGACATCCAAACACAGACTTAGAAGGGTAATTTTCTAGGGAGACTAGAAATTGAGATTTTTTTTGGGGGGGGTATTTTTCTTCCTTTTTGTAGGGTTTGAAGGACAGTGGAATTGGATCACAAGGAATCACTAACAGCATAAATATGATGACCAAGGTGAAGAGCACTGTGATCAACTTGCCAACTCCTTCCTACACCATGGGCTAATACCCTAGTACCCAAATAAGTAATAACTACTTCCATATGAGAATAAATTACGGTAGATTGATTTTTGTTTTAGCTAATAATGAGATCAATGATCACTTTTAGCCATCGATTATGACGAAAATAATAATTCAGAGATTTATAAGAACATCTATCCTCTGATCAGTTTTATTCATCATCCTATCTTTAATTGAATTTAAGATATTATTTCCTCGTTTATTACCTGTGCCAACTGTTTATACAGAATACCGTTACCCATTCTTACTACACAACTGAAAAAAGCCGTATTGTTTGGGGCATGAATCTGTTCTCTCTCAATAGCTCGGTGATAGAGCAGCGTTGTCACTATTTTGTTCATGAATCCGTTAGTCCAAATTGGAAGGATTTGGCCACACCTCCTATTATTCAAGCAAAAACCTTTTTTTTTCTTAGGAGAATATGGTGATGAATGTTACATATTTAACTTATGGAGTGTCATTCCCTATTACCTACTTTCTATTCTAAATCCAAACTTTATCGGATCCCAACTTAATATAAGAAAACTTGTTCAGATCCAAACTTAATATATATATATATATATATATATATATATATATATATATATATATATATATATATAAAACATATATATATACACACACACACATATATGTATGTATGTATGTATATAATAGTAACCCAAAGTAATGCATCAGAGGTAAATTCTTGTAGGGGAGTAGGTATGAGTCTTGATGATGGATATGTGTTTCATTAGTCGAAATGGTGGAGCCCAACTAAAGTTTAAGCAAAAATATTATTAGTCACTGATTGATTTGTAGCCATGAGATGGAAATGGGTAGCTTTTTCTTTATGTCCTGTTTAAGATTCCCAACGAGATCTCCAGTTCATTGTGTTATTAAAACTAATCTTTAAGCTTGGATGGCCGTACTTTCTTCTTCAGTTGACTAAAATATTATTTAGAAGCATCTCTCTCTCTCTCACTCATGGTTCTGAATTTCTTGGTGTGATATTGACATTCTTGATGAATATTCTATCAGTTCTTTATGTGCTTCATCTTTCAAGAAAATGGAGTTCGGAAATTGATACGTTTATAATTTTCAGAAATTACTCGAATTCACAGTTTGTTCTCTCGCGCACAAAAAACACTAGTTATGGCCAAAGTTGTTATTTGGGTTCAGATTTCATGGGAGTTTTGTCTGAATCATTATAATTTCTCTCTCTCCCATTCACAAAGAAAACATTAGCATTGAAAATCAAACCTAACCTTTTATCAGTAAGAAATGTTCGCAGAACTTGCGGATATGAAACATTTCTCACTTGCTTAAGGATAGAGTAAATTGAAGAAACATCCCATATATCTGACAAATCCCATATAGTTTCTTAAATTGCACTTACTTCCCTTATGTTATGGGTTATAGCTTTATACAGATCCAACCGTTATGTTACTATTAAAATTGTTAATGTCAGCACAGAAAATATATTAAATGTGACGAAATTGCCCTTAGTTAACCCATTTCTCTCTCTCTCTCTCTCTCTCTCGGGTAAATTAATTTTTTTCTTTTCTTTGAATTGTTCTTGGAGATGAGTGAAAAAAATCAATTTTAGATAAATAACTTAAAAAATAAGTGAAGATGAAAACATAATCGACGGGTGAGAGAATTGTTTTCGTTTGTCTTAATATTTTTTGTTATATATTGTATAATTTTTTTATTAATCTCAGCAAGAGAAATTAAAAACTATAACTAAGATTTTTAAACTATTTTCAGCTAAAGTACCCATTTCAACTGGTTAGAGCAAGTGCATCAGCTTAGCTAAAACAAGAATTATAAGTATTATAGCTAACCAAAGGGGTGAAAACCAGCTACATCAAATTCTGTATATGCATAGCCAAAATACCTCCAGCTACAGTACATAGCCATTTCTGGCGAGGTACTGTTCATATCTATTTTCTCTCTCCTCTGTTTTTTGTACCGGACAAGAAAGAAAAAAGGCTTTTTGTATTTGCAAAGGAAATAAAAAATAGTATTTTAAAGAAGAATAGGTAAAATAGAGAATATTGGTGGAGTTTTAAAAGAAATAATGTCTAGCTAAATTAAAATTATGCACTGTTGAGAAGGAAAAAATAGATACTTGCTCTTGCACTTGCTCTTAGATTGAAGGATTTACCATGACATTTGGGTAATGGGCTGGAGGAGCTGAGGTGTAAAGACAGTTTCTCACCTGAGAGTTACCCAAGTGGGAATGTGATTGGTACAAGACAAGGACAATACCTCTGTGTGTGTGTGTGTGAGAGAGAGAGAGAGAGAGAGAGAGAGAGAGCCAAGAGCCTAAATTCATCAACCTGTGATTCAGTCTGAATCACTTTTAACTGCAACCATCATATATAGCAATGTAAATTCAGATATTTACAGTTAGTGCTCATAACTTGAGACCCACTTCTCCTTTATCCTTATTTTTTTTACTTTCACCAACAACCATATACTGTAGTAGACAAAAGAAGTTACTTCATTCTCTGCAGAACAAAATTAAAACAGAATCATAAATCAAACTCGTGAAAATTTCCTCCACGATTCATTATTATCCGTTCATTAATCCTCAGAATTCATGGCTGAATTAAGTATTTATATATCTAAGATTTTTCTTTCTTTCGCATAGATATATATATGTTTTTCCTTTTAGTAAGAATATATGAACAGATAATTGTTTAAGTAGAAATAAAAAAGAGAGAGACATGCTATCATGTATTCTTATATTGGCATTAAACTGGCGGCCGCGAATCTTTATCTGTCATTCTCTCTTCCCTTTTTTTTTTTTAATAAGATTCTATATCTCAATCGCGATCTTAGATGGTACAGAGACTATGGACATGGAAAACAATTAAGATCATCTTCTTCATAATGAACTAACATGGTTGATGACTTTATTACTTGATAATAACATTGTCTTATCGCTTTTTTCACTGCATATTTTAATATTAATTGGTATTTAGGGAGATTTTAGTTAAGTTTTTTATGGCATTCTCGACATCGCACAACAAGTTTTTTTAGAGTGGTTGCAGAGAGCAACATTGTATAGCTAACTGGGTCCAACAATCCTTTTCTTACGATTACGCTAGCTCCTACGATTTTAACTGAGGACTTCCTGCCTCTTATACAACTTATCGGACTGTTTTTCTACCATTTCTTCTAAAACTAATTGGTGATAACGAGGTTTTCAAGTCTTTTTTAACCATTGGATATTGAAATCACGTATCTATTTTCATGATAATTAACGATTGCAGAGAGCGATATTGTGTAATCAATTTCATAGAGCTAGCACATCGGACTCAACAAACATGTATATAATATATATTGTATCTTGTGCCAATGGGTATCCAACAATTAGGAGCATTGTTTTCAAGGTTTAACATTCTTGGTATGAAAATATATAAGTTTATTGATTGCTAATAGAGATATACAAGTTTGGGACACATTGAATGTGTCTTCACGCCTAACTCCAACCTCGCTGGTAATATAGATTATTTGAAACTATATAATGTTGGAAAAATAAATTTTTATTCATATTATTTTATATAATTGTCCATTTTAATTTTGGAACATTCGGTCGAAAGTCCATAATAAATTTTTAGCGAAATAAGTCCATCTTAAATTAAACTATGGCTGAAAGTTATTTTGACATGTGGTTCTAAAAATACCCTTGCATATAGATCAACAATTATCTAATAATATTATCTGGGCATTTATCAAATAACATTTTCGGAATCAAATAATGTTATTTGAGCATTTAACAGTTCAAATACTAACATATAAACTAATATATAAAGTTGTAACAGCAGATAACTTAAAATTATCTTATCAGATAACATTATCTGTTCTTTGTTGAAATAATAAAATTGATATAATAAATATGTATTCAACATATGTTCATTATTTCAAAACAGCTAAGTTTATACATTTATTTTAATATTATCTCTTACAACAGATAATATTAGCAGATAACGGAACCATCTGACAAGAAAAAAGACACGGTAAACAACTGAATAACTAAACAACAAAATAAGGGGCAATGTCGTCCGAAAAAAGACCTTATGCATTAACACTTTTAAAATCATGAACTTAGTCCATTAAAACTTTTAAAATAATAGACCTTAACTCATAAATTAAATTAGTTTGTCCTTAATGGGCCAAATCAGTCTAAATTTTAACTAATTCTCCGTTTAATTTTTGTACACATATTCCTCACAAACACCATCTTAAGATGCAACCTAAAAGTGATGGAAATCTACATTGCAAATTGTGTACTCATTGGAAAAGCAAGTGGTTAGTTTGGTTATTAGAAAATCACAAAATTATACTACACACATTAATTTTGGCTGATTCCAAGGTATTAAACTAACAGAACCATAAAGAGAGAGCTACTATTTTGGGAATTAAACGCGTAGTCAATGCCACATACTAAAAAAAAAAATTAAGACTATTCACATGTCACCCTTTCTTTAAAAAGAAAAAAAGAAAAAAAATCCCCAAATTGACATTTAATGTTAAGTAGTAATTCAATGAGGAATTTTCGTACTTTCGTATGTAATACGGATATAACCCTTGTTGTATTTTGACAAATAAGCCATGCACTTTGTGAAGTATGAATGTTCGATTAGTTTTTGAAAAATGGAAATTTGATGTGATGGCACACCAAAAAAATATGCGGCACAGTCGTATATAACTATATCTTAATTGAAATAGTTATGGATTTATCGTATTTATCAAAACTACTATCTATATGTGGTTGTTCTAGCACTTTTTTATTTAAAAAAGTTATTTCGACTTTGGAAATTCAAGTAAAGTTTTTTGTTTTGTTATGTTATGTTTATTTTTCTTTATTCTAAATGATTATGATCGTAATATTTCTCGAAAGTAAAAATAAGGCAGAACTACATGAAGACCAACCTTCTAAAAAAAACTTTGAAAAATATTAGTATCTAGGTGTAAATTTTAAAAATTATATTTTGACCCCTTCAAATTATATTTGGCTCGTCTCTTTCAAAAAAGAAAATCTCGACCCTCAAAATGTGAAATTTTGGTTCCGTTCCTGAGTAAAAAAGTTGAGTGATACTTACAAATTGTAATAAAAAGTGCAAAAATATCTACAAAAGTTAATTCCAAACCCAAAGTTTGGTAAAGTTTTTAAAGATTTTTACCTTTTGGCCCAAAAAATGAAATGTGTTTTTTTCTGCTAAAAAGAAAATGAATTATGCTGGTGTTACCACAATAGACGCTAAGTGCTTGACGCGCCAACGAAGAAAGTGGGATATCGTTACATATATTCATCTCAGTCAACCAGTAATACGTCTCCACGTTTCATATAACAGAGGAAACACCAAGTGGGCGCGCGGTGAAAGATATCAGGATGCGAGCGAGAGAGAGAGAGAATATATACATATATATGTTTCTCTCTCTATATATCGAGTTTTTCTCTCTCTATATCAGTAGTCATTTGAGTCATCATACTTGAACGAAAGTCGTGTTACAGAAGAAAAGAAGAGAAAGAGACTCTTCATTTGCGAAGTTTCTCTCATTACACACACATACTCTCTCTCTCTCTCTCTCTCTCTAAATCAATCCTCAGGTATGCAATGAATTCATCAAAGATCAAACTCAACTGGTCTCATTTTCTCTTCTTGCAATAAAACTTCATAATGTCTCTGTATTTTGATGAAATTGTTGTAGTGTTTGGGAAGTGATGCAGCCCTGTAGCAGCAGAGATATGCGAGCAATGAAATCAGTCCTAAACCAATCCCAAATGTCTCTCCAAAACGATATTCAAAATGGTCAACAACAGATCAACAACAACAACAATCAGATTCAACACTTCGATCCAACCACGCCGTCTCAAGACGACTTCCTCGAGCAAATGCTCTCCACCCTTCCCTCTTGCTCTTGGCCGACAGACCTCGCCGGACCAACCTCCAAGTCCGCGTGGGATCTCTCGGTATCTGCGGGGGATGATCAGTTTCATTTTGATCAGTCGGCGGTCCTGGCTGCGAAGCTGCGCCAACATCAGATCAGCGGCGGGGGAGGGAATTCTCCGGAGGGGGCGGCCGCAAAGTCGTTGTTGCTTCAGCAGCAGTTGTTGTTTCAGTCGAGAGGTCTTGCAGGCGGTGGATTGACTTCGACGGCGGGAATTTCCGGCAACGGCGATTCCGGCTTGATGCCTTTAAGTCTAGGTGGAAGCGACGACGTCGTTGACGGTTCCTCTTTCAAATCTCCCAATTCGGTGAGTTATAGACATAAATTTCTAGAGAGAGAGAGAACTGAATGTTAAATTTACGATGTACTGAAGTATTCCGTTGATAATTTCAGGGAGATGATGGTCCAGTTCAAGCTCTGTACAATGGATTCGCTACTGGACAACATTTTCACCATGTTCAGGTCATTTACATACAATAAATATGCATGATATATGCATGTATGAATATGCATTTGTCTGTGGCTATGTGGATAAGATACTGATAACAACGAATGATTAGGGGGCTGATTTTGGGAATTTACAGGGGGGAACGATGCAGGCGCAGAATTACGGAGCAGCAGCTGCGATGATGAACCAATCTCAAGGGGGAGGAGGAACACCGGCGCAGCCGAGACAGAGAGTGAGGGCTCGGAGAGGTCAGGCCACTGACCCTCATAGCATCGCTGAAAGAGTAGGCCAATTATTCTCCATCTGATCGCTGTCGTTTGCTTGTTTTGTCAGTTTTTTTTTGTTTTTGTTTTTGTTTTTGTTTTCTTGTGCTTCTCTGAAACGGACGGCTTTGAATTCTGCGGCAGTTACGGAGAGAGCGAATTGCGGAGAGGATGAAAGCTCTACAGGAACTTGTACCCAATGCTAACAAGGTAATTTCACATTCCCATCTCTTTTTTTTTTCGGTCGTAAATAAACCTAAGATTGAAATTGTAATTGGTTATAAGAGCTGATGATCTTGGTGGGTTTAATGGCATGACAGACGGACAAGGCTTCAATGCTTGATGAGATCATAGACTATGTCAAATTCCTCCAGCTCCAAGTCAAAGTATTCCCCACCTCTCTCTCTCTCTCTCTCTCTCTCTCTCTGTATAATATTTAAATAAATGTCCAACAGATCCACAATGTTCTGTTTCACATTGGAAACGTAAATGATTCCATTGGGTTGACAAATTTCATGGGCAAGAAGCTTTCCCAGTTAGTTTGAGTTTGTTGATTAAAAAACAAAAACAAAAGCAAAATAGTTTGAGTTCTGTCTATAGTACTGTATTAAAATCCCCTTTATTCGTCGTTGTCTGTGTGTAGGTTCTGAGTATGAGCAGATTGGGGGGTGCTGCAGCTGTTGCGCCCCTTGTTGCTGATATGTCCTCTGAGGTAAATATCACATCTACACCTATATTTTATTTAGGGAAAGATCTTGTTAATCACCGCTTTAGTAGATGATAAATAATATATAAAAAATACTAAACAAATAAATATTAATGCATATTTCACGGATATTAATATATGATTTACGGATATTGATATACTTTTATACATTACTCACCGCCCATTAGTTAATATTTTCCTTTAAAGAATACTGTTTAACAAATTATTTGAGTATATTTTGTTTTTATACTACCTTTTTACTCTATTTTGGGTCCATTTGGCCTATAGTTTTTTTTTTTGGTCTTTATTCATTTTTTTTTGCATTTGTTGTTAAACCTCAATGTTTTGTAGATTATTAGTCCTTCTTGATGAAAGAAATCTAAAAAGTATAAAATTATGTCCAAAAGTTAAAAAAAAAGTCACTAAAGACGACGAATAAGTAAAAAAAACTCTGTTTTTGATTTATTTGTCTTTTCTGAACTTTTTTCAAATTTGACCAATAATTGATAACTTTTCTGAAAGCTCTTATCGAGATAAACCAATAAATCACAAAAAATTGATGAAAAATAAAAAATTGTAAAAAAATTTCACATAAGGACAAAATTTTTTTTAATAAATACCACAGTTCAAATGGACCCTTTGTTACTTTTATTGTGTACTTCCAAATATTCTTACAACATTATTTTGTAGTATAGTTTGGTATTTGAGAATTCCCACTTATATATTTAATTTAGAGAGGAAACAAATATGTGGAGGCTCTCGAGAAGCATTTAGACCCTTATAAATTCTTCAGGTTTTGTATTCAAAAAAAGAAAGAGAAACGAAAACAACAAAAGAACCCTTGAAAAACCCAGACAACGTCCAAATGTTGCGCGCACCATCATGTATTGTAGATAAAGGTACTAATTATCAAAATACTATTAAAAAATTATTCAAATATTTTTCATATATCTAGAATGATACCTTCAAGCTAGGAATGTCAATTTCTTCTGGTCCGATTCAATCTGTCCCATTTTTCGTTCCGTTTAGATTAGAGTTTCAGAAATTTTGTCAAAGACCGATTAGATTTGGAGGCGATAGTTTAAAAAAATCGAAAACGGATCAAAAGCGAGTCTTATTACATCCGTACCGTTTTCCGTCCCAATCCAACCGGGTTACCATCCGTTCGGCCACCGCAACCCGCAATCTCGACCCCACATGTCTCTTACATCAAAGTTTTCAAAATTCTCAATCAGCACAAGACGACAAAACAAAAGGAGCACGCGTACCCACTTTTTTTCCGTCACTTTTCTCTCTCTCTATCTGTCTCTCTACTTTTGTCTTGTAGGGAGGAGGTGACTGTGCACAATTAACAGCGGGAGGGAGGAGTACTAACGGGACACAAACGGCGGCGTCAGCATCAAACAACAACAACGACACCATGACTGTAACGGAGCACCAGGTGGCCAAACTCATGGAAGAGGACATGGGGTCCGCCATGCAATATTTACAAGGGAAAGGTCTCTGTCTCATGCCGATTTCCCTCGCCACTGCCATCTCCACCGCCACCTGTCACTCCAGGAATCCTATGATTTCCAACAACAACTCACTATTCGGATCCAACGGAGGCGGCAACGAGGGTTGCGGTGGTGGGCCCTCCTCCCCCAGCATTTCCGCGTTGACCGTTAGTTCCGCCACGATGGGAAACGGCGGGGCAGATGGTTCCGTCAAAGACGCCGCTTCCGTCTCCAAACCGTGATGACTGCGTTGACCTGGTACTAACGGCTCTGTTTGGTTTCTAGGGATTAAAAAAATAAAAAGAGGCTCTGATGGAGACAAAAGTCGGTAGTGGAATCTGACGAGGAAAAGGAAAATGATAGAGAGAGAGAGAGAGAGAGAGAGAGAGAGAGAGAGAGTAAAGGGTGTCGTAGCCTTTTGGAAGCACATAAACGACACCGGATTAATATAGATATTCCTCGGACTCGAGTGTTCTTTCATTCATTTTTTTTTTTGACTTCTAAAATGGTAAAATCTTATTCTGTGCTATAATATAAATTTCGGGAAAATTAGATATCTTTACATATGTCTTACTAATCGGTCGCTCTGAAATCAATAAT
Source organism: Arctostaphylos glauca (assembly GCA_019985065.2). NCBI lineage: Eukaryota > Viridiplantae > Streptophyta > Magnoliopsida > Ericales > Ericaceae > Arctostaphylos > Arctostaphylos glauca. The sequence continues at coordinate 6,275,185 of JAHSPW020000002.1, forward strand.
TACGATGCTAAGGGTTCATTTGGCCTGACTGAATTATTAGATTATTCACTGTTTAGTTTTTTGTCATTATTTAAAATTTTTCTTTAATTTTTTGTTTTTCATCATTTTTTTGATGATTATTGGTTCATCTCGACAAGAGCTTTCAGAAAAATTCTCAATCATCGGCTAAATTTGAAAAAAGTTCAGAAAAGATAAAAAATAAGCCAAAAACAGCGTCCGTGTTGGCTTATTTTTCGTTTTTAGTGACTTTTGTTTTAACTTTTGGACATAATTTTATACTTTTTAGATTCCTTTCGTCGATACGAACCAATAATCCACGAAAAAATGACATAAAAATAACAAATACAAAAAAAAATTGAATAAAGACAAAAAAAAGCCGAATAATCTAGCCTGGATTAATCCAGGCCAAATAGACCCTAAATTTTTTCTTTTTCTTCGATTTATGAAGTCCATCAAATTTTTGTGTTGCTTGCTTTTGAAATGAACAAATTATATTCACATTTGTGTAGGTAGTGCCATAGATTAATAGTGTAAAACTCAAATCATACTTGGTATAAAAGGGCAAGGCAGGGATCTCTTCCAGTTTTGGTTGGTTTTAGACGCAGCGTGTCTTATGGGCCAAATGGTGAAAAAAAAAAGAAAGAAAAATTTAAAATACGACGAAAAACTTAAATATTTGTCCATAAATACTACGGAACACTTTCAAAAAATTAAAATTTTTCGGAACTATAAATTTTCCTAATATTTGTTTTTCATGTCCTACTTTTGATTTTTCAATATAAAAGACAATTATGTACATGATACACAAATACAGTAGTTGCATTTGTATGTCCTATGGTACAGTAATCTAATAGTTGTGATTGCTTGAATATTTATTATGTATGGATAAATTGTATAGCTTTTATAAAATCTGAAGGTCAAGTTTATTTAAGATAATTTTATTTGACTTTATTTTTAGAAAAGGACCTACGATAAATTCTGCCAATAAATAAAAGTTTTAACAATATCATATTTATGCATTATTGAAGTGAAAAATTCATATTTAAAAAAATCGAGTCCTAAACATATGATAGCGTACATGAGTAAGGGTCCATTTGACGTAACTAGATTATGGGATTATTGGATTGTTGAATTATGTTGGGTGCCGGACGGAATAATCTAGCTCAAAGTGTTTGGACTAAATTATTTGTGGATATAGAAGTTATGTTGTGTTTGGAGCTAGATTAATCCAGATTATTTGGGTAAATAATTTAGGCCAAATGAGGCTAGATTATTTCCCGAATAATCTAGACAATCCAAATAATCTAGTTAAGGCAAATAGAGCCTAAGTACCTATATGTATATATTTTTACAAAAAAGCAAACTAAAATGGTCTTAAATTCATGGACTTGATGCTAATATTTTCTTATTCACAAAATACTTATATTTTTAGTATCACAGAACATTTGTAGTTTTTGCTCTTATATTCAAATGAAAAAAATAAAAATTAAATATCATGAAGCATTTAAATATTAAAAAAAACTTAAATATTCGTCTTTAAATTTTTAATTACTACGGAATACTTTTAAAAAAAACAAATATTTTTTTTTCAATAATTAAATCCACCGTTGATCTTTAAATATTATGTTTAGTTAACGATTAAATTTTTTATATTTTTTCGCAACACTTGAAAAATAAATTGCTACCAAACACCCCCCTGCAAAATCTCTTCCTTTTGTGGTAATTTTACAGCACATTTATTTTAAAAAAGATTAGAATTCATTTATTGGTCAGTTTTCCTTGTTAAAAGTAAACTAGTGGAGACATTTATGTCATTGTATTAACTCACGTCTTTGACCAGCTCCCTGTACTTTGCTTTCTACCCCCACAAACAAGAAAATGATAACCTAAAGTAAAACATCTGATGGAGACTTGGAGAATGTTAATTTTAGGATATTTGGTAACTGATTTTGGAGTCTTCCTACTACTATCTTTATGCATCACGTAAAAATAAGACAACAGGGTTTAGCCTCTTAATCAGCCTAAACTCTTTCCAAAATATGACCAATTATTTCACAAAAACTTAAATAAATATGACCGAATTATTTCACAAAAACTTCACCATCACCTTGTGTGAAATTTTTATGAACCCCGTAACTTTTCACCTTCAGTTTGCAGGGGAAAAAAAACCAAGGTAACGATTGAGGAATTCATGAGGAATTTTAGGATAAGAAAAGTACTATCCAGTGAGAACTTTTGCACTTCCCTATGGATTAAGATAATAAAAGCAATAAAAGAGTGGAAAGTTGTATCAAGAAAAGTTGGGTTTTTTCCCCCTGAAGTAATGATATGATGATTACTTAGATAAATAGTACTCTTATGTGTACAAATCACTCCACACCAAAGCATACTTCGCACGGAAATTACACCATATTTAATAATATAAAAAAAGTGTACAAAGTGTGAGACGTATAGATATACTGCATATAGAGTATAGTTCTAAATGCAATATTCATCTTGTCATCATCAATAATGAAATCCTAATGTTAGGCCAAGATAAATAAATTGTTGAAGATAAGAATGAGTGGGAAGCAACTGGGGAGGAAAGTGGGTATGGCTAATGGTTCAGCTCAAGTTCAGTTAAAGAAGCAGTTTCTAACACCTAATTCCTACCCCTATGTCCCACACGACATTGCCTTGTATCCACCTAAACCTTCCTCTCTGGTCCTGAAACCAATATGCAAAAGATTTACGCTAAAACAAACCTGAAAACTTAGTTATCACATGAATATAGATACGGGATACGGTCATGTATGTCTAGATAGTGTACATGCGTGTCAAATTGTCCAAATAAACAACTACCAAGTAATAATTAGAACTCGCCATATATTAAAGCATGTCCAACGTACAACGGCATCCGATATGTGTCTGACACGAACCCGACACTGATATAGGCCTGTCCATACTCACATCTGGAGCTCTATACTGTTCAAATAAAAGGGCAAACAAGTTCTCGTCTCACTATTGCACGCTTTTTCCAAGGTAAATGCCCAAGCAGCTTATCTTTACTGCAACAATCAATGTTCTAAAGATGATTACATGGGCAAGTATACCTAGAACAATAGATACCACAGCACGTAATAAGCACCACACACACATGCACACAGAGAGTTGCCCAACACGTGAATTCGACTTATGAAATTTTTATGTTTGCCATATTCCTGATTACCAAATCCCACTTCTACTGGATACAATTATACAAGTGTGCATAAGTACAGGGGAACATCAGGAGATTGGTCAATGCAATAATTTAAGCAAGTCGATAGTAAACCTTTCACCAAGCCGTACATAAAATCCACCAAGGAAAGTGTGAGAAAAATGAAAAATGAAGAGTAAAAAGCTAGTTCCAACTTCAGAACTGTAACAAAACTTGCAAACATATAATGCATAAGGGAAAAGTTCAAAATTGAAGACCAAGAAAAGTAAAGATCCAAATGACAATGCTTAAACCAAGCTTCAGCAACTATAGTTTGATACAGGTTTCCAAAAGGGAGACCAAAACACAAATCAATAGGCTTTCAGCAATCCTTTCGTCACGCTTACAGAAGCTTTTGGAAGCTTGTAAAAGACTTTACTGTATCCAGATGAAAATTCATGGAAATAGGACACAATCCTTGTTGACTTTTTTTTTTTTTTTTGGGTAGCGGAGGTATTCGGCCGGTTTTGGGATTATTCCCAACCTAATACCGACTAGTCCTTGGGGGACCAATCTCACCGTCCACTTGCGAGAGCTCCAATTAAAGCCAAGGCATTTTGCCCTGTATGGACTAACTCCAAAAGAGTTAATAGCACCTGAGAGGTTTCAAACCTGATACCTAGGAGCGAGTATACATCTATGTCCCAAGTTTTGACCACCAGGCCAACTTCTTGGGGTTTCAATTCTTGTTGACTTGATACAATAGAAAACTCGTGATCAAACATATCCCTGAATCAGAGCTCGCGAATCACAACTTATCACATGGCACTTTAATATTTCAAGCAACTGAATGGATTGGCCAGTAGAGACCGACATCTCCCATGCCCTGCCATGCCATCCAGTAGAGTCTCGTTTAGATCTTGACTTGAACAGAGTGGTTCGACAGAAATTTGTTATGATCATCTCACTAACAAGATCAAAACTTGTTTACATGCTTTCTTGAAACCAAAGGTCAAAGTTGGTCGTAACAGCTGCATTTTGGAATGCAAGTTCCTAAATGTAGTACCACCTATGCTCCAAATATGGTCAATTAAGTGATTCAAAGTGATAATCTTGAAGTTCTTTTTAGTTATAAACTTGATATTCTTTTTCACAATCAAGCATAGACTTGTGGTTTGAACTAAAAACCCTTTATGACATACAGTCATCACATTAATTCTTTTTAGAGAGAAAAAATAGTAAAAAATTTTGGTTTAAAAGAACTTTTGAGGCAAATAAGAATGATTGATTTGCTAGTTTTTTTAATACTAAAGGTTGCTAATGCAATTTTTTAGAAAAATGAATGAAAAATATCATAAAGAATCTAGGGCACATGATCTCTATGGTCCCAATGTGGCTCCGCCACTAGAGCCAAAATACCCTTTCTTTCATTCTCTACCACTCTCCAGTTAATTCTTCTGGTTTTTTAGGACTTTTAAGTTCTGATATGTTGGTTGTCTCTTCCTATTCTTTCTTTCACACTTTGTTCTTGTGATTGCATATATATTCAACACTACTTCTCACCATAAGAGACCCTCCTGCCCATCAAACCCACATTGTAGCTCAACCCACCGTCAACACCATCGTAGCCCTCTTCCTCTTTGGGGACATCAACACAACAAGTAACAAAGACTTGATTTTGTCTGACTTGGCACAGTCTTTTTATTCAGTTTATTCAAGATTTAATTCCGTTTATCTACATTATTTATTTTGTTTTTATTTGTGGTGTCCTCTCAAATTTAATTCTTGAGAAAAAGATGCATCTTTCTAACACATTGGGTTTTTTTGTTTTGATTTTGCAGGCATAAATTCTACATTCTGTAATTTGAAGACCATAAAAATTTCAACAAAAGTACTTCATAGTGATTACCTCTTGCTTATAAGCATAGTCCCATAAGTAATTTGTTAAAATATTTTTGTGATCTGATTTTAACAAGCATAGTAGCATTTTGTATTGTGTTTTTTTACAAGCATAGTAGCATATGTAATGTACTGCAACATTTGTAGATAACGTATTTCAGTCTAAAGCCCATTGTTTTCTTCTTATCTATTGTCTGTCTTTTCTATTGCCACGATATCAGTGGTGACTTTGACTACACCGGGAAAGCTTTCGAGAATACAAAAAATTGATTACCGGTGACTTCTATTGTATTAATTACCATTTCAACGACGACTAAGCTTTACCTAAAGATTGGCAAGCAAACTGATGGAATGAAGAGAGATATTCATAGCAATACAACAAATTGATTATTCAATAAACCACAAGACAACGAGGCTAAACTTAAATTAGTCCCGGAAGTGCAGTATGTCAAGAACAATGCAAACCAAAACTCAACAAAGGTATCGACTCAAAATGCCAAATCAAGAGACTCCATAGGAAAAGCAAATTGGCCCCTACAACCAACAAAAAGATTTATGTTCCCTCTTACATGGTATAAGATTCAACGCAAGAGCCACCCAAGAGGTTACTAGGAATAGTATGACCAGAAAAAGATTTAAGTTCCCTCTTCCACAGGGGCCAAGCTTCATACCCCTGCCAAAATGGACCAACCCAGCCCAATGAGGCGACAATTTAACTTATCAACTCCCAAAAGAAATGTTTTCCCCAAACAACTCAGTAAGCAAATTTTCAGGATATCCAAATATCTATGCTTTAACTTTGGAAATGCGGAAACAGGAACTCAAATATTAGAAGAATCCACAATTTCTTTCACCTTCTATAGATGCACCATAATTACTCAGTAAAGGTTATGTTAACGTTTCCATATACTTTGATCCCTACGTCCCAAAAATTTCAATCCAAAACTTATTCACTACACAATTGGAGTTGAGCAATATGACAATATTCCCAGCCGAGAAACAATATTTCCAGAACAAACATGTATATAAACGTAGAAAACAAATCAACTACAGGGTTTGAAAGTGTAAGGCTGTGGAAGCGACAACGGACCTCTTCTGGACTCACTGTCATCCAAAAGTCTCTGAAGCCTCTTCTTCGAAGCGTACTGCCTATCAAAATGCTTCACCTATACAAATTCAAACACAACAAACAATAACACCAAAAACTCAAACAACAAAGAGAAAATAAAAGACCACAAATATCCTTTCTTTGTTGGTTTAAGACAACAAAAAATTCTTAAAGTTCGAAGAGTTTACCCAAGTGGGTCGGCATTGGTTCACGAATACGTCCCTGCACTTCTTGCATTCCACAGGATAGAGTAGCCCGACAGACGCGATTTCGGTTGGTTCTTTGGTCGATTCCCGCTCCAAACACGCATAAAATTCGTCACGTGCCTTGTGGGAGTTCGGAAGATAGATTATTAGGTTTCTGAAGTCATTTTGAGATAGATATACCCACAATCACATACACATATGCATATCTATCTTGAAGATAATGTAGTAAAATACCTTGTAGCATGCTTGTCTAGCTCCTGAGAGGACATCGGTGTAGACTCTGTCTGGGTTCTGCGATGCGTAGCCTTCTAGTGCCATCACAGCGAGAGAGAGGGGGGGTCTCTTTCGTGAAGCGCAAGTAGGAACAACATTGGAAAATTGCCCACTTTATAAGTAGGACTCTTATTGGGCTGAAAACCCCAGTTAACAAACTATTGTGGCTGGCCCAGCTTAACCCCAGGTGTACCCTAGATTGCCCAAACCTCTCTCGGTCTGGTGTTGGGCTTGGAATGTTTCAGCCCAAGCCCAGCCTGATTTCCACTTGCTAAATTTTGATTAGGTGTGAGACCAATTTGAAGGAAAAAAAATGTCTATAAAACACAACAATCTACAAAAACATGTTGACCTGACCAGGAACTGAGCCAGAAAATTCACTACGTGAGGGCGAATATGTATTTACTACTATTTTAAATTTTTTTCAAAATATTGAGCAGGGACGAACCTATATATTTCATAGAAATTTTTTATTTTTATTGTGTGTTCTAAAAATTAAAAAAATCTGAAAAGACGAAGAAGAAGTCAAAATACATATTCTATTTTGATTTTTTTTTTGTTTTCAGTGATTTTTTTTAATTTTAAACATAAACAAACCAAAAAACTCTAAAAAATTGATGAAAACTTAATAAATACAAAAAATATTAAATAAAAACAAAAAACAAAAAATATAGATAATTTAGGCAATAAATCCTAAGAATATCTCCACGGAATATATTAAATTTTGGGGTGTCAAATTTTTTTGATGGGCTATGCGGTAATTTGATGTTCAAACTTTTTATCTCCAATAAAAATGTCAAATTAAGGTATTTGAGGCAAAAAGGCATCTAAAGTTGAGGCATTTAAGACAAAAATATTTGACGCTTAATGTCAAATTTGACATCAAGTAGTTTTTTTATTGACATGTAAGATATGACAATACTTTTAAAAATTTTATTGGATTTAGTTTTGATGTTATTTTAAAAAAATTAAATTACCACATTAAATTTGATATTTTTTTTTGAAAATGCTCAAGGTAGTGGTACAAAGTATTTTATATTACTAGAATTTTGAATCAGATAATCATTTACTAAGAGGATGTTTGAGAGCCTATATTTTAGCTTTTTATTTTTAATTTTTTGATTTTTTGGTCTTTTAGATTATGGTTAGAATAAGTTTTGAGTTTAGAATGAGTGTTTAGAAAAAATATGCAGAATGTATTTTGTAAAAGTATTACAATGCAAAATAAGAATGAAAATATAAAAAAGAGCTCTAGACCTCTTTTTGAATTTTTCTCATAAGATCTAAAATAGAGAATGAGTTAGAGAATTTATTCTAATGACTCCTAAATAGTTAAAATTAAAAATTAAAATACAAAAATACCAAAAAAAAACTCTTAAACACCCCTAAAAGGACAAAAGTAAAGGGCTGGCCCTTGAAAAAGTGTAATGATAACAGACCTTATAATTTAGGGTTTCACTCAAACCAACGTGTCCTCTCTACAGGCACTGTTGAAATATTGTTGTCCTTTGATGCTACCCGCACAATATTAATTATCGTCTACTAAACAATAAATAATATACAAAATAATAAATAAATTGATATTTATAAATATGTATTTATATTTACGAATATATATTAATATTTGTAAAACATGTATTAATATTAATATTTATTAGATATTATATAAATATTATTCACTACCTTGGGAATGGTCGTTAATAAAATCTTTACATTATTATCCCTCCTAATCATCCATCAATACGTGTAAACTGGGTTTGTTTTTTATTACTGTCCTTTTAGTATGCTCTTTGATGAGTTTAGTCCTTAACCTGTTTTACATTAATTTTCTTAATATTAATTTATCTTGATTAAAAAATTAAAATATATAAAAAAAATCTCAAAAGTTAATTAAAGCCGAAGATAATTAAAAAAGATAGATATTTTAAATTATTTTGTTTTTTCAAACTTTTTAAAATGTTACCTTATATTATTTTACTTTTTAAAATATCAAAGAACCAATAATCTAAAAAAATTTGAAAAAAAAAGTATTTGAATCCAATCACATCACATTTAGGGTGTGTTCCCTTAAGGGTTTGGGAAATTTTTTCTCAAATAAGTTTCTGGAACAAATTTCTCAAACATTTTATTTTTTCCCAAACAATTTCATCTTTCTATAAAAGAAGAGAGAGAGAGAGACACCTTGAAAATGCCGAAACAATTTAACTTCTAGATTTTTTTGAAACATTTATACTAATAACATCTCAAAATTTTTTTTCAAAAATTATTTCAGAAATACTACGAAGACACCCTTATTTTCACCTACCTTTGGTCAAAGAATTCAAAAAGCATTAAAAAATAAATAAATACTTAAAAAACATTGAAAGCACCTAGTCCTTTTGGTGTCCTTCCCCAACGTACTCTCTGGTACTTCATTGAAATCTGATTGGCATAATTCATTATCATCCCCAGAAGGTCTCTCCCAATTGGGTGATGTTTGAATCCTTAATTTTTTTCCCCCAAAAGGAACACTGTAATTCCATTATATATGGTTAAAAAAAGTTACCACTACAAGTTGTCCCCTAATCCAGTAAATGTACCATTTATTTTGCGTAAATCCAGATTTACAGTTCATGTACCCTCTCCTTTTATTGGTTTTTTACAATTCTGGTCAGAGTACGAATATTCCTTGAACCTCTCTCTGCTGACTCTAGGGATAACCACAAAATAGGAAAAGAGGAAGCCTGACGTATATTAGACAACCGTGTTATCCAGCAAAATAATATATTTTTATTTATAAAAATAATTATCCAAATATTGTTGCATCTATTCAAATTATATTTTGTATTTTAAAATAATATCGTTTTAACGCACAACATATCTTATTGTACACTAAGTCTCTTTATATAAACGATATTCATGATATAACCAATAAAGTTTCCTTGTAAATTTATTTTGGAAATATATTAATAGATTCCCTTATCATTTGAAAAAATACTCTAAGAAAAAACTTCCGGTTATTTGAACTCCACCTCAGGGAAGACAATCTCGTTCGATATAACCTACCCATTCTGTTCCCACTCCGAATGGGTAGGAGATTCGGAGATTTTTTCGGGGATTGGGTTGGATTTGGGGAAAATTTTTAAAAAAATAGAAACGGGTATGATTCGAATCTATATATCTCCGCCCCGCCCCGCCCCTCCCCTCCCCGCACTACACTGCACTTTACCTGTGTCCCCTTAGGCCCTTAACACTTTTATAGTTTTTTAAGTTTAATTTTTAAACTAATAGGTTTCTTTTTTCCAAAGAATGAAGGAAAAGAAACCATGTTTTGAAATTGGAGGATGAATGCAACAATTTTTAATGAGCTAAATGATAATATTTGTGAGTAATTTTGGTTATTGTTGTTATGGATTGAAACTTATAAAATGATATTTATGAATAATTGTTAACTCTATATTTTAATTAGTTATTGTTGTTATTTTTGAATATTTTAAATAGTAAAAAATGAATGACTTTTGCTTTAGAGTATCCATACTTTTATTTATTCTCTTTTGTTAATTTTTTTTGATGAAAATGATAATTATTTCAAATTTTAAGTAATTATTAATGTTTTTTTTTTTTTTGATCTTCAATCTCTATTTGGAGATCTTCATTCTCCATTCAGGCCGGGAGTGGAGGGCAAAAATAATTCTCGTTTGAAGATTGGAGCGGAGATGGAGATTGAATATAGGTTAGTGGATTGGTGACGAGGACATTAACATCCACCCCGTTGCCATCCCTAACTCCACTTAACCAATATTAAGAATTCTAAATTCTTTCACTCGTTACGCTAATAATGTTCTTATTTTTTTGCCCTTTATCTTTATCGTCTAGTATGAGTTGTTTTATTTTTTGATAATTCAGAGTATTCACTTCAAGTTACACGCACTTCGATTAATTTCTGAGAGACTTACTCCATCACCAACTAGAGAGGGATTCAATTAAATTCAAAGAAAAACTCTGTATGGAATGAGTCGAATGACCCATTATAGTTGACAACACCTGAGAACTTTCGAACATTAGATTTTATGAGGGAGCAAACCCCTAAATCCTAAATATTGATAAAGTTATGCACATATTTAACTATTTATAAAATTGTGGTTGTAGTGGGCTGAATCGATAAGACTAAATGGGTTGGACCATCATTGAAAGCTTGGATTAGGAAGCGATTGAGTCTAATCGTTTTGTAGCGTAGTGAGTTGGACCGAGCCCCGACTAGACCCATGATACACCGTGCAACTTGCCCAATAAGTGGGCTCACGTCGATTAGGTCGGGCTGAGTTTAGACTTGACAAACCAAGTCGTGCCATGTGGTGCAGACTAGAGTCCTCCTGGCGAAAAGGTGTTTCGGCAACGACACATGGCTTTAGAGCTGGATGTCGATACGATATGGGGTGATCACTTCATAACAAAATTTGATTATGGGTCATGATCACCGTGAAACGTGCTCCACACATGCCTACCCAGCTTAGAGCTCAAGCCAAGCCGAGTACAAATGGTGCATCACATAAGAAAGTATGATACACAATCTCTAAACCCTAGCAGTACTTTCATTTGCCTCGTTTCTTTCAAGTACTGACTTAGGCATTGGAATACTTCCCAGTTGAACCTCAGCCGGTAAACACTAATTGTTGCTGGTTGTTGCATGTTCTAGGTGAGAGAGCTTGCGGTACATGGTTCTAGAAGGTGGAAGCGATACACGTATTAAGGACTCCACAATTGGCAATCATAGTGGGAACCCTTTCGTCTTGATTTTCTCACATTCATCATAAAACTCAGAAATCCAAACCTCCTTTCGGCAACTCACATGGCTGGTCACCGCGACAATGATTACTGAATCAATGCTGCTCGCGACAAAGAGGTGATGGATTCGCAACACGTCACTGGTAGGTCTCGCAACTTACTTTCGTCATTGGACACCACCATGATGAATTCAAATTCTAGAGCCTACATCGAGAGGTTGAAGGCCAGGATGAATGAGAAGGACATGCTTATCCTGACCATCAAAGAGGAGGTGACCAAACTCAAGACGAGTGTCACTCTTGACAATTTAGTGACGAATCTCATTTTGGCACTCATCATGATCGTCGCCACCGCTCTTCAACTCTGAATCGTTATCAGACTAAACGAACAATTTCAGTGAAGGACATATTGGGTGAACGTGGCGTTACGAAACACTATGACAATTTAGTGACGAATCTCATTTTGGCACTCATCATGATCGTCGCCACCGCTCTTCAACTCTGAATCGTTATCAGACTAAACGAACAATTTCAGTGAAGGACATATTGGGTGAACGTGGCGTTACGAAACACTATGACGGCGGAAGGGACAAACTCTGCGAGGAGCAAAGCCCGACACTAGAATGACATCTTTACGGCGAGCGTCGTAAAAACCCTAGCATTCTAGAATTTTATTTGTGCATAAATATATTTGGTTTTGGGTAATTAAATGAAATATATACATAGATTGAAGACGTTAGTGGCCCAAACACTTCACCCAACATGCATTTCATCCAAAGTCCATTCCCTTTTTATAGACCAAGGCCCAATCGGGCCCTCTTGATCTCACTTAGTTTTGGCCAAACCCATCTCAAATGGCCCATGTCCTATGAGAATATTTACACTATATTATTTTTTCCACTCCTTATCATCAACTCACGTGTTTTTCTCTTTCAACTCATGCCTGAATCATCAGTAAGATCCCAAACCACTAAGCATCCATGGTTTTGTTGTAAAAATCATCCCAGACAAATCTCCCTTAACTCAATGGATCGAAGTTTTCTTCTTTCCGACACTTTACCCCGTCACCCATGTTCTCTTCTTTTGACAATCATTGCCATTTCCATCTTTTAACTCAATCTCTCTAGCAACATGCAAATCCACTACTGTAGATTTGTGTTTCCCCTAACCCCGTGTTTCATCCCCTGTATAAGGAAGCCTCGTTCCTTTTCTTCTTCTCCATGAATTCTAAGAGTTTTGCTGAGTGGAGAGTGCTGCAAAGTGTGAGCTAGAGGAAATTAGAAGAGGTACACCAGTGGAGAGATAAAGAGAAAAGTAAAAAATCTGTTTGGAGGTCCAAGACTCAAATCCAAGTTCAATTCTCTTAATTCGAAACATCAATCACCTATTTCAAAGTAAATGATCCTTCCCTCGGCTTTAATTTGTGTTCCGGATCCTTGAATCAAGCTTCACGAAGCTCAAATATTGAAACCCAATTACAAATTTTTGGAGAAGACGACCGAATGACCAATCGCTTTTGACCCTTGACCGGTCATTTTTGTCTTGTATTGCCTAAATTTGACATTGAAATGTCTTACCCCTACCGGTCACTTTGACCACTTTATCAAGCAACTTTTGATACTGTGTTAAAATTTTTGTGTAACGCCTCGAATTTCGGAGGCGTTAATTTTAAGCAATTTAGCAAAAGTCAACTACATTTCCATCACTAGTCAAAATATAATTTGATTACAATCATCCAACTTAAAGAAAAATTCATAGAAGTTTGAAAATAAAAGTTCAAAATAAATATAGGTGAACCACGGGGCTACGATGTTCTCCTTGAAAGTACAGCCGTTGTTATCTGGGTAAGTGGACTCGACAACATCATCTTCGACACCTGACATGAAAGGTCAAAGGCAGAGAAATTGCACCATATGCGAATCGACCTCATCATCAGCATGGTCCTTCTAAAGGTCATCATTATCCTCAATCAAATCTAGTAGCATGTCATCCTTAAGGAGTGGTAAGGGTGCATTGATCTCTAGCGGTGGTAAAGCAAATAGTGCTGGTAATATCGCATCAACTCCATCCAATTCATCCTCGAAAAAATAACAAGGTAGCGCTTCACAGGATTGAAGTCTGAATCAGAAGACATCTACAAGGAAAATATAAGTATATGCGTTAGACTTATGTAATATGATACTGGTCAAGATAATTAATTGCATAGTAGTAACTATCTCGGTATACAACACTCCAAATGTATGCTATCCATTCTACCCTAGGTCTCAAGTAAATGGAAAACCTAGAGCTCTGATACCACTCTATAATGCCTTAAATTTCATAGGCGTTAATTTAAAGCAATTTAGGAAAGGTCAACTATATTTCCTTTAAGTTCGATGATTATCAAACCATATTTTGACCAAATAATGAAAATATAGTTAACTTTTGCTAAATTGTTTTAAATTGACGCCTCCGAAATTTGAGGAGTTACATTTCGACTACCCTGACTGGTTACTTTGCCTACTATTCAAAACGAAAAATAATTACCCTGACTGGTTGGCCATCTTTCTCTACCGGTCAAACTTACTATCTATGAGGTCAGGCTATCTAAGAATACCAGTCTTTCCCTACCTGTCATACTAACTATATTTTACACCAAAGAATACCACTATCTTTAAAAACAAAAAAATCCAAAAAATGTCTAAAAAAGAATTTTAATAACTAATTTTAGGCAAGGGTAAAAAGGTTAGAGAAATGAAAATGTATTTCTTTAATTTAATTAATCTTAAAACGCTATTCTATTGCAGAATCTATTCTACCTAAATCATGTAAATATTTTTCTAAATGAATTTTGCTAAACACCGCCTAATGAACAGTGGATGATATGCACATAAAGACAAACAAACACTAACATCAATACTCATTTTATAGATATATATTTATGAGTATTTACGGATATTAATACACAGTTTATGGATATCAATACATTTTTTACTCATTATCCATCACCTAACGGACAGTAGTTAGCATTTTCTTTTCTAAATTCTTAATCCATTATTAAATCCAAAAATGCAATCCATGATTAGAAATTAATTTTTTTTACAAAATTAACTCTAAAACGCCTCCACAATGTAGAACTGTTTAATGAATAAATTGTTAATTTTTAATGTGATGTAGCTGTACATGCTATAATTAAGATGTCCACGTAAACTGTTGTATTTTTGTAGAATATAGGAATTTCTCAAAGCCAATTCATATGGGCTCCTTCGGCCTAAATAAATTGATGTTAATGTTACTGTCTTTTTCACCACATTTTTTTCTATTTCATTTAGTTCACGTAAATTTATTTAGATTAATTATTCGTACTAACAAAAGAATTTAAAAAGTAAAAAATATGATCAAGAGTCTCAAAATATTCACTAAAGACTGTAAAAATAATTAAAATATTTTTTTTCATGTGAATTTTTCCTTCTTATATTTTTAATGCTTATCCATTCCTCCAATTGAGAAAAATAAAAAATTATAAAAAATTGACAATAAAATTATGAAAAATATTAAAAAATACCAAATAAAATATAGTTCTACAAGAAAGTAATTTAGTCAATGAGAACGCTAACCGTGGTAAATAATGTTAAAGGATATATCAATATTTGTAAACGTGAATAACATTAAAAGATATGTTGATATTCGTAAACTGTGTATTGATATCTGTAAAATATATATTGATATTTATATTTGTTTGACATTATGTATGTAATATTCATCGCTTAATAACCGGTAATTACAAACATCTTTTAGTCAAAAGCCAACAAATTTTTTTTGGTTCTTGAATTTTAAAATAAGTCTACTAACACATCAAAATATACATCATGTCTACGTGACATATTATTATAAGGCAAAATATAAAAATAGATCCTACAAATTTTAATGTGTTCAAATTTATATAAGTATAATATACAAATGGGAAAAGCTATATGAACCAATACTATTTTAAACCAATATTAGACCAACGTCTAAACTCTTCGTTCTCGATTAAATTTTAATGATCCGAACCGTTCAATGTGTTTAAAACATGTTTTTAAAGGTACCAGCAAGAAATCAACTCAAAATATTACTAGAAAGGGCTTGATCCAAATATTGGTTCATAAAACAGTTCCTGTCAGCATTTTGAACCACTGTTTGGATCAAGCCATTTTCGGTAATATTTTGAGCTGATTTCTCGCGGGTACTCTTAAAAACATGTTTTAAACACATTGAACGGTTCGGATTATCAAAATTTCATCGGGAATGAAAAGTTTAGGCATTGGTCTAATATTGGTCTAAAAAAGTGTTGGTCCCTTGAGCGTCCCCCTATACAAATTTATATAAATATGATATGCAACGTGACATGTTAGTAGTATTACTTTAAATTTTAAGATGGTAATAATGGTAAAAGTACTAAACCATGATTTTTAGCATTTCCGTTTTAATAGTGTAGAAGAATCACAATAATGAGTTTCACATTTTTGTATTTCTTTTTTCGGGAAACTGTCAAGTCTTTTTCTTGTCCCCCTTGTTTGACCCTATCCCATCTTCATTGCTGCTCCGATTGACCTTATCATCTTCAAGAGGACAACGCGCAAATCGAACGGCCCAAACTCATCCCCAGAGTTAAAGCCAACAGATCACAACGTCCTGTTTGGATAATTACTCAATAGTCTCTCGCCTATTCAAGGTTATTCCGAATATTAGTTTTTAATAGATTCATATTAAACTCATATATTTAATCCTAAATTTCAAACAAATAAAAAGTTTATAGAGGTAGCGTTGCATTGTATCCTAACACCTGAATAAGTAATCCCAAATGATTGGTCTAAGTGAAGATCGAAATAAACGGTTAATCCAGACATCGTGAGGTTAAATCTTAACAAATATATATCTAGAGACAATCGAGATTTGTCCGGTTTTTAATTTTAAAATCCCAAAAATTAGTCGACAACAGATGAGGTATACTCCGAACTTACCAGATACTTGGTTATAAAAAAAAAAAGAAAAGAAAAATATTTGATCAAAATTTTTTATAAAATTTAAAATGAATGAATTAGATTTACTTGAATTTTAAATTGTAATAAATCGTAACCTTAGATTTCAAATTAAGAGATACTTCCGGAAAAAAACTTTTCAGAATCGTAGCACTCCTAAAAGAGAAAGTCTATATATACAGATTTGTATACACAGATCATGACATAAATGTGTCTATGTTCGTCGGATACACGTGGGGTCCTTGAATTATTAAGAACCCCATATGTATTCGACGAATTTGAATATATTTGTATCCAAATCTGTGTAGTAGCACTCCTAAAAGAGAAAGTCTATATATACAGATTTGTATACACAGATCATGACATAAATGTGTCTGTGTTCGTCGGATACACGTGGGGTTCTTGAATTATTAAGAACCCCATATGTATTCGACGAATTTGGATATATTTATATCCAAATCTGTGTACACAATTTGTGTACGTGGCATTGTTCCTCCTAAAAAGAAAACACCTGAATAAGTTTTCGAAGGTGGGGCCTCCACTCAACACCATTCGTCCCCCAAAGTCACACCACTGCCATCGACCTGCACAACCCTACCTCCACTATAGAGAGAGAGAGAGAGAGGGGGGGAGGGAGAGAGAACCAAAAAAAAGGAAAGGGTCGTTGAGGATGAATTGAGTGACTTGAGAGAAACCCTAAATTCTTTTATCACCGTTGAGGATATTATTTGCGCTTTCTGTAATGGATTTGTCTGCGGGTTCAGATCTCTGACGCAGTGAAATGGGTAGTAAGGAACTATATGTGTATATGCATGTGTATGTCTGAAGAAGGCATCCGTGTTTTTTTTTCGATCGGCGAAGGCATCATTGTTAATTGCACAGTTGGGGTGATGAATCATGTGCCCAGAGAGAGAGAGAGAGAGAGAGAGAGAGAGAGAGAATCGGGATGAGCGAGTGCAGATTTGATTGACAGAAGAGAGTGAGCACACCGCTGGCAATTGTATAGAAGAGGTATACCGTTGTGGGGTGCATGTGCTCACTTCTCTTCTGTCAGTTTTCTGTGCACTACCACCACTTGTGCTCTCCTCCCCATCATTATCCTCTCTCTCTCTCTCCAAAACGCGAAGGAGATGGATCAAGGAGGGCGACATGGATAGGCGCACAATTGATGATTAGATATATATCACACTGCCACTCCCACACCACAGTGTTTTAATTGTTTATTATGGCAAATCCTACATCTCACCTATGCGCTCTCTCTCTCCCTATTTTTAACTTTCGTGTATGTATAAATTTCTTTGCCGCTGGAAAAAATGTTTTTTCCCTTATGTAAGGCTATTTGTGTGACTGGATTTTCTCAATTCGGAGTATCGGAGAACAAATTCAGAGGTAAGATGATATGCCCTCCCCCCAAACCCAAGGAATATATTACCTATTACCTATTACCTACAGTTATATATGCATAGAAGTCTAAACATTGGTGATGGAGCTACGAAGCGTGACTTTTAATGCATCAGAAAGGAAGTGGGTTTTGAAGGTACACCTGTTAACTGTTCTGATTTCATTGAAAACCGTGATTTTCATTTTTGCGCTTTCTTTTGCTTCTGTGGGTTTTCTTGGGTCTGATTTTTTTTCTTTCTTTCTTCCCCATGTCTTTCTTCTGGTTCTTCTTTTATGAACACCGAATTGGTATGATTTGCTAAGATACTTCTGTTTGTGGCTGCAAAACTGGTGTTTCAATCAAGCATTTTATCTTTATAGAGGTCCGTGTATATTATTAGATTCAAAATGGGTATTCCAAAAAGTAAAAAGGTAAGAGGGTGTGTAGAGCATATGTTCCACGAAATATGAAGTATTCTCTGATCTGGATTTTGTTATGCTATCTTGAACTCTTTGCGGAAGGGGGGAGAGAGAGAGAGAGAGAGAGAGAGAGAGAGAGAGAGAGAGAGAGAGAGAGAGAGAGAGAGACCCATATGGGAAGATCGGAGGTGTGGAAGGTTTGGATGCAATCACTCATGGGCAAATACGCATACACAATGGCTCTGAACGAAGAAGAGATCT
Organism: Arctostaphylos glauca; assembly: GCA_019985065.2. Taxonomy (NCBI): domain Eukaryota; kingdom Viridiplantae; phylum Streptophyta; class Magnoliopsida; order Ericales; family Ericaceae; genus Arctostaphylos; species Arctostaphylos glauca. The sequence continues at coordinate 6,293,670 of JAHSPW020000002.1, forward strand.
ACAAATCTACAGGTTACAAACAATTGGTGGGATGGGCAAATACGCTTACACAATGGCTCTGAACGAAGAAGAGATCTACAAATATACAGGTTAGAAACAATTGGTGGGATGTCATAATTTTCCATTGTTTTTTTCTTTTCCTTCCATAATCTATTCACAAATCCTTGATATTCATAAGACCTTGCGTTCTAGTAGTTTTTGTTGTTGTTTTGGGGCCTTGAACATGATGCTACATTTTATTTGTTTTGGGGCTGGCTAGAGATATTGTGTGTTTCTCTGAAGGGTACCCAGATATCATGTCAGCTTGGATAAATTAAAATCCAAACTAGAATGGCTGATTGCCTTTGTCTTTAGAAGAATAAGGCACTATAGGAATCGTTTGTGAAGTGATGTAGTTTATGGTATTTTGTTATGGTAAATTGTGGTATTAGTTACGAATCAGTGGGTTGTATCTCCGAAAGGGCATATAGAGTTGCCTCTCTTGGGGAAAAAATGTATCCATTATCATAGATTGATTAAGCAAATGGGTTTGCTCAGAATTACAAATGGTAGTGGCCCTAATATGCCTTTTTGGGTTAGATAATGGTTAGAGTTCCAGGAGATGTGGTACATGGCATAGTAGTCGGCCAACGAATTGGAACGAAACTTGGGTTATAAATTCTCTTGCTTGTGACTTCCACAAGATAAATTACAGTAATAAGATCATGAGATGTTTAGGATTTCAATTATCTAGCGGCTGGTTGCTTTTCTGTAAGTTGAAATGCGCCTTGTATTGAATCCTGGTCAATATTGTATATGTTAAAACTTAATTTCACATGCTTATTTTGTGGCACTTCAATTCATTGGTAGGTATAACTGTACATCTAATATATTATTGACTTAAACTTCCCTTGGTCTATTTCATTCCAAATGCAAAATCTTGGAGCCTACTGCTAGATAGAAGTCACAACTTCACAATAATGTCATGTCAATCTTGGAGCCTACTGCTAGATCTATATCAAAATAGCTCCAAAGCTCTTCATCTCTTTCATCACGAGGCTTCCCAATTAATTCCTCACCTTCATTCACCAGAAAGGAAGGCATCATCATCAACACTCCCGGTTAGTGATCCTTGACTACTTCATTGCTCGCTTGTCTTTGTCACCTAGGCCATCACGGTATTGCCTTCCTTTATAAGACTTTTTTGTGTCTATATAATATGTGGCAGTAGCTTTGTTTGATAGGTAAACTAGAAAGATTTAGACCTAACTATTTAATGCGAGATTGCGACGTAAGCTGCAGATTTGTCTCTTGGTCGAGTTTCCTTTCTATAGTGATGTCCAATCTTGTTCGTCGTAATGGATTTTTGAGCTAGAGCTCATTTATGGAGGATTTTATGAGAGTTGGTAGTTATGTAGCGTGCAGTTTATCATTTCAAATAGTTTAGCTTGTATTATTATCTTCCCCAATTAACATTCCAAAGTTCGATTGAGCTCAACTCGAAATGCCCTACCTCCAATCACATGAAATATTGCATCTCTAGTGTCTATAGAATAAAAGAAAAACAATGTTTCTATTTCTAACAATTGGTGCCATATCTACCAAGGAATTGGATTGAGTGCAAGCACACAATTTATTCATTTTTCAAAAGTATTGAGATCTATCGGAGCACATGATGTTGTGATATATATATATATATATATATATATATATATAAATATATGCGAAAATCGAACAACTTCAACTAAGATGAGATATAGTTCCCTCTTGGTAGCAAATGATTTTTTTTAAAAATATGCTAAAGCATTGGTACTAGAATCCATGCATTAGGCATCTATGAATTGGGCATACTTAGCCTTACATTCAGTGGTTACCACTAAAGTTCATGATGAGAATAAAAATTAAGGGACAAAATGTAAAATGAGATCTGACAAACAAACAAGAAAACAATAAGGCAAGAAAAATGTTATCAGAGACTAATCAAAGTGTTTAGGGTTTATTACATTTACGGTTTACCCTAACTCGTATACACTATATATAGAGAAGCAATACAAGGTAAATGACAAAAATACTCTATTACTACTAAACACATACATTACAATAACTCTTACCACTCCCTCTCAAGCTGAAACATAAACATCATATAGACCTAACTTGTTGCCTAGTTGCTCTAATCGTGACTTGCATAATGACTTGATGAAGATATTAGTCAGTTGAGCGCTTGCAAACACGAAATGATCAGTGGCAATCACACCACTATCCACCTTCTTAAATAAGGTGGCAATTGAGTTCAATATGTTTGGTCATCTCATGAAACACAGGGTCAAATGCAACATGAATGACTGCTTGATTCTCACAATACATATTTATGTGCAACTACACATGAAAGCCTATCCCTTCAAGGAAGGTTCGTCCCCAAATAATCTCACATATTGTATATGTCATGGCACGATACTCAGTTTCTGCACTAGATTGTGCAACAACAGTTTGCTTCTTACTTTTTCAAATCACAAGATTATCACTTGGAAAAATACTATATCCAGTAGTTGATCTCCTATCAGAGGGTCCTCCTGTCCAATTTGAATCAATAAATGCCTCAACACGTAAATGACCATTGGCTTTGTAAAACAGATCCCATCCTTTAGATACTTCACAATATGAAAAACAACCTCCCAATGAGGAGTCGAGGTGCAGACATAAAATGACTCACTGAACTAACTGTAAATGAAATATCAGAACACATGATGTTAAGTTAATTTAAGTTACCAACCAATCGATGATACCAATCAGGATAAGGGAGCAACTCTCCCTGATTAACACAGTTTGACATTGAGATTCATAGGAGTATCAACAAGTCTCGATCCCACTAAGCTAATCTCCTTTAAAATATCAAGAATATACTTGCACTGAGACAAACCATTCCGTTCTTGGACGGAGCCAACTAAGAAGTATCACAGTTTGCCCAAATTCTTGGTGTAAAACTGTCGTTGTAGTAACTCTTTCAACTTGGCAATGCCTTGTTGATCATTACTGGTAATGATGATATCATTCACATAAACAATCGGCAATCTTTTTTCTCAGTCAGATGTAAGGAAAAATTGAATGATCTGATTAGCAATGCTGCATGCCAAAGGAATTCTGGACGATGCAGTGTTTGTGCCTTGAAGGGCAGTGTTTTTTCTCTTGTGGGTAGTGTGTGTTAGGTAGTGTTTTGCCTTGTTTAGCCTTATTTTTTGTTGGTTGCTTTTGTCTATCTTTTGAGTTGGTGCCTCTCCAACTATGGGATAGCTGTGTTGTTCTAGTGCCCATTTTTAATATACTTATTTTAGCGTTTAAAAAAAAAAAACGCTGCATGCCAAACTATAAGACAACTTTGACGACTAATTGCGACAAGAACATTGACTAGGACCATGATGATCATAAGATCAACAATTGTAGGATACTCAATTTGCTTTTCCTTTCAAGCATATTAGTTCTTTGTTTTGTTCATTTGATCCCTAAAACCCAAGTTGCTAACTGCGATCAAGCCAGAATTGGGATCGTGCAATAGACTTAGAACATAGAACCCATGACCAAATTTTGGTAACACTATCGACCCACAACTTTATATGTGCAAGAGTTGTGTGTGACTATGGTTTTACTATCAAATTAACTAAGGGCTTTCATGACATGCTTTGGTCCTGAATGTCTTCCAGTGATCTTCAAGCCTTAGAAGAAGTCGTGCCCGCCCAGACATCTGCAACACCTCCCATGTTTGTTTTAATATCAGAAAAATAGAAGGAAGATATTGCCCCATTCGGCGACTTTCACGGTCACCCTCACTGAATCGACTTGAATTTGCTCGTTATATGTTTTTCTATCATTCATGGAAATAAAATTTACCATGTTATCCTAATAGAAAACAATAAGCTACCATCTCCACGCATGCAATGTGATGGGAGTTATTGTTGGTGGGAGAGAAGATATCAAACACAAACACACTTTATTAACAATACAAAATCTCTCACATACACACATATCTACCCCGTTTGGATTCTCTCTCTATCCCATAAATATTATAAACACACAATGTATCTAATTTATATAGCAAATGCATTATTCAACTCTGAACCACTTGCTCAATCACACACCCCTCATGTGCTTTTTAGCTCATCGATGCCTCATTTATAGCTAGCTTGGGACATCAGATTTAAGTGCATCTTCTCCTTTGTTTCTCAACCTCATGTCACAAAGACCCTGATCGATCGGCAAAAGTGTCACTAATGCACTGGCTAAATTAGTATTTTATATTGAAATTGATCATTGCCTCAAGAATGTAGAAAAGTAGAGCGGCAAGACAGAGTATCGATCCACGAAGATTATTCAGAAGGTTGTCACGAGACTTGTAATTGTAGCGTTTCAGATGCTAACCTCAAATTTGGAAAAATTTTAATGTCTAAATCTGCAACGAACTCAAGAATTGATTAAATAAGAAAATAGGCTAGATCTTTGGAATCTATTCAACCTAGATTTCGGTAGTCAACATCTTCTTTTTAATAACTCAATCAAGAATTTAGGTCAGAGAATCTTGATCAGAAGATTTTTTTGATGAAACTAATTTAATTGGAAAGAATGTGTTCTTAAATTAATTTTGTTCAATAAACATTATGTCAAATCAAAGGAGCATATCGACCCAAGTATCAAATGTACCAAATTAATGGCGATAATTGATCAAGTGTTTAACACTCCTTATTTGATTAAAAAATAACAACTTGAATCAATTTAAGAATAAACGGTGAAAAATAATTGAGAAGATGTTAAAAACCTAAATCATCAGATGAACATCATCCTAGGATCTTACCTAAAAGATTTAGCCTAACATATTAAACGCAGAAAATAAATAAATAAATTGAAAACATAATGCAAGAAATCAAATAGATCTTACTTGAAGAAATCTTGAACGAATCTTGAATTAAAAACTGTTGAAACTAAATTATGTAATTGAAAACTAGAAAAAAAACTAGAAAGAAAACAAATAAGAAAAGACTAAGTGGTTAGGTTTTTTGATCTAAGTCTAAAAGGCCTTTAAATAAGGAGAAACCTTAGAAAGAATAGGAAAACTATCCTAAAAAGATAAGTACACTAAACTAAATATTCAGGAAATGAAAAGAAAGGAAACAAAAATAAGAAAAATCTGGAATCCGCGCAATCTTTACCGGTTAGGCTCTAACCCTGACCGGTCACCCGAAGCCACTGAAAAATTATGTTTTGTTATTCTAGGCCTGATTTGATGGTTTGACCTAATGATTAGGTCAGGTTCCTTCCTTTTTGCATGTGACTTGATGCCTCCTCCGCGTGACTTGATGTCTCAACTTGCGTGACCGGATGATCTGGTCAGGTTTCTCTTTCTGCACACGTGACCTAATGAATAGGTCAAGCTTCTTCCTTTCAGCTCCTGGATGACTTGATGAACATGTCACCAGGTTGCCTTATTGAATCTTAAATTTCCTTCTTCCTTCGGACTTCACATTACCCTCGGGCCTTTGACACTTCATCCAATTGCACTCAATTTATCACTCAGGGTGTCAGACTCACTTCGGAACATTCGGGACATCAAGATATAATCACCAAACACCCTTTTTTCATAAAAAACCTGCAAATGGACAAAAACTATCAAATATGTATTATCGGATAAAAACGATGATTAATCAATACACGTGTGCCACATTAGGACACATTAAGCCGCTATGCATGACATATTGCGGTCACAACATACACCCAACTTGTGGATTGCTAGTCCCTAGCAACTATAACTCCAGAAAAAGCTTAAAGACAACAAAAACAAAACCAAAAAATAACTACTTAACTACAACTCGACACAAAACGACCTACGAAACATACTTCCTCTGTATCAACCACAAGTCTCAACACATATGCATGATAAAAATTCGAGACTTCGGTGTCCTTCCATTCAGGTACGCTGTCAAACAAAACATCCACTCAAAGTTTGAACTTATTACGAACTAACACGTGTTAACAAATGTATGCAATTCAACGACCCATGCAAACTTCAATTTTAAACCTCACCGGATACTCTCTCAGAGAATATTGATTCTCATTATCGCAACAACTATCCCAATGATTCACACATCATATTTGAAAGAATACAAACGCTTAGGCAATAGTTTATGCAGTGAACCTATGCTCGAATGAAAAGAAAATCATGGAATATGCCAACTCGACTCCTGCAGACACAACGCACAAAATCATGCCAAATCCAACTTACACATGGGATCAATTGTAGGGCTTTCAGGCTTGTAATGACCTTGGGCGTCAAATGATGGTAAAGCTAAATTACCATCGGCGCCTATACTAGCTTGGGTCAACTCCCCGATAGTCAACACTACTTCCTAACTACCCATGTCACTTAACTCACAATTACTCCCTCCCGATTATCTTTTCCTGTTTTTGCTCCTTTGAAATCTGAGGCTTAAAACTGCTGTATGACTACTTGAGAAGGCTTGATTTAGTGTTCAAGCACAAGTTTTGGAACTTGGTTCCTTCAGAAATTGGATGGGGACTGTTCAGTTCTTACTTCTCTCTTTCTTGAGGTTGCGTGGTGTACCTGAGAAGGCACATAACCTTTTTATACTTTTGGATCATGGTGATCATCTTGAATGGAGGAGATCACAACATGGTTGATTTCAGTTTCACCAACGAAAGAGTTTGTCAATTCCTCGGGGGAAATTTGGAGTTTTTTTTGTGGAGATCGGGCATTGGGCATTGGACATTCGACAAAAAGGTTTGTGGTTGGTCGGGTGGTAATGGTTCAACAACGGGCGCCTCATTTTCCGCGCTCCCAATTTCTTCTTCTGGGAGGAGTGGGTGCAGATACTTGACCTCGAAGGAATCTACAAATGTGGCCTCTTCACCAGTGAGGCCAATGTCAAGAGGATCAAGGACTAAAGGAGGTACACTCAAGGACTTGCTAGCAGCTTGTCAAAAGGTAGCTTTTCAAGAGTAGGTTCCCACAGAACTTTCTACAACATAGTTTCCTAGTGATCATCTAAACTCAACGAGGTCACAACGGGGTAATTTTCAGCATCACCCAAGAAAGCATATGTTAGATTTGAAGGTGGTGGTTTAAGGTCTAGTTTGGGTGGTGGGACACTCGAAAGACAAGCTTTGGGTTTGATTGGGAGTAGTCCTTCAACTTTGGGTTCCCACATGTCCTTTCTCATAACCTCTACTTCCTCGAGGCGAGCATATAGATACTCCACTTCTTCTTTTTTGGTTGTGAATATGTCATTCGGATTATTTTCCCAACTGATAGAACCTCCCTTTCAGACAGATTAATGATCGAGTTCGAGATCGTATTATGAAGAGTAGTCATTTCGTCTACCCTGTCTCACCGCCTCGCTTACCTTGTACTACTTACCCTCTGCGAAATTGAATCACACACCTAATACTGTGGCTGAATTAGGCGACACCCATGACACTCCCCACTATGATAGTGCGAAAGTAGAATTCGGATTAGGCTCGTATTTCGTATTTATTTTTTTTGGTATTTATCATTTAGGACTAGGCTTTGTGTTTGTCCTTTTTTTATTTAGTCTATAAAACCATGTTGTATCATTATTTTGGTTAATCAATAAAACATAGAATGACAAAATAGAGTTTTCTCTAGTTTATGGTGCCAGAGCATTGTACATGTCTCCCTCGACATCGTATGTCTCTGTTGTTTGAAGACCTCTCTGATGATTGTATATTCTAACCTTTCTTTATCGCATATTCTAAGATTGTCCATCACAATTTCTATACTTCACAACCATGATCAGACCACCGGCAACCTCCGCGACCAGTGATGACCTTCGCTGGATACCAACAATTGTTGTTTGTCCATCATGATCTCTATACACCCAGCCCTCATCAAACCACCGACATCATCCACGACCAGCGACGACATTCGCTAGACATCTCAACCCTCTGTATCGACGTTCTGGTCTCTCTCTCTCCTACATACACTATTTCTTTGTCTTCTTACTCTTGTCAACCATCGGCAATCATCGTTGGACCTCTAAAAAGCTTCGATAACCTCTAGTTTTACCAGATCTGTAAGTCTCCACCACTCTGATTTCTGCAATGTTCTGATTTGGCTCACTTCCATCATGTCAGATGATAAACTACAAGTTATCAGTATGCGATTGACCGGGAACAATTATTCTTACTGGTCAAATGTTATGAAAAACTTTATCGTTGGCAAGTAATTTTGGGGATATGTTGATGGTTCAGTATTGTAGCTTTTTGATTCCAAAATACACGGGCATGCCACTGTACTTGCAAAATGGAACATGGAGAATGCTTGAATTCTTACTTGATTTCACAATTCTGTAGAACAAAGTATTGGCATGAATGTTTCTAAATATGATAAATCGAAAAAAGTGTGGGACTACTTGCAAACCATGTACCTTGAATCGAATTTTGCTAAACTCTATGAACTTAAAATGTCTATTCGAAGTACCACTTGGAAGGATAAGTCGATTCAAGAGTTTTATAATGAGATGACTAATTATTGGGATCAATTAGCTCTTATGGAATTTGCAGAGCTCCAGTTACTTGATAGCTATGTGTACTATCGCGAGAAACAACGTCTTGTGAAGTTTCTTATGGGTCTTCGAGATCAGTTCGAACCTCTTTGCGGGGCAATTTTCATTGGTCCCCCTTACCCTCAGTTGATGATGCAGTTCGTGAACTTATTACCAAGAAAACTAGGTTCGAAGTCGCTTATGCTACATCTCCCGCTTAGCCTGTATTTGCTGCTCCAGTTGCTCCATTTAGTCAATATTTGGCTCCTATCCTACCTACTCCTGTGTCGTATCTGATTCAAGTTACTAGCAAGCCAAAACTGCGAGTTCCTATGGATGAATGTAGCTTTTGTCATTAGAGTGGTCATTGGAAGAATGCGTGCTCAAAACTTGTACAAATTAAAGGGCGTAGTTATTCTCATTCATCTTCTCAAGCACCACATCAAACCCATCGCCCTCTACGAACTCTTGCAATTTCTACCCTTGGAAGGGGTCCATCCTCACTCTCATTTAAGCAATATCAACAGCTTCAGCCTTTCATAGTTGCCGTCGAAAAGGGTTTTCGACTAGCTTCTGCTATGACCACTATTCACCCAGGTTTGCATGGTTTTAACACCATAGATATTCTACCCACAACATGGATTTTTTATTCTGGTTCTTCACATTATATGACCCCCCATTTAACTCTCCTTAGCATTTGCATTTTCCCTACTTCTCCCATTAGTATTGCCACCACAAATGGATTCCTATTCCTTATGCATGTTGTTCTGTTGGTTCTATTCTCCTTACCTCATCTTCTTTACTGTCCATCCCAAATGTCTTCTATGTACCTCAATTGTCTTTAAGTCTTCTTTCGATTAGCCAATTATCTTATTCGGGTTTTGGCACTTTGTTTTCTTCTTCTGGTTGTTTTGTGCAGGATTGGGTGTTCAAGAAGCAAATTGGGACCGACCGTAAAGTTGGCGACCTCTACACTCTGGAGAGCTTGCACATCCCTATGGAGTCTACTCCCACTCATAGTTGTAAAAGGCGCGCCTAGGCGCGCGCCTAGGCTCGAGGCGCACCAAGGCGCACCCCTTGCGCCTGATATGGTCCGAGGCGAGGCGATTGAAGAAGGCGCGCGCTTTAGGAGCCTCGGCGCAAAAGGCGCGAGGCGCCCCAGGCGCGCGCCTGTTTGAATTTAAGGTTTTTGGGTATAAATTTGTGCGTCTCTCTCTCTGCCTCTGCGCGGCTCTCTCTCTCTCTCTCCCGGACCTGCGCGACTCTCTCTCTCTCTCCCGGACCTGCGCGTCTCTCTCTCCCGATCTGGTTTGGTGGCGGCAGGTCTGGTCCGAATCTCTCTCTCCCGATCTGGTCCGAATCTCTCTCTCTCTGTACGTAATACGTATATATCAGTATATATATTAGTATATATATCAGTATATAATCAGTATATATATATTAGTATGTACTGATATCTATTATATATAAGTATGTACTGATATCTATTATAATCAGTATATCTAATGTATAATACTAATCATATCTAATGTATCAGTATGTACTATGTATAATACTAATCATATCTAATGGATTCTATATATATATATCAGTATATACATATCTAATGGATTCTATATATATATATATATATATATATATATATATATATATATATATATATATATATATCAGTATGTACATTGTAGTGATATCTATTATATACATTAGATATACATTAGTATATACATTGTTTTTTTTTTCTTCACTAGGTGCGCCTCGCTTCAATAAAGCCCGCGCCTCGCCTTGCGCCTCGCGCCTAGGCTCCAGAAGCCCTTTGCGCCTTTAATAACTATGCTCCCACTGGCTTATAGTCTTTTTCGTTGGATGAGAAATCCTCTCCCTTTTATCTTTGGCATTCTAAATTAGGCCATTTATCTAGTGAGCGTCTAAAACCTTTAGTTAAGTCTAGACTTTTGGGTCAAATCTCTTTTAGTAACATTTCTAAGTGCAATGGTTATAAATTTCCTAAAATATTTGTCTTGCTATTTAATAAAAGTAACTTTGTTTATATGTCCATATTGATTTGTGGGGTCCTTCACCAATTGCATCCATGGGTGGTTCTATGTATTATGTCTCGTATGTTGATGATTATCGTCACTATACATGGGTTTATTTATTGACACACAAATTTGATTTTTCCAAAGTTTACCGATATAGATCGTGCCCAAGATGCGTAGGCCCATGGGACCTAAGTCCAAAAAAATTGAGCCAAGAGGGGGCCCGCGAGCCGAGAATGACCATGAAACTCGCGAGGCTATTGTTAAGAGGCCCCGAACCGAGAAAAGGTCGCAAGCCCCTAGGCACAAGGTCAATGTAGGCCGGGCGACGGCAAACCTCATTCTCCGTGAGCTCCATGGCCCAATGCCGACGACGGTCAAGGGCGGCAAACTTCACGTTTCAAGTTTCAAGGCCCGAGATTGGAGTGGGGAAACTTCACGACCCAAGCACCTCGGGGACTCGGGATTGCAGACTGAATATCAGGGCCAGCCACGGCCATGTATCAGGCAGTCGAGAGACAAATGAAAGAGGAGGACGAGGACGCGATCCAAGCAGATCCCGAGGTCCAAAATAACAGTCCTGACGCTTGCCCGCTTGAGCTGCGACAGCAGAGCTCGGGCGAATGGGCCAAGGAGATGGGATGACAACAGTCGGGGAGGGACCAAGCGCATGGTCTCCCGATCCTATTCACAAGAAAGAAATGGGACTAGTGGATAGGTGGCTTCAAAAAAGGAGGAGTCGCCGTGGGACTTACAGTAACCGCGAGTCATAGCGGGGGTTGGGCCAACGTGATTAGACATTTCAAGAAAGGGACACGTGTCAATTATACATTGGGACACTTGGCACCAGAACATAGGCCAGGTGTGCCTATATATACTTGACCCCTCATCTCAAATCAATTGTTGTTGACTCATTGATTAGACATTTGAAGATTTTGGAGAGAGACTCCCTTTAGACTTGAGAGAGATCTTCTTCCAGTCTTTACCTAGTCTACTCTCTAGAGCTTATCTCCCACCTACCTTCCTAGGCCCACTTCAAGGTTAGAGAGAGTTGTCATTCTCTTTCTCCTAGTGTTTGCCTATTCCTTCACGCTTTCTAGTTCTTCTTCTTTCTCTTTGACTAACCAGATTTTATTGTTCTTAAACTCTCCAGCATATTTTTTTTGAATATTCTCACACGGTCGAATACATCCCTTACAATTGCAAATTTCACGCTATGGTGCAAACCCAGTTCTCTATTTCGGTGAAATCCTTCGGTCTGATTTAGGTGGGGAATAATTTCTCTTTGAATTTTATGATTTCTTAGCAACCCATGATGTTCACCAATCCTCTTATTTTGATACTCCAACCCAAAACAATCGAGCTAAGAGAAAGCATCGTCATCTCTTTAGACATTGCTTTCTCTCTTCTTCTCTCCTCCTCTATTTTCTCTGTATTTTGGGGAGAGCTTATCTTTTGAATCGGATGCCTACCCCATTCTTTTTGGTAAGCGCCCGTACAAGCGTCTCTATGGTGCACTTCCTAATTTTTCCTTACTTCGCGTATTTGGTTCTGCTTGATTCGTCCTTCTCCCCAAGTGCGACCGCAGTAAGCCTAATTGTTGTACTCTCTCCGTTTCCTTAGGATATGTATCAATCAAAAGGGTTGTCGTTGCTATGACCCAGTGACCAAGAAATTATGTGTCTAGGCATATCACTTTTCTCGAGCGTTTGCCATATTTCTCCCTTCCACCTACACAAGCACTTGTTGCTAAGGAGGACTTAGTTCTCATTGATCTTTTCCGGCTGATGTGTCTTCTGAGGAATATATCTTTACCCTTGAGGTCTTTGACCTTTCTACTACTTCTTCTACTCCGTCTCTCCTTCCCTCGTTCCTCCATTTCCCTTCGTTTACTCTTGTCGTCGTTGCAGCTTTTCTAGTTCATGTCTAGGCTCCCAACCCTACTGCTCCTCCATTTGCCTCCTTAGATCCTAATCCGTCTAATCACCGTTATTCTACTCATGATCGGCGTCCCCCGGTAAGACTTAGTTTGACTAAAGAAGAATAAGGGTATTAAGAAAAGGGGTTTCTCAAGGATCTAATACCTCCGATCTTTACCGTAGGTGCAAAAGAAGAATGAAAAAAGCAAAAAAAAAAAACATAACCTCCGATACGATAAACAGAATAAAACCACATTGAAATCCTAATTGTACGACTTTGCTATGATGTCCTTCCGACGTGGATTCACATAGAACATGTTTATCTTCTTCTTACCATTCTTTTCTCTCTCGTATTCATACTTATTTTGAATCCAGGTCATATAAAGAAACTTGTAATGATCGTAATTGAGTGCATGCTATGAATGATGAGCTTACTGTCCTTGATAAAACTCAAACTTGAGATTTGGTATTTTTGCCTGTTGGTATAAATCTCATTGGCTACAAATAGGTCTACAAAGTCAAAATTCGTTATGATGGCTCTTTGGAGGGGTTTGCTCAAGAATATGGAATTGATTATGAGAAAACTTTTGCACTTGTTGCTAAGATGACCACCATTCGCACTTTGATATCTGTGGTTGTTGTGCACGAGTGGCCTCTCTTTCACTTGGTTGTTAAAAATACATTTCTAAATGAGGTTTTGTTTGAAGAAGTTTATATGAACCCCCTCCGGGCCTTTCTCGTTCTTCTCGGCATATTTGCCATCTTTGTCAAACAATCTCCGCGTGCTTGGTATGAGCGGTTCCACTCTGTTGCTCTACAGATTGGTTTCCAATCTAGTACACATGACTCGGCTCTCTTTATTCGTCGCTTTTCTACAGGGTTAGTTCTTCTCCTATTATATGTGGATGACATGGTTATCACAAGTTTTAATTCTGCTGCCGTTAGTGAGGTCAGATCTCATATTTTTCGCGAGTTTGAGATGAAGGATTTTAGGTCTTTTTCGTTACTTTGGGGGTATCGAGATTACTTTGTGTCCAAAGGGTTATTTCTTATTCCAGACCAAATATGCCACTGACAACAAAGGGAGGTATCGAGGTAGCTTCGTCTCCAAAGGGTTATTTTTTATTCCAGACCAAATATGTCACTAATGCTCTCCATCGTGCTCATCTCACTGACAACAAAGGTTATTAACACTCCTATTGAGTTGCATGCCAAGTTCTCTACTTTTGATGGTGTTCCCTGGCTGTTTGGTATACCTTATTGTGACTCACCCTGACATTGCTTATGTCATTCATATTGTTAGCCAGTTTGTCTCTGCCCCCTGCTCTACCCATTGGCTTGCATTGCTTCGTATCTTGTAGTATATTCGACGTACTATCTACCAATGTTTACTGCTTTCTTCCACCTCGAGTTTGACTCTTCAAGCCTATGCTGATGCTGATGCGGCTAGGAATCTCACTGACTGCAAGTTCACCTTGGTTTTCTGCGTCTTCCTTGAAGAAGCAATCCGTTATCGCTCGTTGTATTGTTGAAGTTGAATATCGTGCTATGGGCCAAGCTACTGCCAAAATTGTTTAGTTCCGCTGGCTTTTGTCTGATATAGGAGTTACTCTTTCCTCTCCCACTCCTCTTTACTTTGATAACAAATGTCTCATTTAGATTGCCCATAATTGTGCTTTTCATGAACGCACAAAGCATATCAAGTTTGATTGTCATTTCGTCCATCAGCACCTTCAGTTCGACACCATTGATCTACCTTTTGTACAGTCGTCACTTCAGTTGGTTGGTTTCTTCACTAAGACTCACATGATTGCTCAATTTCGTTTTCTCCTTGGCAACTCACGATGTTCTCCGCCCTTACAGCCTTCTTCGAGGGGGTATGTGAAAGTAGATTAGGATTAGGCTCGTATTTCGTATTTATCTCTTTTGGTATTCATCATTTAGGATTAGGCTTCATATCCTCTTTTTATTTAGTCTATAAAACCATATTGTATCATTATTTTGGTTAATCAAGAAAAAATAGAACAGAGTTTTCTCTCGTTTCAGATAGCACTGCACACCACAGTTTCCAAACATGGTCACAATGAAGAAGAGAGTGGTCCTGAGTTTCTACTTCCCTCTCACATAATTTACATAGAGCATTATGCGGCTCAATAATTCCCCTCGTTGGCAAGAGCTCCCTCATTTTGATTCTACCCACCCATGCTAACCACGCGAAGCACCATATCTTTGGGGGGCAGGATTTGAGCCAAACACATTTTGGAGGAGGGAATTGGTCCTGCCCCAGTTGGTGCATAACTGAGTTGCATAAAGCTTTAAAAACCCCCACCTCCACTCTAAATCATCGTCTCTTTCTGATCGTTGTTGCACAAAGTTGTTTTCTCCCTATGAATGCCGCTTATGTCTCCCCTGTGATACTTGGTAATGCCAAAATCTGTTGGTTAAGACTTTTGATAGTATTTTATAATGCAATTAACGAAGCTGATGGGTTGACAATCAGAAAATAGCATTGGGTTATCTACTTAAGGGGTAAGGACAAGGAATGTGCAATTCATACCTGCCGATGATTTCTCCTTCTCCCAGAGTTCTCCAAATAATTTCTTGATGTCATCTTTAAGGAATGGCCATGCCTTCTTTACGAAGTTGAAGTTGAAGCCATCCTGCCAAGGGCTTTAAGACTATGGCACTCTTTCAATGCTCTATCAATTTCCTCCTGCAGAAAACGTGTCTCCAATTGTTCTGCTTGGTTAGTAGTTAATATTTCGCCCTCCAATTCTGGTTTGCTCCTCAATCCTTCCCTGAAATTTTGTTGGTAACGATCAACTGTTGCCCATTTGATATCATCTGGTTTGGTTAGTAGAATAGATTGGAATGACATAGCTCCAAGATAGCTTCTTTTTAACTTGCTATTGGCTATCACTTGAAAGGATCTAGAATTTTTGTCTCCAAGCTTCAACCATTGGACTCTATATTTCTGTCTTTATAGGCGCTTTCATTCATTCTTTATGGCTTCCAATATTCTACTTTCAACCCAGTTCTTTCTTCCAGTTCCCTTTGGTTTAGATCTCTTGATTCAGCCAGCAGATTCCATTTATGAAGTTGGGATTGAAATGATTGTAGCTTTAGAGTGATATCATCAAACTCCATCTTGTTCCATACTTTAAGTCTGCCTTTGTTTCCTTAAGTTTGTCGACTATTGTAGCTCCTGCAGTGGCCAAAACTACTGTCTTTCCAAACCTTATCTGCTACCTTGAGGCAATTAGGGTCAGAGAAGGCCCCAACCCCTATTTTCATCTGTTATTTGATGATCGGTACAAATCTAGGCAGACCCCACGGTATGAGTTTTTGTTCAGAACATATCAAGGGCTCTTATTATTGTATTTTGAGGGAGGTGCGTTCACCCGAATGAAGAATTTGTTTTTGTCCCGGCTGCATTAATGTTCTTGTCCTCTAGAATGAATTAAGAAGTTGTCATCATTATCTTTTGGCCTGAATTTGTCACAAGGACTTGAAATGAACCAAATTAGTGGGACTCTTAATTGAATGTAATGACTAATCAGCTCAATGTTTGCTCCAATGGTGAGGGCCTCCTTCCAAATAGAAGTGTAGGTGGCAAGCAGTAGGTCGAGGAGTAGTATTAAATAGAACTTCAGGACCTGGTTGTTAGATCAGTGAAGTGAGCGAAGGCCCTAGCTAATTGATACCGGTCCGAGCGGTACCCTTCTATTACTGACAGTGCTTTAAGGACCCTTGTTTGAATGTAGACTATTGAATTTCAACTTCGAGCGCTCATTTTGAGAAAATATTTTCTTACTTTCTTTTTCCTTCTGCTTTTCATGATGAATATTTTTTGGGCATAGTTCTGCATATTGCAGAAAATGTGATACAACGAGGGAATGCAGCAAAATGACAGGGAAATTTTTAAACGGTCAAGTGAGATCTTTCAATCTGAGCCTAAAATTTGCCTTATGGGCAGCAACCTTGTTGTTCATTTTGGTTTTTCCTTTGTCTTTTAGTTTATATTTAGGTTAAATCTCAGAAGAGGGCACCAGCTGAAATTTCGTTGTTGGATGCCATACTTGATTACTTGTCCGCCACTTGTGTCCTTTACATGAACTTATTCAGCGATCTTACCACGATTGTTCTGATTTTGGTTTCACATTACTTGTCGCCTTTATAAACTTCTTTTTATTTTTCTTGCACCTCACTTTTTTTACTGTAACTTATTCTTCCTCAGGTTTTCGAATAAGAGCCAAGAGCATCCAGTTCAAACAGAAGCAATTACTTGTTCGAACAAGCAAGCATATGATACATGGCAGAAGCCACAGACTATATGCAAATGGTCTTTTATGACAGGTATAGGAGGTTTCGTTTTTTCTTTTTTTCTAGTGCTAATAAACTGATCAATGGAATTGTTAAATCAAATGTGTGGGTGAATTTTAACGATGGTGAAGTTGAGGTCCAAACACATTACGTAATTGAGACAGGTTAAAGCAAAGGCGATGTTATTTTTTGATGTCATGATATCTAAGAAGCACTAACCCCTGATATGACAAGTTGGCACAATAATTTCAGAACAAATCAAGAAACCCTCTGCTTGAACACAATGAATAATAGATCATGTGCTTTAATAAGATAATCACTAGTTGATGTTTGGAATACCTTCAAAATTTATCATATCGAAGGCAATGAATCATTTTTCATGTTCTACCTACTCGAAAGGAAGTGTAAACAACAAGAGCTAAAATTTGTTGCAATTAATTTAATAAACAAATTGGAAGTTTTGGTAATGGAGATTGTTAGAATTAGATAATCTAAAAGAGGGGATTCATAGGTTTATGCGTACGTTCTACTTGTTTTACTATTGGATCAAGTTTCCAAACTTGTACGCCTTTGTACGAGTATTTAATTAAGTAAAATGGAGACGTGTGCCCCCAAGTGTTTGCAGCATGTTCGGTTATAAGATGTTGATACAAGACATGGACACGCGTTTAGGTAAATGTGGGACACGTGTCATGGAGTGCTTAACACTTACACGACCACCTTTTCAGATGTTATTTTCTCTATCATGCATCATGGAGAAAACATTTTACTTTTTGTCCCTCCTGAATATTTTCTCCGATAGAATTTCTTTGAGAGGAAGAACTTCTTTTGGAGGAAGAAGGTTTACAGGAATTCAGTGATCATGGGGTATTACATATATCATGGGAATCAATAGTAGAGCTTGTTTAGCAGCATGGTAAAAGCGTTTGGAAATTAATAGGATTTTCCTTTAAGGATGGGAGCATATTTCAAAGATACCGTGACAAATTATTTTTCTCTCCAAATACACGTCCATTAACAAGTGCATCGTATTTGTTGTTCGTTTGCAGTTAACATTTTTAAAGTGGGAAACACAAACGGTTGGTATTTTTCTCGTCGGAGTTCATTCCTTCAAAGTAATGTTCAGGACTTGACGTGGATTTCCAGGTCTGATATGTAAGCTGCTTATTTTTTAGCTGCCCAAGAGTTTGTATAGGTACAATTGGGATTCCATGGGGAAACATAAATTGCAGTCTTTAGGATATTTGTCACTAGGAAATGCTGTTGCGATAATTGTGCTACCAAGAAGAAATTCCATGAGAATCTACTTGAAATAGAAGAATTAGACAAACAGGTACTGGGAATTTAACTAGTAAAGCACCAGTTCCCTATAGTAGAAATTTTAGATGACGAATTCAATTTTTCTGGATTGACTTACTAAAACTGCATAATAACTTACTGGATAGAATTGCCGATATGCTGCTGATGATGGTGCTGGTCAGTTGGTGGAGTTATTAGGATCTAAGCTTAAGTTTTGTCCTGATATTGTTATCTAAGGATGCTGGTAGTTCTAGGTAGTTTTAGTTGTGGTTTGGGATGTATGGTGTATTCGACTAGGATCATACTGACATCCCTTTGTTTAATTTGGATTTCATGCATTTTCCTTTTGAATGGTTTATGGTAGGTATGCGGTATGCCCTAAGCAATGTCTTCTGTCTTTTGGTTGGCATCTTACCAACCTTGTAGCCTTTTCGGGGATTCAAGTAGCATATAATTGTCGGTCACCCGGGTGTCAACCTAGTTGGGATTCGTGTTTAGCCGTTGTAATGCTGTCATGCTTGATTTTCTTTATAACCTTTGTAATCCTTATTCAAAGATTAATAGAATTCTTTTCTTTTTTTTATAAGAAAAAAACTGCATAATAATTTTTCCCCGGCCACTAATGCATCCCATTCTTGGTGGGTAATGCTAAATTGTCACTGGTAGAGGGGATACTCCTATGATTCGTTTTCTGCCCCTTTGTGGGGTATGCGATTACTCATTTTTTCAATCACTTATTTTAAAGTTTATGCAACACTTTTCCTTGCATTTGGCAGTAAAAACTGTGCAGTAGCTGGGAAATTTCACTCTCTCCAAGTTGTGCTAAGAAGTTATAAACAAAGTTCATTTTTTGGCCTGGTAAGCTACTGATTCACTTGAGCCTTATTTACAACATTATATGATGAGGGGTTCAATTTTCTATTCACATCAGATATTTTGATTATGGATTACAGTTATTCGATGATCTTCATGTTATTGCATGGGTAACCATTCCTCTCTGATAATGTTTTTAGGTACGAAAAAGGGTACTTTCTATTTTAGTTTCTTAGAATCATTGGTTAAATGAATCATAGCATCAACCACATTGATTAATTTCTATTTTAGTTTATATTCTAGATAGCATTTGTTAAATAGTCGAGCTCAAATACACATTTTCACAAGCTTGTTATTTGTTAAGATTTCAAACGAGCTCGAGTCAGTTCATTTATAGGCTAGGCTTACTACCACCTAAGTAGAGTAGAACAATTATTATCTCGATTAGAATTTGGAAAGAAGTCAATAATAGTGCCCGGTAGTTGGGTGAGATTTTCAATCATTTTATAATTTTTCAATTCTTGCGGATTTGATTGCTAATATTCTATAACTTGAGGCCTTTACATGTTATAAAATTAAACAAATTGAGAAAAAGCATTTAAAAAATTGCCTCACATTTAAATACCTTCCTCAGAACATTCATTACGAAGATATATAAAGAGAGCTTGTGGTACTGTTTCAGCCATTTTCGTCCAAAACGATGCCTTTTTGGGGCCGCACATTTTCCAAAACAGTAGATAATAAAGATATTTTGAATGTGGTTTAAGTCTTTACATTTTGCTATGCAGATTCAGGAATGTTATTGAATGGATGAAAGGCCAATATCATATACATATGCACCTTGGATCGATTCCAGTTCATGAACTACTGGCATATCCAGTTTTGGTTGGAGAAAAGCAAATTCAGGGGGCTGTAGTGTAGTGCGCGTGTAGTACTGACCAAAAATATGGTAATTTTTTGTTCTCTTTTTTCTCGAAACTATATTGTTTTGAGTTCATGCATTTTGAGGAATAATTCATGGAAAAAATCTAAACGACATAGTTTTGGAAGCAAAGTTGACAAAATTACGTCATTTTGTCCATATACAAGCCTAAAATAAGTGTTAGAAAAGTAATAGTGACAATGTAATAGTTGCAATAGTTAGACAAAAATTGTTATTTGGCAAGAGGTACAATACTTGTTTTTGTTAGTGCCCATTAAGAAATGACATATCTATTGAGAAAAGGTCATGACTTTTGGAAGTAATTTTGAATATGGTATTCTTTGAGTCTGGTGTCCTTTGGAATAGGTTTGATGGCTTTTCACACAGCCACATGCTTTTGGGAATTTGCCGATTCGGCAATGCTTTGTCACTGTGTCACACACTAAGTGTCAAGTAACACTACTATTCACATTTGTTCCTTCTCTGATCATGAAGGGTTGTACCATTTTGGTGTTTGAAAACCTCCCATTCTAATATAGATGGGTGTGATTTTCTGGCTCGCCACTATTTTTTATTTTTGAAGGCTTGTAATTTTATTTTTCCCAAACCATTGGTTCCGCTGTCGGGTCTCTCTATTAGAGCCGAATATCATAGTTGGTTTGATGCCCCACGTTGTTGGATGTTAGCCATGAGAGAACCATTAATTGTTGATTTCAAGGTACAATGTTTGAAAACACTTAAAAGTCTCCAATATTTGGATCGAGTCTGATTAGTTTTCACGCTTAACCACCAGGGTTGTTTTGTTTTAAAAAAAAAAAAATTAATTACAACATTCTATATCGTGAAAGAATTTGCAAATTGATGTACTGCTCAAGTAGGAGTAGTTGTCACGTTTCGGATTCTCTTCTAAAGTTTTAATGTTTGGAACGATTTGATTTCAATGGTATAGTGTAGGGCCCTTTTATTGCTTTGCTAGCACAATAACTATCTAGTTTTGTATAAAATATTGATGGAAGCACTTATGCTTCCTTTTGGCGTACTACGATTAATTGTATATTGCCTCTTAATTAGGTAAGATTAATTACTATTTCAATTTGTTTAATCAAATCTTGTCAATTAATCTATACGTGATGACAATTCGAGATTATTTAATCGTAAAATGTCGTTATTAGAGATTGTCTAAGACACTGTGACTACTAATATTATTGTAATTCGTACTATGATAGGAGATCCGTATATATTTTTTATTTATCCAAAAGTAACCTATTTGTTGATAATGCAAAATTACATGAAGGCCAAAAGAAAAAAATGCTATCCACCATTGAATATACACTAATATTCATAAAATGTGTATTGATATTCGTGTTTGTTTAACATTATGTGTATATTATCCACTGTTTGGTGAGCGGTGATTAAGAAGATCTTAAAAAAAACTAGTTTATAGAAATACATTTTATGATTACCTTCAAATGGGAACGTCTGCTGCACAGCAAATACATTGTACTGTAAAATAATATCGTTTTGACATAAATGATATTATTTTAAAGTGTGCACGTCAAGAGATTGCTGTCGGTGCCTCATGATAATTCCATCACATTAGATTCAGTTTCTGAGCCCTATCTTATCTGATTGAAGAAGAAGACAAAGACAGATATCATTGAAATTAAATGAAGAAAAAGAGGTACTAATATGTGAAAAGGAATGTTTTTTCTTTCATTAAAACAGGACAAATTTAGTTTTTTGTACTTCTGGCTAAATTATTTGACTTATTTACTCCCCAAAAAAAATTATTTGACTTTTTACCACGGTCTTATCTTAATCACTGTGCATTATGAGTTAAAATTCAACCTGATGATAGGTACAATTTGAATTATTCACTGTTTAGTTTTTTGTTCTTATTTGAATTTTTTTTTTAATTTTTTGTTTTTCATCAATTTTTTGATGATTGTTGGTTCGTCTCGACAAGAGCTTTCAGAAAAGTTATCAATCATCGGCTACATTTGAAAAAAGTTCAGAAAAGACAAAAAATAAGTCAAAAACAGCGTCCGTGTTGGCTTATTTTCGTCTTTAGTGACTTTTTTTTAATTTTTGGATATAATTTTATACTTTTTAGATTCCTTTCGTCGATACGAACCAATAATTCATGAAAAAATGACATAAAAATAACAAATACAAAAAAAATTTGAATAAAGACAAAAAATAAGCAAAAAAAAAAATTTTGGCCAAATAGGGCCAAAGTGAATTAATTATCTAATTTGGTAATAAGAGGAATTCATGTCATTGTCATACGCCGTAATCACTGAATATTTTTCATCTGGCTTTTATTGAGTGTATTATCGAACTATGTCTACATACACAAGCAAAAAAATTATATTATACTGTCGGCCTAATGTTTTTAAAATTATAAAAATTTACGTAAGAAAATATAATTAAAATATAAAAAAGATACTCCTTGTGTTCCTGTCGTGTCTCTTGTGTCCTTGTCGTCTCTTCATGCGGCCAAGTTTTTTTGATAGCTTGTCCAGACTAGTTTAGGCTCACCCCAATTAATATTTCGGAGATCAAGTCTACCATCCATTAGCACGAGGTCAATTAAAATTCGATTAAAGTCCTGGATGAATTGGCCTCATAAGAGATAATAGTACTGTGAGGTTTTGAACATGAGAGTTTAAGAATGAGCAAACTCTTAAGTTTGAAATCTTAACTACCATGTCAGTTCCTCGTATGGCCTAGTTATAACCTCTGGAAAAAAAACATTCAAGATTTAATGGATGCACCATGTGGAATGTCCCATGCATATAATCGTTTGTTTTCGTTATTTTATTGTTCAAAATGATTCGATTACTTCTGAGAAGTGTTCATGCTTCATAAGTTGTCCGTCTTTCTCTTTCTTCAATTAGTTTATTCTTTAAGTCATATTATTATTCATTTTAAGAAAACAAATGTTGTCCCATCATATAATACTAATATAAGATCAACTTGATTTTTTTGCAAATAATTTACTCAATGTATTCTATAAAATAAACGATTCAACTCTTAGTGATGATATCTCAAAAAATCCTGTAATATGCGAACCACGAAAATTCGCAAGTCCTCAAAAACATTAATTAGTAACCCCCTTATAGCATGTCCAACAACTCCTATCTAAAATACCTAACCAAAGATCTACTTTTTTTATTTTAGCTAGCCACACGTCAATCATAATTCTAACAATTCTATCTATTATAACTATCCGTACCTTTAAATATTATTTTGTTTTAATTTATTTTTCCTTTTGTCTTTGAAAAGAGAGAGATAAAGAGAGATATGAGATTAAAAAATATAAAAATATATTTGATGGGTGAATAGTAACTAGCCAAATTTACCTAGTTACTATTCATAAAACTATTTTACCTAGCACTAATTGAGGCTCTTGGAATGCATTTTTTTGTTATTGGCTATCTAAAATGGCTAAATGGATCATTTACCTAGCCTCTTGGACATGCTCTTAAAATCCTTATTTGTTTGTCTATGCAAGTTGTGACAAGGAGTGCTTCATCTACATCTGAACATATTTATTTTTAAAAATATAAATATGTGCCCGATCACGGGAATAATAGTATACGATCAATTTGACTTTTTTTTATAAAAAATTTACTTGACGAATTTTATAAAATAGAGATTTAACTTATTACGATAATATCTCAAAGTCTATTAAAATTCTTATCTTTTCTTATCTATGCAAGTAGTGACAAGGATTCCATGTAACAAATTAACACCAAAACATTATTTTTAGTATTCAATCGCCCAAAAAATCGATCCCAGAAGATCTTTTGAAGAAAATTTGCAAACATTTGTTTGCATCCACGGACTTCAAATTATTATTTTCTTATCACTTATATTTTATTTCAAGAATGGCGTTAAGGGCTTTGAAATAGCCTTCGGAAAAGAGAGGCTCAATTGCTCGAACAGTATTTTACTAGAAAATAATGATCTTGTTGGAAAATATTCTGACCCATTTCATCTTTCCATCATCATTCTTAATTTCGGAAAAGGGAGACCTAACTCTCTGCTAGCTAGCATTAAAATAACGTTGTTATGACTTATAACACATTAGCGTATTACTCGTGCCTACGGCACTACGAACAAAATTAAAGCTACAAATTTGACATATATCGTGTTCAAGCCGTATTTCAAATCCATTTACAAGAAATACCTATACATATTCTTCAAATATTTCAAGTAAATCATGACACCAAAAAAATCAAGATGTTCCAACTTTACGATCGTAACCAAAAATCAGAACAGAAAGAAAAAACAATGAACTTTCAACCCAAATTATCACCGGAATCCTCTCAAGACTTCCCATCAAAACCCTAGTCAATTGACAACTCGTTTACAAAGACTGACTTTTCCCTAATAACCTCAAACTCTCACTTTGCCAATCTCCAATCCCCGCTATCCTCACTCAATATCTTGCTTAAATGTATTCGTCTCCAATCCTCTTACCTTCACTGGACCACTAAAACTTGAAAATCAAGAAGAAAAAAGTGAAGAAAAATAAGTACCAATATCATTTACGAAAAAAATTAAATAAAGTACCTTTCATCGTACACTTTTTTTTTTGGTTAGCTTGACTAAGAGTGAACTACCATTAAAACCAAATCCAACCATACAAAAAGTATCCATTTTGAAAAAGCTTATGAGAACTGATCATTTCTCAATCAAATCATTGAGATAATTAGAAAGCTTAAAGTTTGAAAAAATAAACATATTTTCTCTACTTGGTCTATATCTATATCTATATCACAGATCTCTGAAGAATGTCTACAGAGGCATAACACTTGAAGTCTATCATTTTCTTTTCCTTTACAAATTTGCCTTGTCTTTACCTATTCATTAAAACAAATTATCAGATACGTAAATAATAGTTTTTTGGAAATTGTACATCTGACAAATTGACAACTTTTATAGGATTACCCTGTGCATGCGAATTTGATTAAGTTCTCGCTCATCATAGATCACTGCACTTCATTTCTTTCTTGAAGGAACTTGACTTGTAATAAAAGAAGGTATACAAAAAAAAGGCTTAAAATAAGTACCAATTAACAATACATGGATTAAGTTTAACATTGAATAAATCGAAAGTCTATCTTACCGTTTTGTCCAAATCATCATCGAGCTGGATAAGAAGATGAAAATTTAAGAATCACATGTATAACCAAAAAAAAAATTGATAATCTAAGCCCAAGATAATAGAAAAAATTCACATGATAAATAGTTAGGTTTTCCATGATTAAAAAGTTCCAAAGAGTTGTCTGAAACGGAAGAAAATTATCAAGCCTAATAAATATAGCTTGAAGATCTGAAATGAAAATCAAACAAACCATAATTATTTCCTATTCTAAAGAGGAAATTGGATAAGTAAATAGTTTCTACCAAACTACTGCATAACCAATATGTAAACATCTAGTGTATTAAAAAAGGCTTCAACCCTTGTATCAAACGGTTTGACCTAAAGTTACTACATCTTTTGTGTCTAATTTTTGTGGATTATTAATTTTTCTTGAAAAAAGCTAGAAAGTAAAAAAGTAATTCACAAAAAATAAAATTAATTCAAAACGGGTTCACTAAAAAATAAAAAAGTAAGTCATACTCGTGATTAGTTTCAACTTAACACCTAGTCTTTTAAGTTATTGTAATTCGTGCTTATTTTCAACAATGAATATTATTAAGACTCGTGTTCGATACAAATGCATGATCGAAATACACGATTTAAAAACCCTCTCCAATTCCAATTCTAATTTGCCCATAAAATGTTGCAATTCATGTGAATTTAAGTTTTTTTCTCCATGTGCCTGGGATGGCTTGTAAATCATTGCACAAAGCAATCTACTCCATGTCTTGTGATAAATAATTGTGTTTGCGAGTAGAAATGCCAAACAACCTACTCTGTGTCTTTTTTGGTGGGTAATAAGAATATCTGCATGATCCATATCAAATAGGACGACGATCAAGGCACAAAAAATAATAAAAATAATCTTTTCGGAAAAAAAATTTATTTAGTCAACTTATTAGGAATTTAATTTAATTTTTTTTTACTTTATGGATTCCTTTCGTAAAGACAAATCCCTAACTCAAAAAGATTAATACTAACCTTGACAAAAATAACCAAAAAAAAAAGACGTTGACCCTCATAATGAGAGTAAGAATGTTTAGGGTTATTTGTTTCTCTTTCAAAATTAAAAACCACGTCAAATAATCAAGGAAAAAAGATGAATTACCTTCAATCTGATTGAAGTTTCTTACAAGACATTGAATCAAATTACTTATGAATATGTATTAAAAGGTAAGATAAAATTCTTTAGACAATACTGAAAACGTAAAAATATTAAAACATAGATAACATAGGTGAGATTCAAAACCAATTTTATCGTCACTTCCATTTGCTCATTATTTTCTCCTTTGATCTAGCATGGGTATTTAGCAAATATGTTTTCGGAAAGTTGGACCTGTATCTAGAAAATTGAATCACTAATTTTTATGTTTTTGGAAACGTAGAATTTGTATTCTTCCAAATTACACGCTCTATGTTCTTAATTAAAATTGAATTCCTCATTCCTAATTATTAGCATATGGGACTGATTATTGGAAAACTAAATCTGTTTAATTATTATTACCAAATTGAATATGTATCTGCACAATTATTAGTCCTAATTGACTCTTCATATTCAAATTTAATTACAACTTTATCCCATGTTGTCTACAAACTACAGCGAAATCAATCCTATCCGTTCTTGTAAAGATGTGAGACCCATATCGTTGTGATTTGTAATATAAATTTTACTCCGGACCTCCGAATGGCCAAGTCCATTTATTCGACTGAGAACTTCCAAATCAAAGAAAGGAAAATGGCTCTAGCCTCCAAGATGCACACTTTTTAAATTTTACAACTACTACAGATTCAAGATATGCATTTCTTGTGTCATCCATATAGATTTCACGCATATTCTGCGATTTTTACGTGAATCAAACAACTGTAGACAGAGATGTTTTCTTAGATCATATAGAGATGTTTTCCAAAGTGGCCCAAAATTAGGTCACCTGGACAGTCAACATTCTCCAGCCAAGCAATTAGACCCTCCAACCACCTGGTCCAAAAAAAAAATAAAAAGATATACAGGTCCAGAGTTCAGTGTATTTAAGAAAGACAAAAATTCATTCACTTTATCACATCAATTGCCAATCCGACCCTGAGAAAATGAAATTGACAAATTCTGCACCACAAATTCTTATATAAACCATCAACCTTGATTGATGAAAAGTTTTATAGCGTTAATTATAGGAGGGATATAGAGTTTTGTCTTAATTTTGATTAGGTTAAAATTATTCACCCACTAGTAATTAAGTTTTAGGGTGTTTCTGAAATAGTTTTAGAAACATGTCTCTGAGACGTTGTTTGGTTATAAATGTCTCAGAAACTGTTTCAGAAACTGTTTCTGAAACTTTTTCTTTTATAGAGAGAAAAAGTTGTCTGGGAGAATGTTTCTGAAACTGTTTCAGAAACTGTTCCAGAAACTTGTTTGAGAGAAAGTCTCTCAAACTCATAACCGAACACACCCTAAGTCAAGGAGAAAGAACCAAAGTATTTAACTAGATGATTAGTATTCACAGAGGATCAAGAGCCAACTTCTCTATGACAACAAAAACACAGGAATTACAATGCAAAACTCAACTGAAACGATAAGCCAATTCTGAGACTGAATTAAACCCATATCCTAATAATACCCACAGAGATTGAGAAACACTTCATCAACAACGATAGCAAAACAACAAATTATAGCAAATACATAGACTAATTCCAAGCCCCACCTCAGTTTCAGGTTCAAATTCAAGCAGGGGTCAAATTCTCAGACACGGGGGAGGAGGTCCAGACGATGTCTTTCAACGCCGGCCGGAGCTCCTTGCTGCAGAAATGGTTGTACTCTAAGGTGTCACCACTCGACT
This sequence comes from Arctostaphylos glauca, assembly GCA_019985065.2. NCBI lineage: Eukaryota > Viridiplantae > Streptophyta > Magnoliopsida > Ericales > Ericaceae > Arctostaphylos > Arctostaphylos glauca. The sequence goes on from JAHSPW020000002.1 coordinate 6,321,514, forward strand.
TCTTCACCTCCACCATGAGAAAAGAAGGCGTCATGGCGAAAATCTCCGCAGCGATCGCGAGTTTCCCTTTCCTTCCACTCTCTTCCCCCTGCAGCCGCACGCTGGTGTTGTCGCCACTCTTTTTCACACTGAACTTCCCCGCTTTTGCCGCCGCCTCTTCCAGCCGCGATATCACGCCGCTTGCCGTCGTTCCCGTTGTCGCGAACCTCAGCTCCTCTCTCTCCTGTCTCTTCCTGTCCTCAAACAACGGGGACAGATCGAATCCTTCCGAAAGTGAAATTATGTGAAACGCATTCAGAGTCTCTGTTTCCTTCCCCTTTCCTGCAGAATCTTCGAAACTCAGTGCTTCCTCCTCCTTTAACTGTACAACTTTCGGAATCGTCTTCTTGAACCACGAGGAATCCATGATTTTTGCGGCGCTGATTCGAGTGGTCGGATTCGGATCTAACAATTTGGTTATGAATCGACGCGATTCTGACGAAAACCACGGCGGACATTTGAAATCGCCTTTGTAAATCTTCCGGTACATCGCGACTAGGTTATCGTCCTGAAAAGGCAAAAATCCGGCCAATAGAACATATAAAATGACGCCGCACGACCAGATGTCCGCCTTAGCGCCATCATAGCCTTTTTTCCCAATCACCTCCGGCGCCACGTACGCCGGCGTGCCGCAAGTGGTGTGGAGGAGTCCGTCCTGCCTCAGATGATCAGTGAACGCGCTAAGACCAAAATCGGTCACTTTAAGATTACCGTCGTCGTCGAGCAAGAGGTTTTCCGGCTTTAAATCCCGGTGGTATACGCCGCGGCTGTGGCAGAAGTCGACGGCGGAAATCAGCTGCTGGAAGTATTGTCTAGCAACGTCCTCTTTCATCCGGCCTCTGGCAATTTTGGAAAACAGCTCGCCTCCGCGAACGAACTCCATGGCGAAGTAGATCTTCGATTTGCTCGCCATCACTTCGTGAAGCTCGACTATGTAAGGATGCTTCACCATCTTCATTACAGAAATCTCTCGCTTAACTTGCTCAATCATTCCGACCTTAATCACTTTTTCTTTCCCTACAACCTTCATCGCCACGCTCTTTCCCGATGGCAGATACCTCGCATGGTAAACCTTCGCGAACGTTCCGTGGCCTAGTAACCTCCCTAGCTCGTACTTTCCGTGGAGCACATTCTTATCCCCGGCCATTATTGTCGTATCGCTAAGTAACGAATTTAGTAACAGCGGTAGTGGTGGTAGTGAGGAGGAGGAGGAGGAGGAGGAGGAGGAGAGTGGTGGTGGTGTGAGTGACATATAATTCACCCGTCTTCAACGTGTTTACGGTGGCAATTGCGGTCACCGGCGGTTTTCTTGGCCGTCCATCCGGATTTGGGATTAGAAAACGAAACAATTCTCATCGCTGTGCATTCCCTATCTGGGCCACTTGTGTAAAAACAAGCAAAACGGCACAACGAACGGCCAATTGCTTCCCTCTTTGGGTTTTTGGGGGTCGAGCAGCTCTTATATAGGCGGTTTAATCTGATTACGGTTTTGTCCTTGGAGATAAGGCGTTTGAATCAAACGGCTGCTGTTTATTATAGTAACGGACACGTGTTCTGATCTTCTGCAAGAATGGAACCAGCTGGACGTCCTGGATTGGTTGATGACTCGGTGCAAGAATTCTAATTTTTTGTTTTTTTGGTAACCAGGTTATGTCGTATTGGTATTCGACGGCAATAAACGAGGCCATATATTTTCGTATGTGACATAATTGTCTAATTATTTATTTTTATTAAAATTTACAATTGTGTGATTAGAAAAAATTACTAATCACACTTAAATAAACTCAAGTATTATTTATATTTTTGTGATTAAATATATTTGGATCAAATTACGCGCATATTAATTGATTATTGAAGAATGATTTTTGTCATACATTAGCAACGCTAAACTAGACAATATATTTGAAATGATTTAAATCAGATGAAACAAATATTTTAAAATAATGATCGAAATATGTTTAACTTAATTTTTAAGTGAAGAAATCATTGCTCAAAAACTAATTGAAGAGTTAATTTTTTTATCTCTATTAAATTTTTTTCATGGTTATTAATTTTTTCAATTTTTATAAATAATTAATTCGTCTTTAAAAAATTCACTAAAAAATAAAAATATTTCAAAACACAATTGCTTTAGGTCTTTTTATGTATTTTTTTAATTTTTTAAATTTAGTTTTATTGATTTTTATGTTAAGGTAAATTAATAATTAAAAAATTAACATAATATTAATAAATGTAAAAAACAATTTAAATTAAAATAAAGAATTGTTAAAAAAAAATGGTTTGTTGACTGATACTCTGTGCCTGGATTATTGTCGAGGAAACCTGGTCCCACCAAGAGTGATGTTGATGGATTAAAAGTTTATACTTTTTCCACTAGGAACTCTTTGCGAGGGATTATAAAAAAAAAAATTCACTGATATTATATGTTTATTAAAATGTCATGTTTAAAATTTATTTTTTTTAAAAAAAGGGAATATAATTATCAGACCATTTTCGTCATTCATATTTTATCTCTTATATCTCCATTTTAATTATAAAAATAATATTATTACTTACGAGAATGTCATTATTAATTACAAAGACAACATCTACTCATTCATATTTATTATATTTTCATTTCTTAAATACCCCTTTCATTAATGCACATGACATCTTCCGTTAGACAAATTAAACGGGACCAGTGGAAGGATTACGTTTAGTTTAATGTCAATGTTAAGGGGGCCTGTCTTGTCTGGCTTGATTTTTTTATTAAATTATTTTTTTATGTAAATTTCTATGTAAAAATAAAGTTTTTTTATGTTTATTCGTAATCTTTGGTAATATTTTTTAATTTTTGGATATAATTTTATACATTTTAAATTTCTCATCCAGACAGACCAATAAGTTAAGAAAAAGAAAGTTAGACCAAATGGGGTTATAATGTTCAAATTGAAACAAGAAGGAATAAAATGAAATTGAACCTAAAGTCAAAGAAATATATAAGTTGTAACCACATGTAAACCATTGACCTAACAACTTATTGGAGCCCAATTACGTGGCCCAAAATGCTTAAACCCAAATTGTTAGTAGTAGTTTACATGATTTTTTATATACCCAGTATCACCCATGTAGACATTCGATATGGGACGGGACATCATGTAAACTAAACCTTCAAGTGGTGAAGCTACTCTAAGTGTCTGTACAGTTATCATGGTTTCAAGTTATAGGGATGCTACGCATGCAGCAAAAAATGAACGAATGTGATGCATCATGCGATTTTATATGATTTATTTTACAAGACTGACGTTCGTACGTATATTTTGGAATATGCAAGTGTTGAATTATTATTCTTGATAGCATATTCTTTATATTTTTAGTTATCATTTGTGGAGAATTTTGCATGAAAAACGTAGTCACCCCACGTTTTGACTACGTTTTACGTGCAATTTAGGATTAATAATAAAAATAAAAAAATTTAATGTGTTATTTGCCATGGCTTAGTGTAGGGGACTTAACTTGGCGGAAATTGAAGGGTACCATTCATACGGTCTAGGCCGGCTGCCACTGCCTGATATGTACGGGATCGAGACTGGCTAAAAGCTCGACACGCATGATCATAGTGTAACATGTATGGGATCGAGGCTGGTTGAAAACTCGACACGCATGGGTTGGGAGGGCTGAGGACGCAGCATGGTGGTACCATAGGTGGGAGGTTTGTGAAACCGTTGATTGTGGATTGATTATGTGATAGATTTGAGAATTGTTACATGCTAAATCGTTAACCGTGCTGGCGTTATGGGTCGAGTCAGATCTTGAGCTGTGACCCGTGGATGGGAATCTATCACTTAGAAACACAGCGTATGGGAATCTAAGTATGGATGTAAGGATGAAACTGGTAATTTGAACCACGCAAATAATAACATTAAAAGTTATAATTAATCTATTCATTACATACTTGCGTTTATGGGGGGTTCATAAGGGATAATTGGTATATTACTGGGTTTCAATACTCATGGTACGTTGTACCCTGACCCCGAGCTAGGTATAGGAGACGAACCCGAGCCAGAACCCGAAGCGAAAGTGGTGGCTACCGAAGCAGAGGAGGAGGGTCCCGAGATAGCGGAACCCTAGTGTAGTAGGTCGAAATATGCGCAACCATGGGCCATACAACAATGGGCCTTCGCCCCACGATCTACCCGACAGTGGGCCTTCGGCCCATTATCATGTTTGATGCTCGACGCAAATTGGGTTCGACCCATGCACAACATTATTTGTTCTCGGTCTCCGGGCCAAACGATAAGTGTTAGCACTCGCCGTTCAGCGCCCTGTGTTCAGCTCGAACTACATCTTCGGCATCTATATTCGGTGAACATGTGCGCGGCACCACTACGTGGGTACATGCTCCCTGTAGTTCGAATAAACGTGGGGAAAGTAGTGCAGACGTGTTCCCCCCGATCCGCATGGATGTGGGACACATGGCGGCGCCTCCGTGATTTCCGAATCACGACCCACTTTCTTGGCCGAAGATACTGCTAAAAGGTTGGATCCCTACTTTATATATATTTCGATGATCACTCCCATTTGAGATACATGCACGTTCGCGCTAAAATTATACTTTCAAGTTGTTTTCACTCTTTCTAAAAGGCTAACTTGATCGTCGAAGTGCCCACCGAAGATCTAACCCCCGGTAGGCACTAATTTAGTATTGAGTGTTTTGCAGGATATTTGAGAAGATTCGACACGTCAACTCGATAAGTCTAAATTGGATTTCAGACTCCACGCCTAGCTATATCAGTAGCTAGACCGTCAGCAGTTCATTGAAGGTCTCCGTGTGTGAGATTAATTTTATTCCTGTTCTTTAAATTGTTCCGCCATTATTACCGTTTATAATTTGAGATAATGTTTTAATTGTTTTACTATATTTTAAATTTTAAACTTCAAAGATTTTTTATATTAATATTAATTAAATAGTAAATTTTAATTAATTAATTATAGATCATTTTAATAATTTTAAGTAAAAAAATTATTTAAATTTTCGGATCGTTACATAAGTAATTTTCTCTACTAATGTAAAAGTTTCAAAGTTCTTTTCTCTGCCTAATATAGTTTTTTTAATAAATAAAGTTATTTAAAAAGTACACATTATATCGTAACGATAAATTTGAAACGGTATGTTAAAATATGTCAGTACTAATATATACTGTACTAATAATGGCAATGACACACTTGAAGATATGATATTGATAACTTTAATCATAGGAGAAAATTGCTTAGTAACCGACTGGAAATATGACTATGTTCGGTTGAGTGTATTTGAACCGATTTTTGAGAAAAAATATTCTCAAATATTGTTTAGTGTAAGTGTTTGAGAAAAAAATTTAGGATTATACTTTTTTGGCATTTTTAGTGCAATCTCTCTCTCTCTCTCTCTCTCTCTCTCTCTTTTTTAGTTTTTTGCACATATTCTGTTAAAAAAATTATTTTAAAATTTTGAATTTGCAGTTAATTTTTAAATTTTTTTTGAAAATAAAATTTAAAAAACGATCAAAAGATGATCAAATAAACGATGTCAGACACGATCAAAAGAGAATATGCAATTATTTAATATATTAATCATTAACAAATATAATAATTTAATAATAATCAGTGATCGGAAAACAAACTAAATAATATTTGTAAAATTATTTTCCAAATAAAATTCACAAATATTACTCTAAAAAAGTCCAAAAATACTTAAACAAACACAACCCAAGTCATCCACGTTTCTAGGCTTTTGAGCGTGCGCTGAAATTAGGAAGATTCATTACGGCGTTAGTGGATGACAGCTAGGCCACAATACTCCTGCTTAGGAGGCGGCGGCACCAATAACCATCCAGAGCCACCAAAATTACTAAAAAAAGTTTCACTCACGTGTTAATTATTGTTAAATTATATTAATATGTACTTATTGCATATATTATGCGTAGGAGTTATCCGTTCTCATGTACATTGGTTTCTAAGGGGAGCCACGAAAAAGACGTTGGAAACTAGGTTTTTTCTGGTTCTGGTTGAGTTGGCTTCTACATTTTCCTTGTTCGTGTATTTTGGAGAAGAGTAGTGTAATTTTGTTCACTTTCTTTTAAAAACGGTGAATGTAACCCGATACAATAGATTTGTTAGCCTTCATTGTATTCTCTTTTCAACAGTCTATTCTATTTCGAATTCCAACTCAATGTAGAATTTTGCGAATGAATGCTGGACTAGGCCATCTTGAATAGCTTGAGTTGCATGCAAGGGGGTCCGCACGTACGATTTTTAAGGAATCTAATCGAAAGATTGGCTGGCGCCTACCCGACTAGATGAACTATGTTGTAATAACCCGGCATTTTTTTAAAATAAATGTTAAGATTTTATTTTTATAAATTGCATTAACATAATTATTTTCACATTGATTAAGCTATTTATTTCAAAATAGTAATAAGATTTATATAAATTTTTGGTATCATAATTTTGTTTTGACATTTATCCTAAGTGCACATGTGAGTCATCATTATGGATAGTATCAAATCATTTTGCTTCCAAGCCCTTCCATTTCTTTGTGCGTTCAAAGTATAGATTCAGGGAGGCTGTAGTGTATTTTTAATAGTGCGTGTATAGTACGGGCAAAATGATATAGTTTTGTCCGTTTTATTTTCAAAATTATATTATATTATTTTATCATACAAATTGTTATCAAAATACGTAGGGATCAAAACGATGTAATTTTGAGAACAAAAAAGACAAAATTATATCATTTTATCTGTACTACATGCACACTATAGGAAAATGAACTACAACTCCCTCAAATCCTCAAAGTATTGGGTAAAACTTGGCAATCAAGCTTATGAATTTATGTCAAAAAAAACTTTTCAGGTGCAAACCAACCCCTTGGATTCCTAAACCTCACCATTTAATTCACCCTATATAAATCATGTTTTGCTAGCCCATTTTTTTTAGCAGAGAGCGAGAGAGAGAAACGCAGAAATAGAAGGTTAGAGAGAGAGAGAGAGAGATGAGTGAGAGGAACCTCACTGCCAAGTAGAGAGAGACCCAAATCCATCGAACCGCCGTCCAATCTTCGCCGAAATCGCACCATTAAGGTAGAAATATATACCTTGCAACCCTAGTTTCGTACAATTTATAGAGATTGTGTATATTTTTTTTAGAAGAATCGCACATTTTTTTATCGAGTCACGGCCTAAATGATTAAATATTGTCCAAATTACACATGCATATACTTTTTAATGTGTTATGATGTCCACGTATTCCCATGAAATCTCGTGAGTGCAAGAATGCCAACCTGATCATATTCTACTATGTTGTTATGCTTAAATAATTTAGCGATGTTGGGATTCTGGAAGAAAAAGATTATGTTATTGATGGAATTCTAGTTAGTTCATTTTATGGTCGTTATACTGCCGATTTTATTTCTAGAACATAGTGTATTTGATTTGGGAAAACCTAAAGTAATACGCTAGGGACACTGGACCGGATGTCACTTGTGACATGGAAGCGGAGGATGTCAAAGCGTGCATTGTATTCGGATAATATGTAGAGACATTGAGAAACATTAAAGGAAAGAGTAAAAAGATTTAGCCCATGATGGCAGTTTGATTCGGATTTTACCCATGTATATGGCGTAATTATGCCAAGTTGATTATGATTTGTTTAAAGGCCTCAACTAGGAGGAGCTGGAGACGGTTGGAGGTGACTTCGGGACGTCTGCGATGGCAACTCCTGACCTAGGGAGTGGCGACCAGTGTTTTGCGCGTCCATGAACCGATAAGGAGAAGCGATTAAGGTTCGTTGTGACTGGCTTAGTGAAGTCACGTTCGTGGGATCTAGATAGGGTGAAGTAGGTATTGGCTTAAGTGGACGATAGAAGGTCCTTGTCTTCCCGGATCGGTATTCAGTAGAGTACATAACCTTAGACTACGAGCCCTTGGTAGGTAAGGACTAGTCTATATCAACCAATTGCCTATGCTAGTGTTTAAAGGGTAGGATTGGATTCCCGAGGTGGTGAATCCTAGAAATTTAAATACAAGATTCATAATGAACTTATGTATTTATTTATGCTGCTTTATACTCTGTTCTTTAATGTGATTATTATATCTATCAAATTGCATGCTTCTTGGGTTAGTGTTTCGGGTATATTTTTCGCTGAGTATTTTGTACTCATGGAGCAATTTCTCTGCCCCTAGCATTAATGCCAGATGAAGAACTATAGGAAGAGAAGCAACCCAAGCTGGAAGAGCCGGGCTTTGGAGCTAAAGACCATGACAACACATGGAGACCTCATCCATAGAAGCTCTGTTACATTATTTTCAAATCACAATATAAACCCAGAAGGGGTATTTTAGTAATTTTTGTCAAACTTTCACAAATACTATTTTATTAAAATTCACATTTATGATTTAATGGTTTAAATTATATTTTATTCAAAGTAATATAATTAAAATGTTTTAATTAACGTTGACGAGAAGCGGGGCGTTACATGTGTTACCTTCACCTTCATTTTTTAGAGCATGTAAATGCTGGAATAAAATGAAGAATTTTTTTTTCCCTTCAACCAAGAATTTATCGACAAAAAAAACTTAACACAAAATTAGCAAAATTCAAAGTGATAATTAAACCCAAAACAGTTTTGCCTCGCCTAATTCTTGATGCATAATTTATCTCACCACCGCATATGTATGTACTGTGTAATGTCCAATATAGCATCCTCTGAATTCCCATGCACGAGAATAGCCTACAAAGGCACGGGTCTATGTAAAGGGGTGTGGTATATTTGCTATATATATTTGATTATAGATACAATAAAAATATGCTAATAATATTCGGAGTCAATTTGCAGTAATATCTCGACCCGATCAAACTCGAAAAATTTATGTTTTCTTTCGAAAGTCAACACGAACACGAAAATAGTTGAGAAATTATCTCGATTAGAAGGAGTTTAGAATAAGAGTTGGACGGGACGAGTTAAATTATCATAGGAGGGGTATTCATTTTTTATTTGTTCGGTGCCTCATAATCTTTAATATTGTTATAATTTCAAGAAATATTTTTTAGTGGGTTCATTGCATTAGGCCGTAGTGCATATTTGACTTTATCTTGTGTGTTCAACAGCAGGACATAATGGATAATAATGCCACGAAACATAGAATAAAGTGCTCAGAAAATAAAATGTGGGGCCAAAATTCAATTCTTATAAGATACGCTTCATTGTATTGTTCACTTTTCTTTTTATTTTTCCTCGTGCATATGTTGGAATATAATTCCCAATTTATCAGAGGATGTATTTGGATTGCCGTGTAGCTATCCAATGTCGCCCTTTGACACACACACTCACACAGTATATATATATAGAGAGAGAGAGAGAGAGAGAGAGAGAGAGAGAGAGAGATATTTGATTTCATTGGGACAACAAAAGAAAAGTACATTTCCAACTCTACATATTTTCTATGTCAAAATCCTTTGACTTGCATGTATTTATTATCTTTTGGTTGCATTTTATGTGATTTTATCATTTAACGCGTGTTTGGGTTGTATAAGGCTGGGTTTGGCTTGACTTGATTATTGGATTATTGTTTCGTTTTTATTTGAAAAAATTTTGCATTTTTTTATTTTTCGTCAACTTTTTGTGGATTATTGGTTCGTCTCGAGAGTTTTTAGAAAAGTTATAAATCATGGACCAAATTTGAAAAAAAATCAGAAAAGACAAAAATAATAAAAAAATAGGATTTTTTTACGCTTATCGTCGTCTTTAGTGATTTTTTTAAGCTTTTAGACATAATTTTATACTTTTTAGATTCGTCTCATCGAGACGGACCAATAATCCATAAAAAATTGAGACCAAAACAACAAATGCGAAAAAAATTTGAATAAAGACAAAATTTGATTATTCATAATCAAGTTTAGGCAAATGGGGCCTTAGTGTATAAATGGAGTATTTTGCAGGGAGTTACGAGGTTCAGAAAGTTAACGAAAACCAAATCAAGAAGTTGAAAGCAAAGAGTCAAGACTAAAGGCAAAGGGTCCAATTACCGATAGTTAATGCAGTACTACCAGTAGTAAAAGACACTGATTTTTGGAGATGTTAAGATTGTACATTGAATTACTGGTAATAGGTACTGAATTACCGGCAATAAAGTGCGCTGCCTGAATTTGCTAAAGAAGAGAAAAATGAGACAGAACCTACAATTACCAGTAATAGGATTGCAATTACTAGTAATAGAGTGCATTGCCCGAATTTGGAGAAAAGCTGGAATTACCATAAACGAACATATACTACCGGTAATAGGGTGCAATCGAGAATTTTACTTGTTTTATGAGATTTTTATTCCGTATTTTTATCATTACCCTTATCTTTTTGTTAGTTTAAAGATCTATTTAATAGGACCCCAGATTATGGAAAAAAAATTTGTTCGGGAGATAGTCATTAGTTTTGAAGATGGATTACAACATTTGGTTGGAGATTAATTGAAAATTCTTATTTTATTTTCAAGTTTATCTTTTTCTTCATCTTGTTCTTTATTTTTCATGGATTCGATTCAATTTATGAATAGCTAATTCTCTCAAGATTCGATTCGAAGGTGAAGTATCGAATTGTGACTTAAGGTAATTCCATTATTGCACAAGGTCTTTAATTTATGATGCCGTTCTATTAAATTAAGAACCATTTTGAAATCGATCAAAGATTTTTGTAAGATTTTTGCTTGTGTGTAGACAACCTCTGTTACCACACACAATTCTTAGATCTACAAGATTTTGATTTGAAAACTAAATTTTCTTATATTGATTTGAGAACAATTATCAATCTTTCTTGATTTTTGATAAACCCTAATTTTTTCATCATCCGACGAAAGTTCGATATTATAGAACTGGAGTTGAGTTATTTTAAGAGGATTGAGTTATTAAGAGTCATGGTCGGTGTGGATCCTGAGAATTGAATCTTATTTTTATTAATCAGATTTTTCTAAGTATTTTCCAATATCTTTACACAACCAAATTTTTCAAATCTATTCTCTCTCCCTCTCGATAAACTTCCAAATTACTTGTTCTCTGTGAATTCGACTCTAGACTTCCAAATTATTATGTTACGACCGATCAACTGATCCTATACTTGGAATATACTTTTATTGACACCGGTTGACGACAAGCAGTAAGACATGAAAATAATTGAGGAATTGACATGGGTGGTAAAGATTATCACACACACAAAAGATGCGTCTTTAGCACTCCAACCAAACATAGGCGTTGTTGGAGAGAGAGAGAGAGAGAGAGAGAGAGCATGGTCTGGGCCGAACAGCAAGCAAATTGGCACAATGGTACTACTCTCTTCTTCCTTGTTCTTTGTTCCGAAACCACAAAACCTGCATGCGAAAATGCCGTACCCACGTGAATTGGCCTAGTGCATGTCTACACCTGAAACCGGCTCGTGAGGTTAAAATTGTCCAAACCTAAAAGCTTAAAAGTAGAAAAATGAGAACCAATGTAAGCGATATGGTTAAAAACCCAACGTATTAATTACCTATGAATTTCAAATCTGAAAGCAATTTATTATTTATTATTTTTATCTCATTGGCCCTTTCTATACCTTTCTATAGGCAAATTCCGCATATTTTCACATCTAAAATTTCGATAAACAACATATATTACTGTCAAGAAGGAATTTCTTTAAATATTCGATTCAAAAAAGCGGGTGGGATAAAAAAAAAGAATTGGGTTGCACCATATATATAAAAGAGTACTGTACGATAATGATGCATTTGGATAATCAAATCATATACCATATTGTAATAATAAAGCACTCTAATTACTTAATAATATTAGTATTAATTAATAATATTTGTCTCTAACTAGCTAGAAAAATAAATATGTTATGAGAAAGTCTGTGTGTGCATATTATTCGGACACAGATGTATTCAGAACCGTGAGATACACTCGCGGGCCCTTGAATTATTGAAGGTTCCACGTGTATTCAACAATTCCAGATACATTTATGTCCGAATAATCTGTATTCTTAGCATTACTTATACTTTAGATCTAGAGGTTTCTTGTACCCGTGTCTCACTCTGTTTCTCTGTCCCTTAATCAGCCATCAAGACAAACTTGGATCCAAACATTTGTTGCAATGTAATTTGTCCACAAAAATTCTGAAATTGACATGCTTCATTATCCACATATACCTAACACCTGTAGAAAATAACCAGGATCTTATATCAGTTAAAGAGACAAGATTCAAAGAGAACAAATTTATATATAATATATCTGTTTCCAATTCATTGGTCGGTGTTTTTCCACTGTAGTCTAGTTACTTGATGAATTAAATTTTTATGATTTCTGGACATTGCAACTAACTTTTTTTGGAAATTTCTACCACAGAAAAAAATAGAATGGTAGTTGAAAGAGTTGATGACGAGACTTTGAATGAGGCTTTCATGGAGGAATCTTTTGATAGAGATAAACAGATAAAATAAAATAAAAGAATAAAACATCCTTTAGTGATATGGACATTATATATCAATTCATTATATTTTTTTGTCATTTTTTTGTCAATTTCTATCATGCTTGTATTTTTTTGAATTAATTATTTATCTTGACAAAAGATTCTAAAGAGTAAAAAAAAACATGATCAGAAGTCTCAAAAAGTTCGGTTAAGACGTAAAAAGTTTGAAAAATATTATTTTTGGTGTCTTCCTATCTGAATTTTTCTCAATTTCGATACATATTACTATTATTTTTGTGTTCCTCTCATTGAGACAAACGAGAAAACGCTAAAAAGTTGATGAAAATTATATAAAAAAATGCAAACTATCATATTACCTGACTTAATTTTTTTTAATAAAAAATAATCTGGTCTGAACTCAGCATAATTACGCTTTGATTTTCTCTGTGTTCAATGAGTGCCTCTACAACTCCATATCCAAATGTATTTGGGTTAGCTAAAGGCTTCCTTTTATTTTATGTTTAATTTTTTTAAAACAATTTTGAGGTTCTTGAGTAGAAAAACCAGAAAAGAGAGAGAGAGAGAGAGAGAGAGAGAGAGAGAGAGGTCATATATGCAGGGAAAAAAAGGTAAACTTAAAAAAATTCAAAAAGCAAAATTTTCGATTTAGTGTACTAATGTGGTCCATATCTCTCTTAATTTCTTTTTGTTTTTTATTACTTTTTTCACATATCTTTAATCAAGACAAACTCGAAAATTAAAAAAAATTGACCTCGTAATCATTTGGGATTTGTTTAGTATTGGAAGGAGAGAGAGTGACTAACGAGCTTGCCAGTTACCTCTCAAGGTCACGATGTCGAATTCCACCAAAACCAATCTAGGGGTTATTGGAGATTTGTCCATAATTAACTTTAGGTCCTCAATGATTAGTTAATGTTAAGTTTGGAGTAATTTCAAAGCTAATCGAATATCTTGGCTATCAAAAAAAAATTGACCACATCAAAGACGAGAAGATTTTATAGCAAAAAAAAAATGAAAAATATCAAAACACATTAACTGAAACTGCATGGGTTGCAAGTTGCAAATAATAAAATGGATAGGAAGAGGACTGGTAGTTAATTTAAACAAAACATATGTCGATATATATATATATATATGACTGGTAGATGAAATGATGAAACAGATAGATACGCAAGAAAATTGAACCAAGAACTAACATAAACCCATATGACCATACAGGTGGAACTTGGAAACCCTAGCATCACGATCGATGTCAGGGAGCTCTAACCTCTCTACATGTGGCTTCCAAAGATTGTCTAAATGATTCACTGTTAAGCAATCATCTGATGGTTTTTCTTTTGGATAATTATATTTTTGATATAGGTTGAAGCAGCCAGCAACGGTTGAGGAAAAAAGAGCAAGGAGCAATTTCTTTTTTAATATTCGGTCAGCTTCGGAATTATCCTCAGTTTAATGACAATTTGTTCTCGACACTTTAAATTTAATGACAATTTGTTCTCAACACTTTAAATTTAATGACTAGATAAACTTTCAATAATCTCTGGTGATTGATTCTAGTGAGATTCGACCTCGTCATGACCTTCGAACCGGCAAATACCTTAATTTAGTCACTCTTTTTTCCTTCCACTAAATCAACCCCTTGAGCTTACAACGAGCAATGTTTGGTTATATGGTATTATTGTTGCCTTGAAATTTTCACCTTTTCTTATATATATAAATTGAGGAGTTCAGATAAGTTTTTGTACACTTCGACCAATTCTTCGAGAAGAGTCCCGTATAAATTGGCTCTATAGCTAGCACCTAAGAAGTCTTCAAAGTCTAAGTGAAAGCAAACAAAAAATAAATAAATCTCAACGCCTGTTTGTTAGAGGTCAAATGAGGTGTATAAAATTTAGACCCTGAATAATATTCGAGATTTGTTAGCAGCTTTGGACCCTAGATATGATATCCGGGATCCAAATTTTATCCGGAGTTAAAATTTGAACACCCCTATCCATGTACATATTTTATCCCTTTCCATATTTCTTTTTATTTAAAAAATACTATTATAATTATGATAGTATTATCCACATGCTCATATTTATCATATAATCCTTCTCAAATAATACTCAAACAAATTCTTTATAACTGTACTTCACCCTTTCATAATAAATCTCACATTTTACTCTATCCTCCCTCTTACTACATCCGCTCCATTCTTTTCATAATTTTACCCGTTAACAAATGGACTATGAATCTTAGCTACCAAGCAAAGTATTGAAATTTTACACCGGCTGTGAGTCTTAATTACGAAGCAAAGGATTGAAAATATTTGTACATACATGTTTTACGGAAAGAGACGGTTCTCATTTACTTATCCTAATTACACACTTCCGTAACCGAACAAGAGTTTGGAGGAACTCCAAAGGGTCGGTCGGGTGGTCAAGACTTAGAAGTTAAGAGTTTGCTCCCTCTTAAGATCTCAAATTCAAAACCTCTCACGTATTAATTCTTATCGGGTTAGTTCATGCAAGACTTTGCTCTGGCCTTAATTGAGATTTTCTTAAGTGGACGGTGAAATTGATTTCCCAAAAATTATAGTCGAGATATACGTAAATTGGCCGGACACTTTGAGGTATAAAAAAATGTTTAGAGGTGTCTTATTATTTATAAATCATCCTTAGTTTAGGATTTAGTTGGAATACTTACAGCTTGTAGTCGCAAAATGGAGGTTTCTAAAGTCTCAAAAGCTTGCAATATAGAGCATTGATGAGGCTTTATTCATTCATCAATAAATTTAATTTATGAAAATTATTTGCTAAGAAAGTTCTATTGAAGAGGATTACGTAACAAAAAATGGCTTATATTTTTTTTGTGTTTATTTAGTAAAAGAAATTTATAAGAAAGTTGAATCACGTAGTTTTCTTAATTTAGATTAAAACTAACATAAAATAAAATTTCTGCAGATCTCATTTTTTTACTGGACAAATTTTGAGAAAAAAGTAATTTAGGTGGAATAGTTATAATGTGATTTTAACTCTTCTGCTAATTGAATACATAAAATATATCAAAAAATTATAACATTCTCAGATTTTCTTCCTCTTTTCCAGCAATTGAACGGGTCTAAGTGGGAGTTTAACCGATTGGTCATTGATAACTCATCTTAAACTAGCAAAGTATACAAACAAAGTTGTGACTTCTCTCTCTCTCTCTCTCTCTCTCTCTCTCTCTCTCTCTCTCTCTCTCTCATGTGTGATATCTTCTCCAACCCACTTATTACTGGCAGTTAGCAGCGGCAGTAAGAGGGGGACAAGTGTTCTTTGGAATATGCATGTAAGCGTTGAATTTGGTTAAAAGTAAGAGTCGCTAAAAATAGGCGAAATGCTCTCGAAACTAGTTCACTTGAATGAGACGGAGAAAAGTCAAATTTTGTGCGTAGGGGAAAAATTCAACCGTCTATGGAGGAACACCAAAAGTGAAAGGCGCTCTCTAGATCTCTATTGAAGCTGGGTGGGAAAGCATGGGGAGTGAATGAGATAAAATATATACACCCTGATAGTCCATCCAGCAAATGATGAGTGTTCATGAGGGGCAGAACCAAGATTCGGCATTTAGAGAGGTTGAAAACTGACTATAATTTTGTGGGGGGGGGGGGGGGGGGGGGGGGCGGCGGCGCAAAATATATATTTTTATTAATTTTCAAAACTAATACCTAGTTCTTAATTTTCTTTGAAAATTTTGGGGAGCTTGGCCGCCATCTCTGTGTTGTTCTTCCCCGAGGACTCCATGGTCTATGCAAATTAGGGGCCCAACTAATTAATGCGTGAAGCCATGGCTGGCTAGCGAGCTGCTAAGAAATTGGTTTTGCTTGGGAGTGAAGATCTTATCTGAGGGTTATTTACACTACAGGAAAATAGACTTTTGGCGATTAAAATTAGGGACAAAATTAAATTTAGTCGCCAAAAGTAGTGTATTTGGCGAAAAAAAAATTTTAGTCGCTAAAATGTTGAACCTTTGGCGACAAAAATTCATTTAGTCAGGAAATGTCACCTTTTGTCGACTAAATCTGTTTAGTCGAGAAAAGTCAGGACTTTTGACGACTACTTTAGTGGAAAAGTCATGAATTTGGCGACTAAAGTTTATTTAGTCAGAATATTCATCTTTTGGCGACTGAAGTGTTTCAGTTGCCAAAAGTCATGATGACTTTTGGCGACTAAATGTGTTTTAGTCAGAAACCCGAGGTCATGACATTCGGCGACTAATTGTTTAGTCGGCAAAGGGTATAACTTTGGTGACCAGACCATATTTAGTCGGCAAAAACTTTTTCCAATCTTGATGCGGCGACTAAATTTTTTGGTCGGCAAATACTTTTGGCGACTGAATAGTAAACTATTGGCGACTAAACGTATAGTCGGAAATTGTGTTTTTTCTTGTAGTGTTACCGAGACAATTATACACTTGTCATGTCGCTGTTTTCACGATTAGGTTATTTTGATTTTCATCTACACCTAATCCTCTTCAAATTGCTTTCACTCAACTCATGCGTCAATTTCTCACCAAACCTAATTAGGGTAAGTACTTCTTAGCCTAAGAAACATAACAAAAGATGGGAGAGGAGTGCAAGTTTAGAAATCCTTCTTCGTACATGAAATAATCAAAAAGATTGATAAGAAAATGGAACGAAAGAATCACAATAAACCAAGGATCCTATTAAAGATTTTCCCGTATAAAGATATTACAGCAAGTGCAACAGCCATGAGCTATTTTTTCTACTCAACAATGCGTAATTTTAGTTTAGCTAGACATTATTTCTTTCAAAACTCCATCAACACTCTCTATTTTACCTATTCTCCCTTAAAATATTATTTTTTCAGTGCCTTTACAAAGGCAAAGCCTATTTCTTTCTCGCCTGTTGCATTTGCTGGTGAACAGTACCTCGCTAGAAGAAGCGAAGTACTATAGCTGAATGCATTCCAACGAGGGGTATACAGAAGTTGGTGGAGGTGATTTTTCCTCCTTTGGCTAGCTATAATAGTTACAATTCCTCTTTTAATGAAGTTGTTGCACTTGCTTTTATGTTTGAGTCCTCCACATGTGTGAGTCTGTGACTCCTCGTGTGATGCAAAATAAATTTTGTCAAGGTTTGATTGAAAACTCCGAACCAAAGTCATCAATAACATGTCGGCAAGCGTATTGATTTTGTTATTGGTACGATACAGGTACCGATGTACATTTCGAATTTATCGCTAAAATAAATATATATTTTTAAAATAATATTTTTTAACAAAAAATTATATTAGACGTATAAAATAAAACCTAACAACTTAAAAATAAATCACCAAGCTTAAAAGTTCATGACTTTATTCTCAATTTATGTTTAATTATCCAAAAAATTATTATTAAAAAAAATTACGGACCGGTATGGTACCGACTGTTATCAACCAAAATAAATCGGGGCAGTACGCTGGTGGTCTTGTACCACTCCGAGGCTAGTACGGAATGAGATAAATAACTATTAAGTAATTTCTAGCTAAATAAATACTTAAAGCTTCCATGATGCAAGTCGTAAATAATAATTAGAGGTGATAATTAATAAAAAAAAACTCATTAACCCTTCTTGCTCTCTTCTCAAATTTTTTCAGTTCATGCATCTACTCTACTAGAACCTCTTTTGCTAATAATACAATATCAAACTCTGTCACAAAAGTACTTTCTAAAATTGTCCAATAAAATATAAGTTTTTACAACTATTATTATTATAAAAAGAATCGATTATCAAAACAAACTGATAAAATTACTCGAGTTAACTGCCACTTCTACACTCGATCTCACATTTCACAATTTTCTCACCTTGCATATTCAACTACGTACAATACGCATGCGCATGCACAAAAAAATGTGTGTCCAATTTCTTGTATAATGAATGTTGTCCAATATTTGGTTACTTAGGGTCTATTAATTTGGACTGTCGTGTGTTGGATTATTGAATTATTGATTGTATTACTTTATGTAAAACTTAATCTAGTCAAATTTATTTGGACTAAATTATTTTTAGTACATTTTAACCGTATTTAATGTGGAATTTTGTTTGGATCGTGAGGTATAATGACGAAAATACCCATATAACTCACTTTGGACTAAAAATACTCTCACTGACTACAATTTAATCTTCCGATTTATACCTATACTGTTGCCATGTGCCTTACAAATATAAAAATAAAAAATCCTTCGATATTAGGCCAAATGACCCGAACTTTTTGCATTCAAATGATACAAAAAGTCAAAAATTACGAGACGTGAAATGGCCCTTAATCTCAATTTGCATTGAATATTTCTAGAATAAAAAATTATCAATCTATATGAAAAGAGATAAAAAGGCCCACTCTACACACATTATTTAAATACAGAGTTATTCAAAATTGTCAGATACATGCGGAGTCTTTTAAAATAAATGAACCTCTTGTGCATCTAACGGGACCAGGGGGCATGCTGTACACTACGCACAGCATGCACAAAAAACTGCACAAAAATTTTGCAGTGTTCGGGCAGTTTTTTACACGCTAAAACAACGCGTTTTGACACGCAGCACATCTTGTTGTGCGCACAACAGAATCCTCTATTCCCACCTGATAATTGTTGATACTTCTGTGTTCGGATCTGTGCGCAAAAATTGTATTCCTAGATTTTTTCATCAGTGAATAAACTTTTAAAAAACTTTCGAATCCATGAATTGTGAGCCGAAAGTGGACTGACTGACTGCGCATAGTTTGAATGGGCTGACCCAATAATAGGGCCGAGCAAGTTGGCCCGAAGTCTTTCTTGAATTAGGAAAGGCTCTCTCTTTTAGGCTATTACTCTCTCCGTCCCAAATTTATAGTTTCTTTTTGGGATTTTAATTTTTCATTGGAACATAATACTTACTGCCACAAGTATTTTTTTTCCAAATATTCCCTTGAGATAAGATTTCAATAGGTCTTTTCCAAATAGTTTGATTGATGTGTACAGTACAAATTTTATTTAAATAAAGGAGTAAAAAAAAATTTAACTAAATTTTAATTATTTGTGAACTTTCATTTTGGGATGTTTCAAATTAAAATAGTAGACTATGAAAATGAGACAGAAAGAGTAATAAACAAGCACATGGTGATCTAGTGGAGTTCGTTTGATGAGATTGAGAGAATCGGAGTTGGAAACTTCTTTTCGCATTACAAAAAATAATAATATTATTATTATTATGATATTAAAATGGTATCTTGAACGTTTAACATGATTGTTTGGTTAAATTTCCCTCTCTGAGTCTCTCTCTTTGTGTCTTAGTCCAAAATCGACTTGTTATCAAAAAACATGAAAAAATGCTACTTTGATCATAATGCATGGGTGGCGTGCTATAATAGACTCACAAGGGTCCTGCAGAATTTGACCTTTTTATCACTGGTTGGGGGTGCAAGGCTTCGACCTTTTATTAGCTAGTTGGGGATCCCCAATTGGCGGCCTAGGGACTAACACGCTTTTCCAACCACGGTGGTATGATTTTTGAGCCCTCTCTTTGTTCCGTCCGTTGGCCTATTGGGATAGTAGTCTTTGGGCTTTGCCTGCCCTTTATGATAGAATAAAGAATTCCGGCTTGTCAATGGAGTTAAAAACGTCTCTTTTAAAAAAGAAGAGGAAAAAATAAAATAAAAAATGAAGTGCAACTTATGAGCTATTCTTTTTGAAATTCTAAACAAAATTTTATGGGCTAATAAAATTTTATTATTAGAGGCTACTAAAATATTTGAAGGGAATAAGAGCGTGATTTAAACTAAGCCCCTACAAGTGAATGATGTGATTAGTTCTCTGAAAACTAGTCGATATTAGGATAGGAGTAATTTCAAAATAGGCTGGATACCTCGACTATCCAAAAAAAAAAGAGCTTGACTAAAGTGAAGTTTTCTATAAGAAGGGTCTTGGGACGGAACTAGGATTTAATATTTAGAGGGACTGACATTTCATTTTTAAAAAATAGAGGGACCTAAATATTTTGAGGGATCAAAATATAATTTTTTTATAATTTTTATCTAGTCTTAAAAATTTTAAATTTTGGGGGGCTAAGCTCCCCAGGTCTCGTGTAGTTTCTCCTTTATCTTGCTAACTACTGTATAAATGTCAATACATAATTTATAGATAAAGGAATGGTACCAACACACCTTAAAACACACCTCAAAACATACCCATGTGGGACCCACCCACACTCGGGGGGGGGCAGGTGTAAGAGAGAGAGTGGAGGGGTGTGTTTTGAGGTGTATTTTGGGGTGTGTTGGTAGCATTTTCCCTCTATATAACCCAAAAATAAAAAAACTCTAATTTTCTTTTTCCCTAAAATCAATTCTCTGGAGTTCGCGTATCAGGGAGAGTCTCCGACCAGATCTCCACCGCACCGCCCAACCGCCGAACTCCTCCACCGCTGCGCCCCTGCCGCGACTTCTACCTCCCGCCGAACTCCTCCACAGCCGCGACCTCCGTTGCGCTGAGGTCCACTGCGATATATCCTGTGACCTGACCAGACTTACGCGATGGAGAAGACGACCGAACCCTTGAAGGACAAGACGATCGAACATCGATCGAACCACCAGCGACCACCACAGGTTTATTTGCCATCGCGTTCAGATTTGCCTAAAAAAATTTTGGGGCTTTTCACAAATTAGGGAAATACATTATAGTGGCTTGTTTCATTGGCATAATCTTCCTTTTCTTTTTTGGATTGGAGGACTCTTACAAGTTTTCTTATGTTTCTGTTCTTGAACAAGCCGGATCAAGTTGATGATGGTGATGATGATGCGCTTCTTCAGTTAATCGAACTGGAGGTACTCAAAGCTTTTATCATCTTGCGAAGTTTCCTTTGGATGATGTCCTGATTGCTCTCGGGGTAGGGTTGTGTAATGATCAGAACAATGAATCATACAAAATCTTTCTTTTCCATTTAGCTGCTATATTCATTTATTTTGTTCAATATCTTTCTTTATTGTATATGGTGGTGAACTGATGGTGTTTTTGTTAGCCAATTGAGGTGATTGGAATTGAGAAGTTTCATTACGCGGGTCGGGAGAAGTTTTAAATTTTAAGTTTTAATCGCCTCTTTGGTTCAATACCCACAAGACCATCTGATGCTCCTTTGCTGGTAGTCCTAAATGTCCGAAACAATACTCTTTCCTGCGATGTACCTCCTGGTAAAAATATTTTTTTGAACTCATGAGTGCCGTAAATTCAGTTTCATGTGTAGCAATTTAAAAGGTTGAACAAATTTACATCATGTTTTTTTTCCTTTTGTGAATGATGCAGCTTTGGAGAGATTAGTCGAAGGATTTCAATACAAAAACAACACAGGATAATGCGGGGTTGGATTTTTGGCTTTGAGAGATTGCGAGCCTTCTCTTCAGCATTATTTTGCCTTCCCCTCTTGCATTAATCATTCATGATGAGCACATTTTGATTTGTTGTCCCTTCCTTTTTTGGTTGGGGTCAACTATGGATCTTGCAAGTCAAGTATTTAATGTACATCAGGAGGTACCATGAGGCGATTACATTCTATGGGAAAGCACTTGCACTTTCAACCTGAAGTTTGAGCACTTATGCAGGTCTTGCCTACACTTACCATTTGCCTTGCAATTCCAGAAAAACGTTGAATCACAAAAGCATCTTGTGTGTTCAAAGTTATATATTTTTTGGCCTTATTCTAAATGTCATGTTATCCTTGTCTCCTTATCAGGGTTTATGGCTGAAACCAGATGATCAGTTCTGCACATAAATGTTAACTTTAGCTCTTGTAGATGAATGCCGCAATAGTGTAGAACCCAAAAGAGATTCTCGTCAAAACGATTTATTTAAGTATTGAGACACTACAACCAAAAAGCATATTCATTACACCAATTTATGATACTGTGGGATATATTCATTACACCAATTTATGGAATGGTCCATTACACACAAGATGTTCCCACACATGGTCTGGATGAAGCCACGTGAACTGGATTGGAAGTATTACCTGTCTAACTCATGAAATTGGATATTCCTCATGAATAGTTAAATAAAAAGTAAAAAAAAAGGACTAAATTAATTCATGAACTTATTAGGTTTCATAGTATGTGGCATCCTGCCTTGCTCTTTATGTTCTGGATGTGTTTTGTAATTTTTATCCCATAATTTATAAATATCTGTCTATGTCTACATTTGTTGTTTTGGATTTGGTTGATTCGGAATTATACAAATCGAATTTTATTTTGAATTTTATTTTTTGGTTTTATTGAGGAGTTTTTGTGTAGTCTTGGAACATAGTCTGAATTTGAATTGAAGTTACTTGAATTTTTCTACAGATGGGTATCTGAGGATGGCATTGGTGCTATTGGGCGATTATTCATCGGTCTGGCATTTGTCAATTGAGGGACATAAAGAGCTGTTATTTCAAGTGTTGCGGGTAGTCAAGTTTGGGGTGGACCACAACCAAGTTTGACGGAAAGTCAAGGAGAGGATAATGCCGATGAACAGAAATTTTAGTTGTTTAATGGATAATGATATTTTTGTATGAAATAGGCATGACAGTGCTCTTATTTATGGACATGATTATGGCATATTTATGGTGTATAAGTTTATGGCGTATGAATTTATGGTTTAATTTACAACCCGGCGTGGGCTTAAATTTGCTCTTGTTTGTATGTTGTTTGTTTGAGACGTGAGGCGTCGAGTTAAGCCATAAAATAAAGGAACCCTAGGAAAAATTTTCCATGGTTCATATCCTTTGCCATAAACACTAAAACAAACCAATTTGGTTTTTAACTATTACTTAAAAGAGATTAAATGCTGAACATTTCTAGTTCAGGCTGAGAACATCTCTGGTTCCCAATATATGGGTGTAGTCCCATCATGAAGCACCATATCCAGACTTCATGCAGAGAATTAATGCTAATCAATTTAGAATTGTTATGGTTAGAAGTACATGAACGATATTGCTTAAATTATACTGCTGTAAATTTCATTAGGAAGATTATGTGGGTCGGCTGCATGTATTGGAGATAGAAGTTTGGACATAAATGAAAATGTAGGATCTTGTTTTATCTACTTTGAAGACATAAATAGACTTGGTAGATGAAAATGAAGAAGGCCCTTTTGAATTGAAATTAGATTTTGAGTATGGAAGAAGATTACCTGTTATGTCAAGAAATGACTAACTTGTGGTGATAATGGTGTAAATGGAAGAATAAATTGTCCAGATTTTTATTGCACTGTGACAAATTGTCCAGATGACTAACCCATTTATGCATAGCTTTCCACTTGTTTGGATATGTTAAAAGATAGAGAATTGGCAATTCACTATCTTAATATTGTCTGGAGATAAGTTTTGGGAGCAATCAGTTCAATTCTCTTTTCTAGCTATGCTCATTTTTTTATTCAATCAATCCACTTGTTTGGAGTCTCATTAAAGAGCTTTTCAACTTGGGCAAGCCTTCCTGAATGTGCACAAGCAGCAACCATTATGTTCCAAGTAAACTGGTCCCATTCAGACATTCTGTCAAACACTTGGCGGGCTTACAAATTACCGAATGAATTCTGGCCAACGTGAAAAATTGACATCACTTCATGTGCAGTAAACACAACAAATTCAGTTCTTCAAATCTAAGTTTGTATTTGGATTCTTCCGTATTGAATATAGCATGAAGTGATTACTATCGAACACAGGTGCAGATAATGATAATAAGCCGCACAAAGATTGTGGGATATGGAGCTAGAAAAGATGATTATCGATCAAGAATAGTAATTTTGCACATCAAATTCAGCCAAATATTTTGTGAAATAAATACAATTTAGCTTACCAAAAAAAAATTACAATTTATGAAAAGAGAACAACAAATCAAAAAGCAACAAGGAGGAGCTAGAAGCGCCTAATTTTCATCTGACTAATTCAGATGAGCTGTAACAGGACCCAACTGTTCAAGAAGAATGCACCAGCCGGGAATCAAACCCGGGTCTGTACCGTGGTAGGATACTATTCCAGTTAGTTGATTTTTTACAGTGCGATTTTTGCTTCAAAACTGGCCAAATGCCTCTAGCTCGAAGCACATAACATGCTGAAAATTTCGCATTTGTTGGGAAGAAAGGTTTCCGGTTGGGCCTCGGTTCAGAATCGGGTCACATCTCGGTTCGGCCTCGAAGTCTCAGCTTGGTTCGTGGAGATGGTGGTCGCAGCTTGGTCCGCCGGTGGAGTGGTGGTCGCAGCTTAATCCGCCGGTGGAGTGGTGGTCGAAGCTTGGTTCGTGGAGAAGGTGGTCGCCGACAGATATGGTGGTCGCGGCTTGGTTTATGGAGATGGTGGTTGCCGGTCGTTGCCGCCCTTTCTTCTTCCTCCTCTGTCTCTCTCTACCTCCAGGAATACAAATTTGGGGCAATTTAATTTAGGATTTTTTTTTTGTCTTGAAGTTATATATGGTGGAGTGGGTCCCACGAGGGTGTGAAAGGGGGTGTGAAAAGGGATGTGTTGGTAGCATTTCCGTTACAAAAATGCTACAAGCACAACAAAATTGCACAACATTTGGCACAACATGTCAAAACTACGTCGTTTCATTAAGGGAAAAAACAGTGAGTTTTTGTTTGTTTATTTTTTTCTTAATGAAACGACGTAGTTTTGACATGTTGTGCCAAATGTTGTGCAATTTTATTGTGCTTGTAGCATTGCCCTTAATAGACAGTAGATAGTATTATAGTGTGACATATCATTATTTGGCCACGTGTTTTTTCATGACGTTGATTCAGTTTCTTTAACGTGACAGCCTGTAACTTTACACTTAAATTTTGCCATTTGAATGATCCAACGGCTGGTATCCAATCTAGTTTGTTGTCCAATCAAGTTGCGATGAAGGGAATCATTCCCTTCTTTTACGAGTTTTGTTTTCGTCCAATCTTCTACCACTTTCTTAGAAAGAGAAAAATTTTGGAGAGTGAAAGGAGGAGAGGGAGAGTGAGAGATGTCGGACGAGGAGCACCAGTTCGAGTCGAAGGCCGACGCAGGGGCCTCAAAGACCTACCCTCAACAGGCTGGAACAATTCGTAAGAACGGTTATATAGTCATCAAGAACAGGCCTTGCAAGGTCTTTCACTCTCTCCCAACCTTCTCAGTTCATTCATCACAGTACTCCTTTTTTTTTTTTTTTTTCTGATTCTTGGGTGGATATTGTATTTTTTGAACAAATCTCATGCTGGTTTGTTTATATTTCTACGGATCTTGATGTTTTTTGACATATGATTCATATTGTATATATGCACGCTCCACGAAAGAATTGTTGGGGACTTTGGGTTAACTGCTCAATTTCGGCATAAGAGTATGATGAGTATGTGTTAGATAAAGTGATTGATTGTGTCTAGATGACATGGAGAATTAATGAATGATTGTTTCGATTGAGAAATAGTATACAGATTGATAAATAGTATACACTTAACAGGAAGATATTTGTTGGTTGGCCTAGCTGCAGTCCAATAAGCAGGGTTTCGATTATCTGAGATGACTTGACTAATTGTGTTTGATTTCTTTACATGAGGGTCACAAACTATTGTTGTTGTTTCGTTTCTCCAGTAAGCGATAACAAGGATTTCCGCAAAGTAGATCTCCGAGCTATTCCAGCTCCAACATCTATCAGAGCTCGCGTTGATCTCCACTAATGATTGCGTAATTGGGGCTCGTTCCCCATTGAAATTGGAACATATATAGTATATACCTATATACGTGTGTGCATATCAATTTCCATCATCCTCGATGATAATTTAGTCATAAGAATTAAGCATAATTGCTCATTTAGGCCACTTGGTTTAAATATGCATTACTCAGTTATATTCTCCTCACATAGGGGAGTAACATTCTCACACGAATTTGCACTTGGGAGTTGGGACGCAAATCTCCTTTCCTTTTTTTATTTTTTATTGTAGATGTAAGTTGCTCACGTACATAGTGTCTTTTTGTGTGTGTGTGTGTGCGTGTGTGTGTGTGTGAGAGAGAGAGAGGGAAGCTCTCACTTATGGTGCTATATTGTCCCATCACCCAACAACACATGATATATAGGCTATAGCTATGAAGTATAGTGTGCACTTCTTTTGGAACTTTGTCC
The DNA here is from genome assembly GCA_019985065.2 of Arctostaphylos glauca. Lineage (NCBI taxonomy): Eukaryota > Viridiplantae > Streptophyta > Magnoliopsida > Ericales > Ericaceae > Arctostaphylos > Arctostaphylos glauca. The sequence continues at coordinate 6,348,124 of JAHSPW020000002.1, forward strand.
CACATTCCCCACACTAAATCGGGGAGATAGCTTACTACTTTATTATAGCTAATTTGTGCGAATGAAGTTGTTCTGATAGATATGTGACTGAAGCATGAAGGGCCAAGTTACAATTGTGGGGTTGGAGAGAGAGAGAGAGAGAACTGGATAGTATTTTACTATAATAGTTGATGAGAGAACTGAATATCTTGTTTCACATCTCCAAGTCCGATGATTTACCCCGTTAACTTAATGTGCTCAAGATTAAAAGATGGATGAACAATTTACGCTGTTATATTCTACGTTTGTTTCCAAAATTTCCTTCTACTATAATACAGAATTGGCTTTATAACTATGTTGTGTATGGTCGTTCTGTGATCTTGTCGTAGTCCTTTATGTTGTCTAGGAGCCAACCAGGTAAAATATAGTTTTCTTTCACCTTTGATCTTGATGTATTCTACTGCTGTAGCCTGTAGATTTGAGAGTAAGCTTTCTGGCCATCAAGATTTACAATCCCTTGCTTGGCTCTGTTCTCCAAACAGGTTGTGGAGGTCTCCACATCAAAGACGGGCAAACATGGACATGCAAAATGCCACTTTGTGGCAATTGATATATTCAATGGCAAGAAGCTTGAAGACATCGTCCCTTCGTCCCACAACTGTGATGTAATGCCATGTTACTTTCTTTTCCTTTCGTCACATGCTATGTTATTTTGTTGCTTATATTTTGACTTGGGCATTGCCCATTGCATGACCTCGGGTTTCTGCCGTCAGTTCTCTGTATGTTTCATTAATAGTTGATTTGACTTTTTGCTCACATATTTTACTGTCCCTTTTTCTTAGGTTCCCCATGTTAATCGTACTGACTATCAGCTGATCGACATCTCTGAAGATGGTTTCGTAAGTTATCCTCAATGTTCTGGTAACAATATACATTTCATGTTAACCATGGCTGTGGTCTATTTGACAGAGAATAGAATTAGATTCTTTTATTTTATCTGATCTTGTTTCTTGAGGGGAAAAATGGACTTTAGATGACTGATGTGGATTACTCGTGGGTTGTAGCACAAAGCTCTCATGTTATACACATGATTCTCTACTGCATATTGTGAACCCTTTCTCACCCTAGAACAGAAGTAACCATAACATGGAATATGGGTATTTTGTTGTGTCCATGTGTCATCGATGTTCATGTGACATAGGTCACATCTGTCTAGTAATTTTATTACGTTTTTCTTGTGTCTGATTTCCAAGAAACTCATTCCCGGTAGTCTACTCGAATGTATGGGCTGAGATAAATTTGCATGCACAAAAACATTTCTCACGTTGATTTGCAAGTTCCATTCATCCAGAGAACGCTAGTTAACTAACTGGACCTTCATTTCTTTAGGTAAGTCTTTTGACTGAAAATGGAAACACAAAGGATGACTTGAGGCTTCCTACTGATGACAATCTGCTCACTCAGGTATACATCATACCCAATCAACTTGCTTTTGCATCAAACTACCGGATTGCCTTTTGGGTACTAAATACAATACCCTTTGCTGTTGTTTTTTAATTTCTGTTGTGTAGATTAAAGATGGGTTCGGTGAAGGAAAGGACCTTGTTGTGACCGTCATGTCCGCCATGGGAGAAGAGCAGATCTGTGCCCTCAAGGACATTGGTCCTAAAAATTAAAGGTGTCACCATAGAACTAGCCATGGCTATATGAAAAACAACTCTTATGTTCTAACAGCAAAGTCTATCGACTATTATATTATGTTTTGGTGTTTAGCCATGTAAGTAAAACCTGTTACTGGGCTTCTGGAGAGGGGGAAAGGAAAGAAGGCATCTGCCCTCTTGATCCCTGGGGAGGAGTCTCCTGCTTTTACGGCGGGGTGAAATTCTTATGAATGGTATCTCTATATGATATCCTGTTACATGATGACACATTGGAATGCAAAACTGAGTTTGTGGTAATTTGAAGCAACTGTTGGAATATCTGACAATGCTGTGACATGCAAGTTTTTTTATGCTCTGTGTTTTTATTTTCGTCTTTTGAGTTGTGTCTGGTTTGTCAATTGATTTTGGTTGTGCATGATTTATGCGGTCCCTTGTGTATGCCTTTGTAGACAATAGCTCTCTGGGCTGTTGAGCTGGGTCTCAAGCCACCATATGGCTACAGTCCGTGGAATTTTCTAGAACTTTTCACAATGAGTTGCTTGATTGACAGAGGAGGTGACAATTTGCTATTGCCATTTGGATTCCAGAGGCTGTTAGCCATTCAGATTCCAGAGCCGTTAACCTAATAAGCCTCTTGTGAGTCTTGACTGATGGTGCAAGATCAGATAAATTGAAGTGTTACCTGATATATTAGGCTCTCCCAACCCCCCCCCCCCCCCCCCCCCCCCCCCCCCCCCCCCCCCCCTCTCTCTATCTCTGTGTGTGTGTATGTGTGCTGTGTGTGTGCAAGCTCGCGTAGACATAGTTTATCACTTGCCACATTAAACTACCATTATAGGTAACCAAGAGAAGGTAAAGGTTGTGGTTTAATTAGTTGTGTGAATGCTATCTGGTTGAGGACTTTGTGTTGGTCCCTCTCACCAAATCAAGCCAAACTAAATTGATCAGTAAGTCCCATTTCATCTGAGTTGCTTGCATGGTTATATTTTATTTAATAAGTTTTGTCGAGGACATTGTGCTTTGTGATGCTCAAATGGCATGGATCATTTAAACTATAGTTGTTGGTCTATTTTTTCCCCCCTGTTTTTTTTTTTTTAATAAATCAAAGTATCTGGATTGCATTTTGGATGGATCAATGTTGGATGAAAATATTCCGACCATTTTGATTTTTTTCTCATTTTTCTTCTATTGGGGATGCACTTTCACTATGCAAATGTTTGTTGTTTGTAATTTTATCTCGCAAAATCTTTTCATGTATGCTAAAGCATCAACACTAATAGTTATTTTACGTAGTGAAAAGTACAAAAAGTACAAATATATGTATATTAGCACTACTGGGTATTTTGTCTAATGAAATTATATAAAAAATAAATTAATATTTGTTTGATGAAATAGTTAATGATGTGATGTTTTTTAATTGGTAAACAAAATTTGACTGGCTAGATGTAACTAATCAAAATATATATAGGTAAACAATAATGTTAGCGACACTTCACGATTTACAGCATTCTATGCCACATGTTTATGTGGCATTAGTTAGGTGAGAAGTAGAGCCCATCAACTCTTGCAAAAGTTAACACATGTGATGACAAAGTGAACAAAGCATGACAAAAGGACATGAATGAAAGGAACAAATTATCAAAACTCACAAATAATATATTGGTTGTAACGGCGAGTCACCTGTAATGGCTAAAGAGCAAGTAATACCCAACGAAGCTGAAGTCAACGGCCACCCATCAGCCACCGTGGTCGAGTCTCTATGCGAGGAAATTGTCCAGGAAATCAAAAGTGGACAACAATTCCTATTTCAGTTTGAAGTTCACCAATTTTCACCATGTTGAGATATTTAAAGTGACCCTTCTTATTTTATTTTGTAGGTTTAAGTGTTCGTCGTGATTCATCTTAGAATAATCTGTAGAGATTTGGATTTATAACTTTTATGACTCATTTTGGTTTGTAGAGATATGAAACGAAGATGTGCCCTATCAGGTGTTCAATGTCTTGTATATGAATTTATATAACAAGATTAGGCCTATTGGAGCTATTATATGCATACAAATTATTACAAAACATATATAAAACACAATAATGTCTAGCATTTAGATATAAAAAAAATTCCTAATTTTCAAAGACAACATGCATGCGCCACGAACAACTCATATTCCTTTTTGTCTTATTTTGTTATCTTTATCCTCATGACTCAACTTTTATAATGGTGGGCTCCACTTCTCACCTAACTAATGCCACATAAGCATGCAACAGAGAATGCGGTAAATTGTGAAGTATCACTAACATAAATTGCCTAGCCTTTTAATATTGTACATATATGTTAAGATTTTTCTTTAATTTTAACATGTACATATATGTTAAGATTTCTCTCTCACACTTTTTTGTCCCTTGATTTGTACATCAGACTGAAAGATGATTTTTATTGTTTTCATCTCTTCATCATTTACATCAAATTCCTTATCTCTTACGGCCTGTTTGTTACCAGTCATATTTCCCGGATATGTACAGTGCCGGATAAGATAATCCGGGCTAAAACAAATCCGGGCTTTGTTTTGGTTTTTTAGACCCCGGATAAACTATCCAGGGATCAGCATATAAGGGCATGGGTGGATTAAATATGGGCAACTCTTTTGGTGTCCAAATTTTATCCGGGTTGACATATTACAATCATACCCCTGAGAATGAATGGATAAGGAAAAGAGGGAAAAAATGAAGGGAAAAAATGTGTGGTCGTTTGAGTTGTATTTAATTGCCATTTAAAATGTTGTACTTGACTAGTAAAAAAATTAAATTCATTTTATCTTTTTCGTCTTTATTCGATTTGTTAAAAAAATATTATTAATCTTGTTTGTTTATTCAGTACATGTACTCTATATACACTTGAAAAGTGAAAAAAATTATAAAAAATTCATTTAATATGAAAGTGGCAACCAACTTTGATTCAGTAATTTGACTTTTTTAATTTTTTTATATTCATTTTGTACTTTTCATACTTCTTATAGAAGATTACATTAGATTCATTTAAACAAATCAAATGGATAAAAAAAATCAAGAAAATTACTAGTAACAACAAAAGAGTTGTATAAGGGCAAAATAGGGAATTATCACAATTTTACATTATCCACCCTTCATATCCACTCACATCAACTACAAAACAAATCAATCATATCTATATCTTCCCTTATATGAAAAGTAAACAAACCAAGTAAATATTAATCTCCCCTCTTATTATAACCCCCCTCTTATTATATCCTCCTTATCCCTTCTAAAATTTTAACCTCTAACAAACGGGCCGTTAGTGTTAAGGTTATATAGAACAAGGGCGGAAGTACATAGTTGAAAAGGGTTTGATTCAAAAAATAGTTTATAAAACAGTTTCTGTTAGTATTTTTAACCACCGTTTGGATCAAGCTATTTTCGATAATATTTTGAGTTGATTTCACAGATATCTTTAAAAATATATTTATAAACACATTGAACAGTTCGGATCATTAAAATTTAATCAAGAATGAAAAATTTAAATGTTAGTCTAATATTGGTCTAAAAAAGTGTTGGTCCCTTGAACCTTCCTCTAATAAAATTATCATTTCAAAATTAAAAAGATAAAATTATTTTTTTAATAGGCGAGTCAGATAACATTATATATTGGTTTAATATATGTATTAGTCAAATTAGAAAACATAAAACATATAATTTTATCTGATAACATCATTACTTTAAAAATTAACAGATAACGTTGTTTGTTAAAGGTATCTGTTTAAATCAGTAGAAATATTGACTAACAAAAAGTAACAAATATAATAATCTAATAAAACAGACAAAATTATTTGTTAAAGTGTCTGTTCAAAATTACAGATAATATTAACTGATAAACATTAAAAGGTAATTTTATTTAATAAATTATTATTTTTGTATCTAACGAACAGATAATGTTATTGCGTGTTTACTAAAAAGAATATCTAACAAAACAGATAACGTTATCGCGTGTTTACTAGAAGGGTATTTTTTGAAACTTATGCGCTAAAAAAATTTTCGCCTGTAATTTAGTTTGAGATGGACCTAATGCGTTAAAACTCCATTCAGATGGACTTTTGATCGAGTTTTCCTATAAAGTTTTAGTCTAAGTAATTATCGCTCACCCTATTATTTGCAGTTCAATAGATTTTTTTAGCTCTATTTATTATTTGCAGTTCAATAGAATATCTTTCATCATCTACCTACAGAAAAAAGGGGAGGTTTGGGGGCTGCGGCCATTATTCAAAACAACGAATTAAGGTCTACTCAATGTGATAATTTTTTATTTAATTTTTTATGTAACTTAAAATGAATTTACTGTCATTGACTTGATAATTTGTGTCAGCTATTTTGTAAGCCGCGACATATTTGTACAAACGAAACGTACCGTTTTACACAAATATGATATGATTAAATTATTTTTTTTGGACGTTGATCCATTTATGGCGAGTTTGGATATAAATACATAGAGAAGCGCGCACCGTAAAATGGCCGCCACTGTAGTCTCCTTGTCTTCTCTACTTGCTTGGACGACTGGTACATCTTCTTCTTTATTGGTTTTCAGGAAACTGCGATCGACCCCGGTTCTGCGTCTCTCGTTTGCCATCACGCCCTCGTATTCTCGGACAAGGACGCTGCGCATGGCTCACGCTCTCTCCTCGTCAACTCTCGGCCTTACTCATCCGGCTCAAATCGACCGCCCCAAGGTCTCTCTCCCTCTCTCTCTTAGTACCCACAATCTCTAATTTGGCAATCTCTTATGTTTGTACGTCGCTTTTGATTATTTGTGTCTGGTTGTTCTGGTTTCAGATCAGTAGATAGTGAATTTCTGTTTATGGGTCCTTCTCTTTCTGCATTAATAATAGTTTTTCATTGTAGTTGAGGATTTGAGTTTTTGCAGATGGTTTGGATTTACGGATTTCCCATTGGTATGATTTCTGAGGCAGAGAAATGTGATTTCGTTAATGATATAATCTTGATTGATTGAGTTCTGCTGACACATCACATTGTACATGATGCTTATACGGCATGTCACATAACTCATGAGACGCTAATTTGAACACATATATTAACACTTATGGACCTATTTTTACATCTTATTCTTAAAATATGAGTTGTGTGGGCACGGTGTACAATTGATTAGTCATCTATGCATGCCCAATGTCAAAAACAATATGCTAAAATACTTTTATGCATGAGAACCTTTTTATTTGCTTAGCGATAGCCAGTTCTCATTTAAAGTAGATGTTTTAAGGAATCAGGCAGGAGGACATGGTTTATCACACTTTGTCGGATGGATGAACCCTATCGGACCCTTGGAACTTGTTGTATGCATGTCTTTTATTGATGTTTTTGATATTGATTGAGTGAACAACTGATACTCAATGCTTGTTTATGTTGTGAAAACCCTTGAAGATATCTTTCGCCGCCAAAGAGACTGATTTGGTGGAATGGAAAGGGGATATACTAGCAGTGGGGGTTACAGAGAAGGACATGGTGAAAGATGAAAACTCAAAATTCCAAAACCCAATCTTGAAGAAACTTGATTCCCATTTGGGTGGTTTATTGGCTGAAGCTTCTTCAGAGGAAGATTTTTCTGGCAAAGCTGGACAGTCAACAGTTCTTAGGCTTCCAGGTCTTGGATCAAAGAGGGTTGGGTTAATTGGGCTTGGACAATGCGCGTCACCTATCACTGCATATCGAAGTCTTGGTGAGGCAGTCGCTGGGGCCGCAAAGGCTTCTCAGGCAAGTAATGTGGCCATTGCACTTGCCTCTTCTGAGGGGCTCTCTGGTGACTCAAAACTCACTACTGCTTCAGCAATAGCATCAGGTACCTTTCTACTATTGGCCACCCACCACAAATAAATAAATAAATAAAATAATTGTTGAAATTGATTGTTTTGCTTTATGATTTATAATCGGTGAAACTTGGTTGAATGACCTGATACGATAGGAACTGTGCTGGGGATTTATGAAGACAGTAGGTTTAAGTCGGAGTCAAAGAAGCCGGCACTTAAATCTGTGGATATTCTTGGTCTTGGAACTGGACCTGAGCTAGAGAAGAAACTTAAGTATGCAGAAGATGTTTGCTCTGGGATAATTTTTGGGAGAGAGCTGGTTAATGCACCTGCCAATGTGCTCACCCCTGGTTTGTAATCTTCCTTGTTCACTTATACTTTCTTCATCTCTTTCTTGTACTTTCTATCCGACAGGTGGTGTCCCTTTTATATTACCATCATGTGTCTGTAGATCCCTTCATTTACCATGGCAGCATCTTTTAGTTTTCTAATTTTTCCTCTGTTGTTGACTGTACTTGTGCCACAAAACACAAAGTAAGATAGTCTTCATTATTAACTTTGTTTTTTCTTATATCTCAGGTGTTCTAGCAGAAGAAGCTTTGAAAATTGCCGCCGCATACAGTGATGTCATTTCTGCGACAATTTTGGATGCAGAGCAGTGTAAAGAATTGAAAATGGGTTCATACCTTGGTGTAGCTGCTGCTTCAGCGAATCCCCCACATTTCATCCATTTGTGTTACAAACCACCAAGTGGTCCTGCTAAAACCAAGTTGGCTCTGGTGGGAAAAGGGTTGACTTTTGATAGGTGAGTACGTATTTGACGTGTCTGCAGTCATCTATGGAAAACAGATAAATGTGTTATTAGGGGTAAGGTGCTGCCTATTTGTGTGTGTGTGTGTGTGTGTGTGTGTGTGGTGTTGGGGGGGGGGGGGGGGGGGGGGGTGAGAATTTAGATGAACACTGCGTGCACATTAGGAATGCTTGTTAAATTGAGGTTTTTTGTTGGATAACTATAATGCTTTAGCGAGCTGGACTGTTAACTGCCCTTTGCCCATTGTTAGTATCTGTTTCCCTATTTATTCCTTTCTCTTACTGGCTGCAATTATAAAGGAAGTGATATGCATGAAAAATGAAGGTTAGCGGGAGTGATTATTATTATCTGCTTTTGCGACCTGCATATGTTCATAGTCGAGACTATTTATCTGTTGCAACTGTAGTGGTGGCTACAACATCAAGACTGGACCAGGCTGTTCAATTGAACTCATGAAATTTGATATGGGAGGTTCAGCAGCAGTTCTGGGTGCTGCAAAAGCTCTTGGTCAAATCAAACCAGCAGGAGTAGAGGTAACCATATCCTAATAAGTTCAGTTGCGTGGTGATCATGCTCTCTCTCCCTCTCTCTCATTTACTTTCTTTCTTAACTTTCAACCTCTGAGCAATAAAGTCTAGTCAATATGATTTTGGCTTAATAGTTTATCTTTTACTTGCAGGTTCATTTCATTGTTGCAGCTTGTGAGAATATGATAAGTGGAACTGGTATGAGGCCTGGAGACATAGTCACGGCCTCAAATGGAAAGACAATTGAGGTATTTCTTTATTTTCCTGAACAAGTACATTATGTAGCTTATGGGAGGACTAAATGACTTGTGTACTACTGTACTCATTGATGTTTAACAAATGTTGCTTATCACTCCCGTTTTGGGTGAGATGTGTCTTGATTTTTCTGTGCTTTATTTTATAAAGAAGTCCAATTAATGGAAGAAGTTGCATTCTATTGTTCAACCATCTTGATATATACCAGACAGTGCATCGGTTTAGCAACCTACAAAGGCTTATGTCCTCAAGTCAATTAGGAGGTTATATCTAAGGAATGGTAAACATAACTAACTTCTAGGAAGTTTTGAGTTCTTCAGCTCTTTTCATGTTAGAGTTGTCTTAGGTGTTTCACATTACATGTTCAACGCACGAGACCTTCATAACTGCTGGATTAGAAGGTCACGCTTCCCTGTCCAGATGGGCTATAATAACTATCAGGAATGGAAAAAAACACAATCAAATTAACCTAAATGCAACTTTTTAACTGAGAAGTAGTTTTGGGTACAATCACAAAATTCATGCGATGTTTTAGGAGAGAGGTCATCAGAAATTTTTGCAGACAAAGCGCATGCTATATAATAGTAAGTTGGATGATAGGTCTGATTGTCCATGTACCTTTGGCTGAGGAAGTTGAGAAACGATGCAAATACTGCTCCGATCCAATCTCAGCTATAATTGTGTAGGAATCACACATTGGTCTAGGACTTGTGCTTTTGATGTTACAAATCGACCTGGTTTGGGGATAATTAGAAATATGGATAGTCTGCTCAATTTTATTTTCAGAAATACTGGTTGGGCAAAAAATACTCACTGAGCAAGCCCTGCCTCTCTAAATTCCCTGTAAACCTGTAGGACCTAATACGGAGAGAGAAGAAAACTTGTCTTGCTAAATGCATAGGAACTGAAATGAGAAAAGCCTCTTGAATTGTGTTGTGTGTCCCGGATGCGATGCAGCCTTACTGGAGCTGTACCAGGAGTCCAGGGCCCACACCGGGTACTCATAGGGCAACGTTTTCGAAGTACCTGTTCTTTATAGATTGACAGTGGTCCTAAATTTTTGCAGCATCTAGTGCTGCCTTTAGAAGTTTGTTCTAGCATTTTTCCTTCATATAGTTGCTTGTGAATATCTCGGATGCAGTTGTTAGACATTGAGATGTGTGAAGACAGATTGGGGAAAAAACTGCTTCAGCCATAATTGGGGGTTGCTAAGGCTTTATTTGTTGCGGTGTTGAGTTTTGTTGGAATTCCAGCTTTGCTTTTATGACTTGTGTGGGCACTCAGAGAAAAAGGGGAAGTAGAAACAGGCCAGGTTACTAGAGTGGAGTAATTTGCCAAAAGAAGATGAATAAGAGGGGTCCTTTGATTGAAACTCTTGCCCCTGTGAACCAAACTATCTATGACTTACAAGTTTGAAGCAAGTATGCTTTTGTTTACTAAAGAAGATGAAGAGGATAATCTAGAGACAATGGGCGAGGAGCCATTCGCTAACGATATTACAATTTGGATCAAGATATGTGATTTAAATTTGACCCAAATCATTATCCAACATTTTATTTGTATTATTCCTAAATGTTTCACTGTAATTTTATTGCCCTGGAGTTTTCCTAATCCCTTAATATATAGATGTGATAATTCAATGAGTCAAGAGTGTTTATTGGCCTCGTTTTGTTGTAGGTCAACAACACTGATGCAGAGGGCAGACTTACACTGGCAGATGCTCTTGTATATGCCTGTAATCAAGGTGTAGAAAAGGTATTACAAAATTTTATACCATACTACTTAGTAATTCCACTCTTTTAAGGGGCACCCCATTTACTATTTTTGATATGGCTAATAATAAAATTGGTGAATTTAGTGCTTGTTACCAATGGGTGAATTTTGTATGGTCAAATTTGTATTCTGAAAAATCATTTCTCTTTATATGGATGAGAATTTTGTCACTGTATTGTGAAAAGATCACTTAGTTCATTTTTTTGTAATAGTTAGCTGCATCTTTGTAAATTTATTTTGGTTTGTGAGTTGTGGATCAACTGTTTTGCAGATAGTTGACCTAGCAACATTAACTGGGGCCTGCGTAGTTGCTCTTGGACCCTCAGTTGCAGGTAACTGATTTTAACGTCCTTGGTCATGAATTTCTATGGTAGCTTTCCTGCTTGGTATCATCTCAGTTTTGAGAATTATGTGGAACTCGCTGACACATATGGAGAAAACCTAAGATGAAGTTCAAAGGAAAGAACCATACTTATTAGTGAAAAACTTCATGGTATAATTTGTAATTGTTGATGTACATGTCATCAGCATTTTTTAAAAACTTTGTACATTACTACAATGGCTTTGGCAATGATTTGACGTTTACAATTCCTTTGGACTGACTTTTAGATAGTGACCATAAATATGGTACATCTAGTACATACTACAATCGTCAATCGCACTCCTTGACATAAAAGCTGATAAAATTTAAAGCTTGATTCCTCTCTTGACTTTGTTTTCTTGATGCATATCTTATCTTTAATAAACAGGTATTTTTACACCAAGTGACGACCTTGCAAAGGAGGTACTTGCAGCTTCAGAGATCAGTGGGGAGAAACTTTGGAGGTTGCCGTTGGAGGAAAGTTATTGGGAGTCCATGAAATCAGGAGTAGCTGATATGGTCAATACTGGTGGTCGTCAAGGTGGTGCCATCACTGCAGCTCTTTTCTTGAAACAGGTAATGCCACGTGATGGTTGTATCTGTTTGCTTATACTACTTGTATTCTGTGGTATGTTGTGCAACTGTTTCCTACTTATTCTTGTTCTTGCTTTTCTCTGCGTAAAGATTAATGCATGCCAAATTGGGATGAGAAATTTTCATGTTTACGCTCTTTTTGAGCATCATGCTGTTTGAAGTTCACATTCACTGGTAGACTTTGCATACCAGTGCAGATTATTTTGATCCCATTTAATAGCAGGTATATTTGACACAGTTCGTTATTATAAGTGTCTTGTATGTAAGGGGTTATTCGTGGCTATGAGAGTTACTGGGTATAGCCAGTCCACTTTATTCCTCTTTCATATGGGGATTCTTCTGCTGATCTTCGCCAGTGGACTTAGTCTTTAAGCTGAACCACTTGAATCCTTGTTTTCTTGTTTTCTTGTTCTGTTTATTGCTTCTTAATTTCTGGTGCTGCGGACTTTTTGGCAGTTTGTGGACGTGAATGTTCAATGGATGCACATTGACATGGCTGGCCCTGTCTGGAGTGATAAGAAGAAGACTGGGACAGGATTTGGCATCTCAACTCTGGTGGAATGGGTTCTGAAAAATTCTTCTTGATCTTCGTTTGCAGTTTACTCTCGGGGGGAAATGGCTCCAACAGGTAGTGGCCATGAAAAGTGGAGAATCTGTGTTTTGTTTCCTGAAGGGAGACCCAAGAGAAATGGAAGTCATGAGTTGAGACATTGGAAGTGTGGAAGCTTGTTTCATTAAATTATACCCTTTTCTTCTGTTTTCTAAAAATAATGAAGAAATAAAACAGTGGTCTTTATGCTGAAGGGTCTATTATCTGAAACCTGGGTCGTGATTCATTTTTGTTTTTCATTTTTTTTATTCTTTATGCTGAACGGCCTCTGTTTGTTTAACTGCTGAAGGGTTTTGGGTGTGTCTGGCTATCTGCAAGGAGCTTGAGGGCTTGCTAGAGGCAACTCGAGCTTCTGAAAGAGGTGTTGGATCGTGTATATATAGAGTAATTTGTTGAGAAAAAGAGAGTAAGTGGAAGCGAAAGATGCGGGGAGATGTTTGTCTAATTGTGTGTGTGTGTGTAGAGGGAGAGAGAGAGAGAGAGAGATGGCCTATTGGCAAATGGCACTCATAGGATTTGATTCAAGAAGTTGCAGGTTTTAGGCATGTAGAGATGTCACCTTCACCTCGTGTCTCACAATTCTGCTAGCTCGACTGTGACTCACTAATTTTCTGCCGAACGATAGAAATTTATATGTGATCGATCCCTCATGAACCTCTCATAGTAGGCTGGAGTCATTATGGTCACGTCCAAGGAAAGTTCCTACGGGTTTGGTTAAGCGGCGGAGTCTCGGATTACCTTGATCAAAGATCCAAGTTCGAGTTTGAGTTCCCGTAGCTCTTTGTTGGGATTAAATTTACTTATTAGGCTCTTTGTTCCTTTACGAGTGTGTGAAGCAAAGTTTAAATTAAACAAATCAAAAGGTTTTGTAAAGTTATAAATATCACTAAACAAATGTGGCTCCATTTATATTCTAAGAGATGTGATGAATTTTCAATGGACACTCTGATACTTAAAATTAGCTTTTGAAAGAGAAAGCAAAAGCAATTGGAGAGTTAAGAGTGTAAATACACACGTACCTAAAAGTGAAGTGTCCATAAAATATTTATAGAGAATTCTCAACGGACTACTGAGAGTATCGGTCGAAAACATTGTTCTGTGGATTGTAAATTATAATGCTTTCTCCACGTTCCCCATGTACATGTGAATCGAACGAACATGTTCACGTGTCCTTGTAACCATCTCGTCCCCATGTCTATTTAGGCAACTACTCACAACGTGGGGGGGCATCGTCACCTGGTGGTGCCAAGAGTAGATCTTTCCTTTCGGCGGCACAACCAACTCTGCAACTTGAGAGATCTTCACCCTGAGACAAAAGTGTTGATCATGTAGGAGATTCAACCCGATCTGGCATGTCATGCACTTGAAAATTTGGTCAAGGCACGCCAAAATAGTCTTATTGAACCTTTCGATCCAACACAAATAGATCTATCTTTAGACGTAGCCCAACTCGATAGGCATGGTAATTTGTACCGAATCGAACCACTTAATTTTTTTTCAAACCGTAACCATTTTTTTCCCTGTGGGTGTGGATATGGTACAGACGAATAAATATCCGTTCGGGTTCGGTTCGATTATGGTTAGTAGAGTAATCAAACAGTTACCCGAACCGCATAGAAAATGGCGTCGTTTTACATATATAATATATTATAATTTTATAACCCTTTGGCTTTTACCCCGTGTACATATATAATATATTATAATTTTACAACTCTTTTACTTTTTATCCCTTTTGGGCTTTGGTGAGTTAACCTAAATGCTAATCTAAAACCTATCACATTCAGACTTTGTGGATAGCCATGCAAGGATGAAGGAAGTGAAGAACTACGACAGCAGTGGCACAAGAGTTTTCGATCAACGGCTACAACGCAACTCAGATCAAATACTTCTCTCTCTCCTCTCTCAACAAGGTGTGGTAAGTGCTTAGAGATTTAACACTAAAAGTCACTAAACGAAGCTAGAAGACATATCTAGCTAGTACATGCTATTTCAAATATGTTTCAATTTCGTAAAACACAAGAGAAATGATACAACATACATGCTGTCCTTGTCAAAAGCTGAACCAATATAATGTTTGCTGTCAAAACTTAAAATTAGTGGCTACCGTTAGTATCTTTGAATTGAAGGATGAGAGAGATAGAGAGAGAGAGCAGTTCGGTTCGGATAATTAATAGTCGAACTATTCGATTAATCGTTTAGTTCGAGAAATAACTGAACCCCATTTGGTTTGGTTATGAAATTTTTTTCTCCCTCTATTCGATTTTCGGTTCGATTTCAATTTGAATATTATGTTCGGAGATCAAATTCGATTATTTAAATAACCGAACCGATCCACACTATTACCATCCCTACAACTCGATTGCAAGTACAAACAAGCCGAACATGCACATGAACCAAAGGTCCATGAACATGCGCATCCGGCCGATCGCAAGTGTCAAAGCGAAATTCGCCCAATAATTTACACGTCCGCACGTAATCTAATCGACATCGCACGTGCGACTTAAACCCCACCTTGGTTCTTGTTTTCAGACAGTAGTGGTCGCTTTCACAACAAACCTTCTGATCTGGAGCTTTGAAACAAAGCTGTACCGTGGTTGAATTAAATTTCCTCCTCTCTTTTCTTTGCGAAAAATATTTACATATTTTGCTTAACAATCATCGATCATCAATCATGCCACGAAGTATGTACAAATAGGGAGGAGATATCCATATAGACACGTCTACAGAGAGAGGAGGACAAAATGAGTGTCTCTCTCACTGTAATGACCTTCAATCTTCTTGAAGATCAGCCGGAGGACAGTCCAAACTCATGGGATAAAAGGAGGGATTTGTGTATTAGTGTTATTACCAGTTACTCCCCAAACATCCTCTGTACCCAACAAGGTATATATATACATCTCTGTCTATGGATCTTGACTGTAAATTCGTGCCTCGTTCTATCTTAGCAAATGGGTGATCTGGGAGCTTTTGCGCTTGTGTTTTGGAGATGGGTTTTGCTTCTTCTTGGATCTTGAAGAGTTCTACAGTTTAACTAGAGTAAAAAATGATGCTTCTATTTGAATATTTACTCAAATCCTGACCCCAAAAATAAATTCGAGGAAAAAAAAAAAAACCCAAATCCTTTTCTACTGCTTTATCTCGTATTAAATGGAGTTTCCTTCACCCAAATAAATGGATATTGGTTTCCTTACTCAAAATTTTCAAGACTGTTTTTCTGTTTGCCACTAATGAAGCTTTCACTCGATCATCGGCTGCAGCAATATGGATTGCCGATTGGAGTACGTTTTATAACAATGAAGCTTTAAAAGTTAATTAAATATGATCTAGGAAAATTAGATTTCAACCCCCTTCCTTTTTCTTCCTCGAACTTTATAAGGTTTGATAAATGCATTGCTTGTGAAGTATGTGTTCGTGTATGTCCTATGTTTCTTGTTATTGCTTCAGCCTTCAGGTATTGTTATTTCAGTTTCTCTGTCTGCTTTGTTTGATTGTTTTTTCTTGTCATTTTCTTTGGAGTTTCAGGTGTGGGGTCACAGTTGGGGTATCTTCAACAGGGCTTGCCGGGTAATATTTGTTGTAATTATGTTTTTTTCCATCCAAACATGTAAATGTTGAAGGGAAAGTTGGTTCTTGTGATTGTTACAGGTAAAAAATTGATGTTTGTCTTGCGTCATTGAAGTTAAGCTCTCCCGACTTTACCAGTTGAGCTGATGAGATATCTGTTGTTATGTCTCATCAGTTATTCCTTAATTGTTACATGACAACGTGGATGTTATCAGAACTCAAACCCCTCCCTTTACGCCGTAACTGGGGTTTCAATCTTCTCTGTTAGGTTGTGATTCTTGAGACTAGGGGTTATTGCTTTCATTCAATGATCATATAACTGCCTCGGTTTCCCCGGACATGTACTTTAATCAACTTGGTTGATGCTAGCTGCAGTAACCCCGCGGGGGGGGGGGGGGGGGGGGGGGGGGGGGGGGGGGGGCGTAGTTGATGTAAATAAGTAGTGGTACACTTTCTGTTTGTGGATATTATTGGGTTAGAGTCGCGAGGGAACTGGTTATGATTGTTTGACAACTCAAATAAATTTTAGACTTATCCTCTTGAATCCACTAGGCTATGATCACTTTGGTATTTCAAGAGAAGGAGCTGAAGGCACTTCAGACCAACATTGCACCATCTTTTATGACAAGGAAAAGGTATCTTAAATGTTTCTGTTTCTCTCCAAACATGCAATATCCATATGATCTTGCTTTTGTCAAGAAGGCGTAGTTTGACAGATTGTCTGATTCATTTTTTGCCTTACCCTAAATCAAGGTAGAGCTGCTAGAAGGTGGAACCTTTTGGTTGTCAGAGTCACCTTCAGTCCCTGGAAGCACATCTTGGGGATCTGAAGTTCCTTGTATTGCTACGTGGGCAATATCCTTTTTGCTTTAATGTGATATTGATTTCCTAATTCATCTTTCTGAGCAGAGCTTTTTTTAGTATTTTTTCCTTGACAAAATGTCTACACATTTCAACTGAAAGGAGTTGAGCCACCAGGTTTTTCATTTCAGATAGTAAATACAATCATGGATGAGTTCAGTCCTCGAGCCCGTAGGAGAAGTGCTCTACTCACATGGCAGCATATTGCATCTTTACCTCCTAGCTTACCAGTTGTATATTGTGGAGGATTTAACACACAAAAGGAATCAACTACGGGCCGTTTTCTTCTTGGGAGATCTAGGTATGATCCTTGACATGGGTATTTGATGTTCCTAGGGAATGTTTACTCCTGTGGTTCTATTTTGCTGCATCTGTAATGTCCATGGATTATACTATAGAAAAGGTAATAATAATACTGGGATCCTCTCTAGCACAAGAGATCACCAAATTTTGTTCATTAGCTGAAATTAGTTCCTAGAAATGGCTTTGGAAACACCAACTGATCTCATCGTTTGAGTAAAATGTATGTCTAATGTGAAGTTATTTGGAGTAGTAGTGGCATTGCATCACGGCTATCTTATTTGATAAATAACCCTAGCCTTGTAACAGCGTGCTAATTTTACTGCTTTTTTATGTCCATCATGAATACACAGGCACTAAGTTTATCTTTTGCTTATGACTTAGCTTTGATTGCAATCTTTGTGGTGTATACATACGGCTTTGTTTTTTTTTTTTTGACAATCCGTCTCTGCAGAAGTGCAGTGTCTGTCTTTTGTTTCTCCTGATATGCGATGAGAGGGGAGAACTCGTCCTTTGAAGATATGTTAAATTGGAAAATACATGTCCTTATGTCCCTAACTGCGATTTTTTAGCAAAAAATTGATGATAATTTTTTTTCGTCTTTCTGGAATGAGATATGTCGTGTACCTATCTATTCAGTGCTGGAGTGTTGCTTCTCCATCCTCTGAAAGTCGTATATTTAGCCATACAGTAATTCTTATGTTTTCATCAATAAGTAAAACTTGATATTGAAGCCTAGCAAAAGGTGCGGGAGCAGTTCACTACAATTTCGTTCTTCTTACTGTGCTTAGCAGGACCAATGTTTTAGAGCAGACCGATCTATTCCATCTCTTCTGGGTAGGCATCTGATTGCACAATTGCTTTTGTTTTCTTCTTTTTCTTGGCACCCTGCTCACAGGGAGCATGGAGTTGTTGGTGATATGAGGGATGCATGGCCCAATTCTCGGGTGAGGAAGAATGTTTCTCTCATTCGCACTTATCATGGCTTCAAAGGTACTAGTCACCAAATGGATTTGCTCATTTAGGCTGTGTTTGAATCAAGATGTATCGCAGGAAAAGTTAATGTATGCGAACAGTAGTTCAAACCTATCCATTTTTTCTATCTT
Organism: Arctostaphylos glauca; assembly: GCA_019985065.2. Taxonomy (NCBI): domain Eukaryota; kingdom Viridiplantae; phylum Streptophyta; class Magnoliopsida; order Ericales; family Ericaceae; genus Arctostaphylos; species Arctostaphylos glauca. The sequence goes on from JAHSPW020000002.1 coordinate 6,366,348, forward strand.
TTGCCCTTCCTTTTCTTTTCCATTTTACCTCTCCGTTTCTTTTCCATTCGCAAATCACTGCGCCTATCCTAGATCCACACACCGCCGTAGAACCCTTTTAGATAGAAATTGTGAGACAAGGAAAGAAATGCAAATGTTTACTTGTTTGGATGCATAAAAGAGGTGAGAAATAAGAAGAAATAGGGGACTTGGATTGGTCTTTTGTTTCTCACTAGAAATCTCACAAAAAATGGGACACAATGCAAAGGGGCTATTAGGAGCCTGACAACCATGCATGTTGAAACCATGACCTAACTTGTTCTAAATTTGACTCTTTCAGGTGACAAGCAGGGAGCACTTGAATTCTTGAAGTTGATTTTCCGAGCTCTTTGCCTCTGCTGGGATCGCCAAACTCAGGATCTACACGTGGATTGGATTCTATTCAGAGGTCGATCTTTGATTCCCGTTTCTTGTGAAGTGGTGAGCGACAACATTGACGGGTACTATCCATCCTCTCACTATCCAATATTTGCTGAGTTTATGCTTCCTCGGACAGTGAGATCGGTTGAACCGCCTTCTCAAGATGGAAACTGAGCTATCTATTTTGACTTCCCCCCACCCTTTCTCATATCTTTTCTGGTCATTGCATACTGATTTTGGGCTTGTATTGAGCTATTTCTTTTGTTGTTCACCTGTGTTTAATCGAGCTAGTGAACTATTTCAAGATCAAATGATTTGAATCATTGTGAAAATTTTCTTGGGTTTTTTCTTACACGTTGAACCAGAACATTGGCGCCACGGGAATTCTCAATAAACGATTATCCTCTTGAATGTAACTCGGTATTTTCTTTTCAGTGTTCCCTGGGACATCTACCATCCTGCATACATTTATGTACATATAACCCTAACATAAGAAACTAATAAAGCATAGAATGGGGTGTTAGATAAGAAAGAAGAGCACCCATCTGTGTAGGGTTCAACTGTAAACTTCCAGACCCATGCAGGGTGATCTTATTACTTGGTGGACGGTTTAATTTTGTCCAATCACCTTTCAAATGGGTGAATTTAAAGGTGAACATTACTTGCAATAGTGATTAGTTTGTTTAGGAATAGTGTTATGGCCACAGATATCCGGATCCAGATTCAGATTCGTCCGGAGCCGTTCAATGTGTGGGTTCCAGGTGTATTGTATGAAATTTACGTACATTGGACGATTCTGGATACAATCGTTTCGAATGTGAATCCGGCGATGAAGCACGGATACTACGAAACTAGTCACGTACGCGTATTAGATACTTGCTGGTTCTTGATACGCCTCGATATATATCAGATACGCAAACAATTACCCAACATGAAAATTAAATCATTTTATACATTTTGAATATGAGGTAGATATCTTAGGAATAAGGTAGGATATTTTTGAAATACGGCGGGAGTAAAAATAATTTTTTTAAAAAAATACGCAATAAATATGAGGGGGCAAAGTGTACAACGATCTTCGTCTCCTAGCAAGGAGAACTCGAGTATACATGGAAGGAGATATCAAATTATAGGATGGTGGTGGAGATGAATTTAATTCATTCGAGGATGTCGGTATACTTGAAGTTGCAAGTCTTTCTCTTGATGAGTCGGATATAAAAGCCGTGATATTTACAAATGAATGCGAAGATGATGCAATTGAATGTTGACGTTAATATGAGTAGAAATTAGTATAAATGATCACTTATTGGTTTGGAACTTTTCGCATGCATTGAATGCTTTGTACTACTATTGATGGCCTTTTCTTTTTTTGAATGATTTTTGAAAATTGACATGTATTAAATGGTTGATATAGTGGAATCAATAATTAAATTACTCTTCTATTTCTTTTAACTTATTTTTATGCTTAGTCCATGATCGAGAATTATAAAAAAATAATTTTTACAACTGTATTCCCGACGTATCTGTATCCGAATTCTATTACTTTAAGTTTTGCTTATTATTATATCCATATTGTATCTATCATATCACGTATCTGTATATGTATTCGAGCTTCATTGGTATCAGAACAATTGTATACGAAGCATTACTCTTTTTCTATTGGGAATCTAAGGAGAAGAGTAAACAAAAGGAAACAATTGTTCTACTTGACAAACTGAAAGGTGATTAGGACACTCCCCCAACTGAAAGGGCTATTTTTAAATTCTAAACAATTGACTTGGTTTTGTGGGTTAAACAAATAAATTGGAAACTTAATTTTAAAAAAATAAAACATAATAATTGTAGAGTAATTGCGAGGGGCAGTGGAATTGGATAACACAAATATTGTACATGCCACCGTTGTGAAACAAATGTGTGTGCAATAAAAACTTTAGAAAATGCAAGCTGTTACATGTGTTTACGGATCGTTGTCCTACAAACCAAGATGTTATTCAATAAATTTGTTGGATTTAGAATATAAAGGGCTAGGACACTCAAAAAGGTGTATATAGTGGACAATTAGTAAATTTGATTGCTCTGTTTTTAGTGGGTAGTCAATAAATTTGACTGCGAGATGCTGACGTCATGCATTTTGATAACAGCTTGTAGCCAAAGCAACAGTATTTTAACTTCCCTACAGTGTTGTATAGTAGCTCGCACTCTAACTCGTTGGATCTCTCCTAAGCGGACAGGAGGCCCTGGGGTTGGGCCTATATAGCCTGTCTTCGGAAGATGAGATCTATGGTTCGATTCCCATAGAGAAGAGATTGGCTTTCGTAATATACGAACTTTACTAATATATTAATGTTACTTGTGACAAAAAAAAAGCATCTAAAAAGGAAAAATTTTAACACTTTATTTCAAAAGTAAGGTCAAGTGGTATAAAAATAGTCTATAATGACAAATTACGTATCTTATTAAGTTCCAATTTAAAGCAGCCTTTCTTTTTTTTCGAAGTTTCATTTGACAACTATTTTGCAATGAAACGTCAAGTTATTTTATAGTTTATTCCTAAATTGCAATCTTACTCTTTTTCCTCAGCTTTTCTAACGTTTCCATAGCTAAAAAAGGGAGGATCGTTTTGGATTGGAATCCAATCTCTTGTCTCCTACCAAACAAAAAGGGTTTCCATTTGGCCAATTGGGCTCAAATATGGAAACAAGAAGTAAAGTGGATCAAATTCTCTCTCTCTCTCTCTCTCTCTCTCTCTCTATATATATATATATATATATATATATATATATATATATATATATATATAACTAAAGAGACCAACACTTTTTAGACTCATATTATACCAACATCTAAATTCTTCATTCCTAATTAAATTTTAATGATTCAAAACGTTTAATGTATTTAAAACATTTGTTTTAAGGAAATCCGTGAAAAATCAACTCAAAATATTATCGGAAAGAGTTTGATTTAAACAGTTGTTCATAAAATAATTTTTATCAGCATTTTGAACTACTATTTAGATCAAACCTAGTAATAAAGGCTTAAGATTTAAAGATTTAATTCCTCTTAAAGTCTTATATTCAAAATATCCTGACTATTATCACCTCGGTCTGATTTTAATTGAAATTCCTATAAGTAAGTGGTGAGATTGATTTCTTAAAAATTAGTTGAGGTGCACATAAATACATTTTGAGTTATCAAAAAAAAATACAACAAGGGAAATACGTTAAATTATTTCCTTTTTGGAGTAATTATATGGTATTTTTTTTTTAGAATTCTTTAAAGTCATATATTCAGGTGAAATTTATACATTTAAGCGTGAGTATGTTTAAATGTGTGTTGTTATTCAGCGTTATTGGGCACGGAGCACTATATAATTTTTCTGACGCGGAATTCTAACGGGGCTCTCCGCGCGTACAATGTCGTAAGAATGAAGGCTAAACTGTAAATTCGTCCTATTATCCGTCGTGGAAAATCTTTTTCCGTTTCTATAATGCCAACTAGATGTTTAAAATTCCGCGATCTAATCTCAACCATAAATTACCTCCGCTTCCTCAAAAGATCAATGGCTGATATGAACTTTCATGTGTCTCTGATCATTCTGTCTCTCTCTCTCCCCCCCCGCGCTCTCTCTCTCTATTAATCTTCCACTACAGCGACCTCTTTCCCGTCCAAAACCAGAGAGTGCGGAAAAGATATAAACTCCTGTATGCTTATGTACATAGTCCGAGAGGGATATTTAGAGAGCGAAAGTTAGAGAGAGATAGAGAGGAGGAGGAGGAGGAACAGTTAACGTGAGCGTAACTGGATCCAGATCTTCGGTTTTGCTGGCTGTGGTAAATGGAGATGATGTCGTTTCGAAGACCTCATTTTGGATTACACCTATGGATCTCTATATCTATTATTCTCTTCATCCATGCTCAGTCCTTCTACCTCCCCGGTGTTGCTCCCGAAGATTTCCAGAAGGCAAGTCACGGATATACACACATGGATATATATATATTCTGTGTTTTGTTATGTGTTTGTGTTAGATCTTGTTGATTCTGTGGTTTGACCTAACAGTTACTTGGGGATTTTATTGCTTGTGGCCTTTTTGTTCTTAGATCTGTTTCTGCTGTGGCGTTGCGATGCGAGAAATATCAGTTTGACCTTATTTTTGTGAAATCTGCTCTTACTCCGTTCAGTGTTCGGCGATTCATTCGATCACTGTTTCTTTTGGGCTCTGAATTTTCTGAATGCTGAATCGGATTATTATTTTTTATTTCTATCAGCTTGTGTCATAACAAGGCTAGTGATTGGTACTCTGTGTGTGTGTGTGTGTGTGTGTGTGTGTGTGTGTGTGTGTGTGTGTGTTGTACTGTGAATATTGATAAAAGCCTAAAAGGTATAGGATATATCTTCTTGTTATGATCGTGAAATACGTTTGATTATTGGTAAATCAGTTATATTGCTCTGTAGATTACATGAAGCTGAACTAATGGTGTACAACATATCTGAAGAATTGATCAAGGGTTGTTGATTCTCAATTATGTCTTAACATGTGTGAGGAGATGTGCCATTGTTAATATAGTTGTTTTAGTGAGATTAGTGTACCTGCAATGTTTGAATGTGGACTCCAAATAGTGAATCATATCATAAAACCATAATGTGTACAGATGAATTACTTTGGGTCTTTTTGTGTAGTTAGTGTTGTAGGTGAGGCTCCATTTTTTTGTTAAGAAGCTTACCATGTCCCCTAACTACGGGAAAAACCCTAAACATTGGTAAAGCTCGAGATTTTGGCTGATCGGAAGCACATTTGCAAAAGAGATTTCTACGCCCTAGGAATTTGATGCATTTTACCCCAAAGTGTCGAAAGTGCTTCAACTGAAATATAGTTCTGAGGTTCATTAGGTCTAAGTTACCTAATTGGCTTGTTTGTTACTGTATAATTTGTTTTTCCTGTATCTTGCTATTATTTTTTCTTTGGTCTTGGTACCGTGTCAATCCTCAACTTTCCAGGATTTGTGAAATTGGTAACTTCTGTGTATTGTAATAGAAAAATTACATCCGTATGTGAGGTCCATCTTAAAGTTTGTGCTATCACAGGTACAAGCTTCCTTGTTGGATTTGCATTTTTTGTGCAGGTTTTGGTATTGGTGACCTCAGGAGTTGGTTTTCTGGATGCCTAATCCGATAGCTTATATGTGTCCAACTCTATTTTGTTTTGTTACGAGCTATCAATTGCCAACTGAGATTTGAGATTAAAATGTTTCAAGTCTGACTGCTATTTAATAACTTTTAAAGTTTTATCCTAGGCATTTTCAAGTTTTGTGCTTTTTTTACAGGGGGATCTCTTGAAGGTGAAAGTGAATAAATTGACTTCTACAAAGACGCAGCTTCCTTACTCCTACTATTCACTTCCTTACTGTCTTCCGAAGAAAATAGTTGACAGTGCAGAAAATCTAGGCGAAGTTCTCCGCGGCGATCGTATTGAAAACTCTCCCTATGTGGTCAGCTGCTATCCTCAGATATTTTTGTTTTTCCCTTTATTCCTTCTTAATGTGTTGTTAAATTGCTTACTGAAGTTGTACCTTGGCAGTTCAAAATGAGAGAGCCTCAGATGTGTAATGTCCTTTGCCGCATAACACTTGATGCAAAAACTGCCAAGGCATTAAAGGAAAAGATCGATGACGAATATCGGGTGAACATGTGAGTTGCTTGTTTTCAAATCGGGTACAAATTCAATTGCATACTGCTCAAGTTTTTGGGAAATCTAGTTCTCATGTGTTTTGCATCATTTGCAGGATTTTGGATAATCTTCCTCTCGTTGTTCCCATAAGAAGGATGGATCAGGAATTATCTTTTGTGTATCAACACGGCTTTCATGTTGGCCTCAAAGGACATTATGCTGGAGTAAGGAGCAAACCCATAACATTTTTCTTCAATGTTCTGCAAATTTTAGTCTGAGTAATTTCTTATCAGATAATTTCTCTGAACACACTAATATTTTCAGAGCAAGGATGACAAGTACTTTATCCATAACCACTTGGCATTCACGGTAAAGTTTCACAGGGATCCACAAACAGAATCTGCGAGGATAGTCGGGTTTGAAGTCAAACCATTCAGGTTATATGCATCACAGTTTCCCTCTTTGTAGTGTTAATTGATATCTCTTGTAGCTGTTGCTCATAACTTTATTACAGTGTTAAGCATGAATACGATGGCAAATGGAGTGATAACACCCGTTTAACAACTTGTGATCCCCATGCAAAACGCTCGGTTACCAACTCCGAGTCTCCTCAAGATGTTGAAGATAAGACGGACATTATCTTCACATATGACGTTGATTTTCAAGTAAGATCCTCTATCTTGTACTTCATCAAAATAACTTTCTTGCTATCATTTCGTTGTAATCGTCTTGCCTCTTCTTCCCACACAGGAAAGTGATGTGAAGTGGGCTTATAGATGGGATACCTATCTTCTGATGGCTGATGATCAAATTCACTGGTTCTCAATTGTCAATTCATTGATGATTGTTCTTTTCCTCTCTGGCATGGTAGCCATGATCATGCTTCGTACGTTGTACCGCGATATTTCCAAGTACAACCAGTTAGAAACCCAGGAAGAAGCCCAAGAAGAGACAGGCTGGAAACTGGTTCACGGGGATGTTTTCAGGCCACCCACAAACTCAGATCTCCTTTGTGTTTATGTTGGGACAGGTGTCCAGTTTTTCGGAATGATACTTGTCACTATCATGTTTGCTGTTCTTGGTTTTCTGTCTCCTTCAAATAGAGGTGGGTTGATGACAGCCATGCTCTTGCTATGGGTATTCATGGGCCTATTTGCCGGATACTCTTCTGCCCGGCTTTACAAAATGTTTAAAGGAACAGAGTGGAAGAGAATCGCCCTCAGAACAGCTTTCCTGTTCCCGGGATCTGTATTTGCTCTTTTCTTCGTGTTGAACGCTCTCATTTGGGGACAGAAATCCTCTGGAGCCGTTCCTTTTGGAACTATGTTTGCTCTGGTGGTTTTATGGTTTGGCATTTCAGTCCCACTTGTTTTTGTCGGTGCTTACGTAGGATTCAGGAAACCAGCACCTGAGGATCCAGTGAAAACTAACAAAATCCCAAGGCAGATTCCAGAACAGGCTTGGTACATGAACCCAGCTTTCTCTATCCTTATTGGCGGCATACTTCCATTTGGGGCTGTATTCATCGAGCTCTTTTTCATTCTTACCTCGATCTGGTTGCAGCAATTCTACTACATTTTTGGGTTTCTCTTCATCGTCTTCGTTATTCTAATAATTACTTGTGCCGAGATTACGATTGTGCTGTGCTATTTCCAGCTTTGCAGTGAGGACTACCTTTGGTGGTGGAGATCGTATCTGACTTCTGGATCTTCGGCTCTCTACCTCTTCTTGTATGCTGCTTTCTACTTCTTCACAAAGCTTGAGATCACAAAGCCGGTTTCTGGGGTCTTATACTTTGGTTACATGCTGATTGCCTCCTATGCTTTCTTTGTCCTTACCGGGACAATTGGTTTCTATGCTTGTCTCTGGTTCACAAGGCTCATTTACTCATCGGTGAAGATTGATTAAGTTTGTGCAACCAGCCGTCGCAGAGACTCTCTGAAGGAGGTTTCAGTTTCAAAACCTGCAAAATAGAAATTATCTTTTTTTTTTGTCCTAGTTCTCGTTTCTGTTTTTCTTTTTGTATCGAGGCAGCTTAAGCAAAACCCCTGTTATCATTAGCTGCCTATTCGACAACCGATAAAAGAATTTTTTTGTATTATCAACAGGTATTTTTATATTAGTTTGAAGTTATCCTCCATCCTGGAAAACCTCAAACCTTTTTTTATGTTTGGCTTTGGGATATATATTCGTGTATGATTTTGATGCAAGAGAAGTGCATTGTTTTTCTGGATCCTAATGTTTGATTCTAACTGAAAGCTATTCTTTGCCAGATAAGTCACATTATGTTCTCAAACGGGGGTTTGAACTTGTTGATTTTGATATTTATTACAAAGGGTGTTGATGGGAAAATCCAAATACACATCCATTGGAGATGCTCTAATGATATATGTACTAATTTCACGAAGATGCTGACAATAAAACCAGCCCATGTGTTACATTTTCAACTTTGCAGCCTCTGGTGCATTTCGAAACTCGAGTGTATTTAGAGTAAACAAATTAAGACCATCTAATGAGACCGTTAAGATACAAAAAAATTAAAAAAGGAGAAGCAGTACAACCATGACTAGTGACACAAGTGGTTTCAGCAATTATGACAAACAGTGATACAAAAATATGGATAAATTCTTAAATATGGTTACAAGCAAAACAGTTGTAATCAAATTCAAAAGCATCCTTCAAAATATACAAAATTAATCAGCATCATCAGCAGTAAAATCCGGCTCAGGTGGCTTCTGCAATTTCACCAACTCCCTCGCAGTCTTTAGATTCCGATTCCTGTGGACCCCACGAAGAGCATTCGCGGCGAATCTTGAAGCCAAGAAGGTGGCACCAAGGCTATATGAACCTCCACCACCATTGCTGCTGCCTCCCGCCAATGCTTCTGCTTCTTCCTCCTCCTTCCGACGGAGTTCCAGAATTTTACGCTTTGAATACCGCCGCCATGCTGCCTGGATAAAGCAAGCTGCCCATGTCCGCCACTGCTGCGAGTAGAAACGGAAGGTGTGTTGGACTTGTCTACTGTGGAGCCTCCTGAACTGACTTGCCACAAATTTCAACTCTTCAGCTATCAGGGCAAATGCCTCCACTTCGGTTAAAGCCTTCACAGTTCGAGTTGAAGATGGTAGGTTAGCACCAGATTTGGGATCTAATGCCCATGTTAGAAGCTCCTCTCCACAAAAATCCCCTTCTTTCAGTAAACCTCGGTTGAAAAATCCGCTTCTTCCACCGTCAGTGGTCACGCTCTCTAGGCGACCACGTATGATGAAAAGCATCTCATCAACTGGATCTCCTTCTCGAACTATGTAGGTGTTCTCGGTGTACAAACATGGCTTCAATCGCTCACAAATGGCATCCACCAACCTCTCGTCCATATTTGCAAATAAAGGAACCTACAAGTAAAGATTACATGAAAAAGTCATATACCTTCAACTGTTTCCCTAAATTTAAGAAGAAAAACACCAAAACCGCATTTAGGAATCACTTATGCAATCCAATCTCTACTTGGCACATCTTGTTACCATTACAATTGCAAATAGGAGTTACTTATTAACCAAAAGTCGAACAGGACCTAAACTTGCTACAGCTTCATTACAACTACAATTGTGCAAATACTAACAAAACCAACTACAATTGTGCAAATACTAGCAAAATTCAAAAAATGTATTGTTTTCGTGGTTTTCTTTTCGGATTGGGGTTGATGGTGTTTGAGGAGGGAAAATAGCGTTCCTCATCCAAATCGTGGATATTTTAATACATGAAGATCAGCTAGTTATGCAACCCTGGTTTCTAAAAGGAAAAAGATTTCTTGAAGTGAAATCCGATGGATGCATAGATTTTTGTCAATGTGGCAGAACACTGGATATGCTCAGCGCGGTGTGAATGTTACATTACAGAATGTATAACAAGTATTGGTGCAAATGGCTATTGCATCAAGAACAAACAAAATTGGAGACAATTACCCTCTTCACCAAAGCCAGACAAAGATGTCGTTTGATGTCCCTTCTAAGATCCTTCGGTAGACTCTGAACCAAGTTCTCCTCATCCACCCCACGTGTTTCCAACCACTTGTATTGATCATACCGTCTTACCCGTTCCCTGAGATCTTGTGGGAGCAAGCGATGGTGCATCCACTGCTCTGAGTCGCGTCTTTTGACCCTCATCTCCTCAAGCCGAATAGTAAGAGATTGAAGATATGTCTGTAAGAACCAAAGACCTCTAGAATATCAGCATGAAGGAGAATCAAGCAAATGCACAAAGAATACATGAGACAGGCTTCATTGCAGCAAGAGTGCTTGCATCCACAACTCGCACCATATTTCACTGTTAAGAGTTGGGTTGGCAACGTTTTACAAACAATAGAATTGCAGTAACACCGTTGGTTGAATCCGCAAATTAGTGGGCCTTGAGTCCAGTACAAATGAAGCAGTCCAAGCCCAAAAATATCACAAAACCAAAAGAAAACGAGGAGAGTTTTGATTTATGAAACTCAAGTACATTGCCATCATGGAAGAACAAGATCGCTCTGACTTTACCTGCATGTTGCCAATCAATAAAGCAAAGAGGATGAGCCCAAATATGGCTAGTGCAATGGAGAATATAGACTCTCCAGGATAGGTGCTGGTTTGAAGTCCCTGGCCAAGTGTACTGCAGAAAGCAGTAGAAATGGTAAGTGATAATTCTTCGAGATTTAAACATACACATATAGCAGTTGAAATTATTGCGGTATGCAGGCGAGAGCAACAAACAGCCTGCAACGCCAAACAACACCTGCCATACACAAGTCTTGTCTTTTGTGTACTGAATTATAGAGGACCTAACATTTATATGCTTCAACATCCAATATACTTTAAACTTTCATCTTAAGCACAGAACCAGACGAGCTGACAATCTAGTAGCTGTAATTTGAAGGCACTAAGTACGTAAAATATTTGGGTCTTGTGCTTAACAAGGGCTACACAAAAAACCAATAAATGGAGATTCACATCTTCATCTTTACCTTCAAACCCGTCTTCTTTCCCCACTGTTCAAGCACTACACTCCAATGTGCCACTGTTCATATAGAATTATTTGTATATATTTACATTTCGCCAATCATGCACATACGTCATACAACTTTGGGTCCAGAAGAAAATCCTCTTACCCTTCCCCTTCTGAACACGATATAAAAACAAAACAAAACAAAACAAAATGAAGGAATCATCAAGCAGTTAACAAGTGAACAAGAGACACAAGATGATCGCTTTGCTACAGGGTTCGTCCTCTAAAGTACACATTCTCCTCTTCTTGCTCCCACATCTCCAACTAAAAGGTGGATAGTTAAACTATACGAGGGCAGATGAGTACTCGGAAAATATGAACAGAATCACAAATTGAAGAATGCTGTTGGAGTTTAATTCCAAAAGCTATTTACTGGAATCACTTTTAGAGAGAAGTAATTTAGTTAGTTAATCAAGTTACAAGATTCTACATCTTAAACAATTCGAGGTTGAATGGAAGAAAGAACATTTGCACCCATTCACGAGAATATAGGTAGTACGAAAGTTGCAATAATGAACTTCGAATATACCATATCATCCATTATTGAAACTTCGGAAGACGCTAACCGAGGAAAGATTAATGAAAGACTAGCAAATTAGACATCAGAATGAGAGTACAAAAAAGTAAAAGAAAATCATGAATGGAAGATACCAAAGGCAAGGAATTAATTTTTTTTAGCATTCTATGCTACTTAACAATAAGGATGGGGATATAGAGGTTCCAAGTCGTGAACCATATGTTCTGCACAAAATCACATAGCTTCGTTATAATAAGCATTTTCATGACTGATTCAAACCGAATAGGGTCCAAGTTGAATTGAGTCATAAGATAAGAGCCACAAATTGCAAGATCCTAACAGAAAGGGTAATGAAAAATAATCATACCAAACTGCAACCAAACCAACTTGTAATCCAAAAGTCAAAGATAAACAATGATACAAGTGACTTTGTAATTAAAATCGGTACTATCCTGAATATGAAGGATTAATCACCTCAAGTTCTGCAGTCCCCACCACAGACAGTAACAGTATTTAGAAATGAACTTATTGGAGGAAACAATGCCCGAAGACAAAGCCTGGCTGAAAATTCCGAAATCAAATGGGGGATTATCACTGTCTACAGAGCAAGCAGATGTAAGAACTGAGTCACTGATATTCTGCCACGCAGCATAGCCTTTCATGTCCTGGGTGCCACAGTACAAGAAATTGATATCGCATACCCCACCAATAACATTTTTACAAGCATTCTGCCAACATGTATCGTAACGTTCTACAGAGAGTAAGTACCAGAATGCCCCGACTATCTGCAAGAGATCCATCCAACAGGAAGAAATATGTCATTTAATACACAATGGCTGCTATACTACAATGGACAACAAAGCATTCAGTTTCTAATGGCTATGACTCCGATGAGAGGTCATCAGTATCAAGATCACATCCATAACAAAACGATGCAAAAATTGATTACAAGATTTCAGCAAAGCCTATCATCAAAAAATCATACAACACATGTGCAGAGAAATAAAAATTAGAAGTGCTTTCTAGAGGGTTCATTTGTTGAGCACATGAAGAGTGCAAAAGAGAGAAATGAAACATAAAAATGACCTAAGCCTCCAAACTTGAAGAGTTGCTTACGTGGCTAGCCAACATGTATAGTAGCAAATAGTATACAGCACCAGCCCATGCGGTTTGAGCAATGACACCCGCAGTCCTTTTCAATTCGGAAGTTAGAGGTATGATTCGGACAAACCGAGGAATATACTGGAGCATGATAATAAAAAGCAAGGCTTGTTTTGTTGCCAGTACATCTGAACCTTTTGATCTCTGCAGAAATCTCCAGACCACTATCTGCAAAGATTAAAAAATACTGTTCAAATTATCCCTACCAAATTTGACATCCTGCAACTCTGCTCTAATATGCAACACAACAATGTAACAAATTTCACGTTGCAGTTCTTGTGAAACAATGGAGCTATTACTTAGTGCAGTCCCATCAATGTGCTGACAGGGGTGGACTGCACAAAGACCTAGGGTCTGCATAGTTTGGTAAGTAGCACTTGATCAAAGTAGCTTAGTTACTGTGAAATGTAAATAACAGATGTCATTCAGAACTTTCTGTAAACTGATCAAAAGCTACTGGTTATAAGAAATAGCTAGTTGGGTTCTAGTCGTGACGTGTCCTTATTCTTCACAAAAGATTGCTCTTGGCACGTCCTATCATGCCGTAACCATGTTCGCACATGCCTATGATACTGATTTCATGCACCGAATGGCAAAGATAAAAACCATCTCATAGGTTGACCAATGCCTACCATAGACATGGGGGATCACAATAACTTTTGTAAAGCAAAGTGAATCAAAGAATAGGGAGTGTTTCATACTTCTAGTAGTTACCATAAAAGATGCCTGCGGGATAAATAAGCATATAGAAACTAACCATTATGTGGAACCCCAAAGCCAAAAACTAGAAACACAGGCAAGCTGCAGCCTAATATGGTAAAAACAACAAAAGCAACAGTAAGTCTATACCTGTGGAAGAGGAAGAACAGCAAGAAAATCGATGATGAAATAGCACCGCAGGTATCGCTTAGCTATTTGTGCAGCATCTATCACTAGTTCCCCTCGTCCAAAAACCCGGGATGATGGGGCAATGTAAGCCGTTCTGAATTGCAGTACCATGTGAAGAAGATAGAAGGCATCAATTATTGTTCGGAATGTTGTAGCTGTGATTGCCAACTTTCGGTCTATACCTAGACAGTCAGATGACTGATTGAAAACGGGAAGATAGAAAAACAGAGGATCGACAAATACTGCCAGAATACATGACGCAACAAAAAGTTGGTTCCACAACTGAAGGAATTTATCTTGAGGATCAAATATCTTCTTCTCTGATACTTTAAGATCTTCTGGAAAAACTGCTCGAGAAACACCAAATCTAAGTGATCGACCAATGGACTTAAGTCCCTCGGATCCTTTTCTCATCCCTCTCTTGAAGGATTTGGATGGAATAGTAGCAGCATGACCGCCACGTGCTAACCCTTCAATGCCAAATGCGCATTTGTTCATTCCAACTGAAGTAGAAGGCGATGATAGTCGAGAATCCAAGTCATCCAACCTGAAAATATCAAGCCATCATGTATAGTACCAGATGCGAAAAGTGAACCTTATAGATAAGAGAAACATTTGGAATTCCTCTTCTTTATACTTTCACGAAGTCTAAATACAAACTAGCAGGTACAAATTCATGAAAAACACTATACATTTGGTCCAATGGACTTGTATCTCAATAAAAGTAAATAACTTAAAGGAATTCATGAATTCCTATGGTATAGATAACTGGGGAAAGAAGATGCTGTACCTTACAAAATTCTCTTGCTGGCCACCCAAAAACTTTGACTTGGAACCACAATCGAACATTTTATTCGTATTTTACATAACACCAAACTGCATCCAGCAACAAATCAAAATTTAAGGAATTATCTAAATGGCCTGCAGATAAGCGTTATTGGCAACCAAACTACGTTTTAGTCATCAAGGCCCAGGCAGGTATCCACGCTCATGGTTGTGCTGGTAAACCATCAAAAAGGTGTTCATATAACCAATATAATTGCTTAACATAAGAAACAAAACTAACTAGTGACCCAATTTCAAGTAGTTTTAACATCAAACCGTTAGAATGTTAGGACTGACCTTATTAAGATTATCATATTGCTCGAGTTTAATTAAACAAAAAAGTGAGCTGTAAAGTCAAATTCCAATACTCAACCCTAATTAGATCGTTAGATGTGATAGTTGATAGTTGCAGTAAAATACTAAAATCTGCAACCCATCTATTTGATGTCATTGTTTGTCAGCCAATTATCACAAATATGCGACTTAAAATCCCAAATAGATACATTAAGCCCCACATCCTCAAATTCAATATCTTTCACAATTCAGTAAAAGAATTTAGAAATCCAATCGGATCTATCACGCAGTCAAAGAAAATCTATGATGCACTGCTTCCCACTAGATTGTGTAAATTAACTGAAAACAACAAACAGTAAGACTCGTAAACAACTACATACAAGCAATAGTTCATTACAAGAATCACGAGCTCGACAAATTCAAGCCTCGATTTGCCATGAAAAGGATCCCAAACGTCTACTACAATCACAAAACCTAAAATCCTTCAGACATGCATCCACAAACATATACGGATTCCATCACGCAGTCAAAGAAAGGATAGACAAATGATCCACTGCCTTCCCATCATATTGTGCTAATGAACTGAACGAAAACGAGCAGTAAGACTGTAAACAACAAGGCAATAATTCACTACAAAAATCACGAGCTCGACTTATTCAAGCCTCGATTATCATGAAAGGAATAAAAAACATCAAATAAATTCACAAAACCTAAAAAACCATTCACACGATTCATCTGGAAACGCATAAAGGAGATAATGATTGTTTGATATAGATGAAATAAGGCAGCAGAGAAGATCGGAGAGGTTTCGTTAACTTACAGAGAAACTTCCAGATTAAGTTACGACTTCGAGTCCAACATGTGAGAGAGAGAGAGAGAGAGAGAGAGAGAGAGGGGCCTGACTGGCGGAGAGTTCTTTTGCTGGAGAAAGGGATGAAAATGTCAAAACAAACGTAGATGAGGTCAAATTTTTATACTCTACATTTACCATGAGCTGAAGAAAGCTGAAGTCAGACAATGAAGTTGAAAAATGACGCGGTCGTAGCCATCTAATTTTTTCACTTGTGTCTCTCTCCTAGTGGTTCGGGTGGTACATTATTCTATTCTTTTTATTACACGAGTTTATCTGAATATTGTATTAGTTTGAATATTAATTTTTTTATTAGTACAGTATGTATTGGTACTATTTATATACCTAGTACATATATTAGATTTATTGCAACTATCAATAAATATATATATATATATATATATATACCGGTTCGGTGGGTATTTAGAACAATATATTATTAGAGGTATTTGATACTGTTTTTACGTTAAAACGGTACGTACCGGCTAATACGATACGATATTGATAACCTTGGTGTTACTATCATGTTTTTAGAAAGACGGTTCTTTGGAAGGCGAATTTTCTTCTCGTCTATCGTTTCATACGTGTGCATATATATATGTGTAAATGTATACGTGAAAATAAGTGTGTAATTAGGCTAACTGGGAAAAAAATACACAACAAACAGGAAAATTAAAACAAGTGTGTTTGTTAAGATCTTATATCGTTACAAGGATTTTGTTTCATTAAATAAAAACACTTGGCACTTTTTTGGAAGAGGCTAGATGCAAATTGGAATAGAGGACCTATTGTGCATTATGCACAGAAAAACGTAATATTTGTCAAAATAATATTATTTTAATGCGCTAAAAATTGTTTGAATAGCATTTGAATGCTGTTCGATTGTTTGGCAATTTTTTTTGCCCCAAAACGATGTTTTTATGCATGCACAATGCACAGAGCCCCAAGTCCATGCAAAAACCCTTTCGTGAATAGGAAAAATATTCTATACTCTATTTTTTTGTAGATAGGTTTGCCGTACACTTGTATCTTTCTTTTTAAGTGTAAAGACCCGAAAAAAAAAAAATATATATAAAATTAAAATTTAAAAATAATAATAATTAAAATTTTTTTTGGTAGATTACATTATGTAATTATGCAATTCATTCATATTGTGTATTTATACATATACGTATGATACCATAATACGATACATGTATGCATACTATGAGTATAAGTACATGTATTTAGACAAGTCATCATGCCACCCACTATCCCAGAGTTCTAAACCCATCAAATTCTTCATTTGTCATCGTCAACACTACCATTCTTTTTCCCTGCTGCAAACTTTGACATCTAAACTCACCTCATTGGACATAGATTCACAAGGTATATATACACACATGCAAAATCCATACAAATCCATGAAATCTATGGAAACTCCATCAAATCTTTTGTCTCCATCATCACCTCCATCTCTTTCTTCATATTTTCTACAGAATCAAAACATTCATTATCATCCTATTGGGTTTTCTTATACACATGTGATATATTCACACATGTACAAGTCTTGCCAACCAAGAAATTTCTTGGAACTCAACCCAATTCGAATTTGATCTCTTTCCACCACTTAAAATCAGATTGTATGCCATAATTTTAGGAATCTCAAACTCCTAGGATGAGGTTTACACTCCACACTTAACCCAAACTTGCACTTCAAGCTTTTTCTTGTGTCATCTCATCATGATAATCCCAATTGCTTATTTATACCACCTTGAATCTCTTCATTTGACCCCTTGAAAACTTTTGAACGAGGCAGAAGTGAGAAAGTTAGAGAAAGAATGGAGAAATTCTAGAGAGAGAGAGAGAGATCTACTTTTTTTTTCAAATTCTTCAAGTTAAGCTCCAAGACTTACCAAAGGTAAGTTTCTTACTCTTACTTATTCTTTTGAATGTACTTTGCCTAAACCAAAAAAGTCGTTGCCTAGATAAAAATTTGTGTTTGCCTAACTAAAACTTACGTCGTCTAACACAGAATGTATTTTGCCGAGATCAAACAGTCGTTGCCTAGATAAAAACTATCTTTGCCTAACTCAAGTTTACTTTGTCTAACAAAAAATGTACTTTGCTGACCTAAAACTGTTATTGTCTAGATAAAAACTGCATTTGCCTAACTTAAACTTACTTTGCCTAGAACAGAATGTACTTTGCCGAAATAAAACTGCTCTTACCTAGATAAAAAATGCATTTGCCTAACTAAAACTTACTTAGCCTAACACAGAATGTACATTGCCGAGATCAAACAATCCTTGCCTAGATAAAAACTGCATTTGCCAAACTAAAATTTACTTTGCCTAACACAGAATGTACTTTGCCGAGATAAAATTGTTCTTGCCTAGATAAAAACTGAATTTACCTAACTAAAACTTACTTCACCTAACACAGGATGTACCTTGCCGAGATAAAACAATCCTTGCCTAGATAAAAACTGCATTTGCCTAAGTTAAACTTAATTTGCCTAGCACAGAATGTACTTTGCCGAGATAAAACTGTTCTTGCCTAGATAAAAACTGCATTTGCCTAACTAAAACTTACTTCGCCTAACACAGAATGTACTTTGCCGAGATAAAAACTGT
Source organism: Arctostaphylos glauca (assembly GCA_019985065.2). NCBI lineage: Eukaryota > Viridiplantae > Streptophyta > Magnoliopsida > Ericales > Ericaceae > Arctostaphylos > Arctostaphylos glauca. Next base: position 6,384,602 of record JAHSPW020000002.1, read on the forward strand.
CTTTGCCTAGATAAAAACTGTGTTTGCCTAACTAAAACTTACTTCGCCTAACACAGAATGTACTTTGCCGAGATAAAAACTGTCTTTGCCTAGATAAAAACTGTGTTTGCCTAACTAAAACTTATTTCGTCTAACAAAAAATGTACTTTGCCTAGATAAAACAGTCGTTGCCTAGATAAAAACTGTGTTTGCCTAACTAAAACTTATTTCGCCTAACACAGAATGTACTTTGCCGAGATAAAAATCTCTTTGCCTAGATAAAAACTGTGTTTACCTAACTAAAACTCACTTCGCCTAACAAAGAATGTACCTTACCGAGATGAAACTGTCTTTGCCTAGATAAAAACTGTGTTTGCCTAACTAAAACTTACTTCACCTAACACAAAATGTACCTTGCCTAGATGAAACAGTCTTTGCATAGATAAAAACTGTGTTTATCTAACTAAAACTTACTTCGCCTAACACAGAATGTACCTTGCCGAGATAAAACTGTCTTTGCCTAGATAAAAACTGTCTTTGCCTAACTAAAACTTACTTTGCCTAACACAGAATGTACTTAGCCGAGATGAAACTGTCTTTGTCTAGATAAAAACTGTGTTTGCCTAACTGTGGAGTCTGGAATCCACTCTAGACTTCTCGGGTTGATGAATCGGATCTTCTCGACTATCCTGCAAAACACTCAACACTAAGTTAGTGCACACCGGTGGTTGGATTCCCGGTGGGCACTCCGACGATCAAGTTAGCTCTTTAGGAAGAGATGGAATAACTTGAAAGTATAGTGTTAGCGCCAGTATGCATGTACCTGTAGTAGGAGTGCCGCTGGGGTATTTATAGAGTAGGAATCCAACCGTCTGCCGGTGTGTTCGGCCCAGTATGTAGGACGTGGTCTGAATACTGCGGAGGCACTGCCACGTGTTCCACGTCCGCGCGGACCGAAAGGGTGACTTGCACGTTCCCCCGGAAAGCGGAGAGCGTGTGTTCGTGTCTAGGAACCGAGTCAGAGGGCGTCTTTAGACGTCCTGGTCAAGAAACTGCCAAAGGGGATTCCTTGGCCGAGTGATGATTGCCGAGCATTGAGCGGCCGAAGATCGGTGCGGAACGTAATTCCACCCTTCGTGAAGGCCGAGTTCCAAACTCGTTCGGAAAGGCCGAGCCCAGGCTCCGACCGATAGGTTGTCCGGCCCAATACCAGGACAATCATTGGTAAGTTTGGGCTTCGCCGAGCCCCAGAATAAGATGCGGATGATCATGGGCCGGGGGCCCATTAATGACTATGCCGGCCTACTACAATAGCCCCTCAACTCAGTCGTACGCGGTTCGGTACGGGGGAATTGACCATGGTGGCAGAGGCCCAGCATAACGGTAGATTATGTTTGATGGCCGTAGAGAACCCGTGTTAGATATTGATGCCTTCTGTGGGGGGTTCGTATTTCTTTTACCTGACTTAACGCCTAAGCCAGCATATAAAAGGTAACCGGGAAAAGGCATACGATCGTAGGTTAGAAAAGAAACACTGAACTAATGTATTTTTCTGATTTTCTTTTCCTTATCAGATGGAAGTGCATTATTCCCTATATCAGATGTGTAGTTTTGCAAATTTGGTTCTTGCAAACTGCATGATGCAATTAATTTAAGATTTGTATTACGTGTGATGATTTTTTGGTTCTCGTGCTTGATATTACAACGCTTTCTTAGTTCCGCTTTTGATGTTGCAGATTGAAACCTAGGAATTCATCCATGGGTAGTAAATTTTTTTGATCTTTCTGGTTTCTATTTTTTTGATCTTTCTGGTTTCTATGGCTGTTGATCTTTGAAGGGTAATGAATGAAATTAAATAATTTGTAATGCAACTTATTATCACATCAAAATTGATTAAACTGTCTATGCCTTGACATGCAATAGAACAAGTGATCATGGCAGCTGTCTCCAATGATCTCTGTAGGGATTAGTACGTGAAACCGAGATTCAGAAATTGATGCATGGGATTCACCCTTTGCTTGGGAGTGCCAATGGATTCGGAGGTTGGAAAATGAACTATAAAGTTTTCTTGAACTAATTCGAATCACTTTCCAAGAAGAATTTATTGTTTCTATCAAACGCATGCCTAGGAGGCTCACAGAATCTCGGAGACTTGCTCCCTTTGGGGCACCATCACGTAATATTCTAGATTCTTCCAACACCATACGTATACACTTAGTCGTGAATTTTTTTATAAATGTGTGGTGTTGAATGACTTTGTGTAGCCGACCCCAATTGATTTGGGACACAAGGCTCAGTTTGGTTTGGTTTGGTTTGGTGGTGTTGAATGACTTTTGGGCACTATGTGGTGGTGTCCGAAGAGCGCTGGATAATATTCTCGGAATAAGGGTCACGTGACAGTGGGCTGGTGAAGAGGGCAAGAGTTGGAAAACTTATTATTATTTTTACAAATGAGTAAAGGACTGTATATAAAAAGGTGGAGATGCCATCTGAGAGTTGTTTTTATAAAGTTAAGATCAAAGTTTTGTTGAATATATGTCATTTCATTCTGAATTTTGCTCTCGCTTTAATTGCTTCTCTCCGGTTGAGATTGTTTACCGATTCAATCAAGTTGTTAGGTTCTATAATGAATTATAAAATCAAGTTCGATTAAAGACACCATATAAACAAAATTGGGAAAACCAGTTGGGAAAGCAACGCATGGTCCTTAGTCAATTAACCAAGAATTTACGGAATTTTCTCGATTTTCTTACCTAGATTGGTTTTTCCTCCCGGACTTTGGGTTGGATCGAGATCTTGGTTCATCGGTCCATTCACAATTAGTTTTTTTGGACTATCTTTCTTATTCAACCGAAAGAACTCCCGCTAGTATGAAACCAAGAAAGTTCTCACATGTTGGAATGTTGATGTGAAATTTAGCCATTGAAAATTGAAATTAGATTAGTGATTAGTCACACCGACCGTTATCTATATTGGTCAGATCAAGTAATTGACTTCATTCCAAGAGATTAGGAAAATTGCATGCGATCACGTCTTACTTAGTGTCCGGTTTTATCTTATTTTTATCGTAATTCTGCTTTGTTGAACTTATTATACGTCATAATAGCAAACCATAGGACAGTTTTTGCACACCTAATAGGACAAGAAACGATGATAACACAAAGAAGTGTATGTGTATGTATGTATGCGTGTGTCAGTGTGTATATATATATATATAGTAGGCTTCTAGTCAGAGATGTCTTATTTTACTAACATATGGATATCTTTTTTTTTAATCAAATTTTGATGATCGAAACAGTTCAATGTGTTTAAAACATGTTTTTAAGAAAACCCGCGAGAAATTGTCTCAAAATTTTTTTGAGAAGGGATGGATCCAAACAATTTTTTCATAAAATTACTCCTATCAACATTTATAAAAAAATATTTGAATCAAACCCTTCTCGATATTTATTTGAGCCAATTTCTCATGGGTACTCTTAAAAATACGTTTTAAACACATTTAGCCGTTCGGATAATCAAAATTTAATCAAGAAATGAGAGATTCGTATTTTAGTAAAATGAGAAATGTGTGTTAAAACGTGTTTTTAGGGTACCGCGAGAAATCAGCTCAAAATATTATCGGGAAAGACTTGATACTCGGTTCATTGCAAGGAAAGGGAAGCCAATAATGACAATAATGGAATAAGAACATGGTAACCACCCCGGGTTGGCAGAAAGAGACTTCCGGCCTCCAAGCAGTGGTATTACCAGAAAAGGCTTGATCCTGCCACTGCTTGGATCAAACCTTTTTCGGTAATATTTTGAGCTGATTTCTCGCGGGTACCCTTAAAAATATATTTTAGACACATTAAATTGTTCGGATCATTAAAATTTAATTAAAAATGAAGAGTTTAGATGTTAGTCTAATGTTTGTCTAAAAAAGTATTTGTCTATAGAGTCTTTTCCATATATATATTTACGCACATATATGTATACGTATGTATGTAACATACAATGTATAGGTTATCCGCATGGGAAGCATATCCTTACTAGGAATTGCATTACAGCTTTAAGCGAGCTTTAACCTTAAACCTTTTTTCCTTTTTCTTCACAGCCACATGATCATACTGTCATCAGATACAAAAGCTATACAAACTTCCACAAAAAATAAAAATAAAACACCAAAAAGAAAGAAAGTGAAATTGCATGAGAATAAAACACGTATATTCATGCTGTAAAGTCTTGCATTTATGAAGATTCTTCTCAATCCTCTGCCCCAAAAAGCAAGTGAATGGCTGGTCTCCAAATCTTTTTAATTTTTCTTTTTTCTGGGGGTCCATCCCTTTTTCCTCCCACTAATGTTGAGGATTTGATCATCTAGTGGCCCTTTTAAAAAAGGTTATGAAATTGAGAGCATCTACAAGTTTTAAGGGATTCTTCAGTACAATTGGTTACCATAGTTTAGCAAGATTTTACACATTAATTCTCAAGTTTCATATTAAAATGAAAAATGTGTCGAAGTATAGAGACTACTTGTGTATCTGTGTGCTCGTTTTGAGTGTTTCTGAAATAATTTTTAGGCTAACTAGGAAAAAAATAAGTGTGTAATTAGGCTACTTGTGTATCTACATTAATTTGAATGGTTAACCACAGATAGGCATATATATATGTGTAAATGTATACGTGAAAATAAGTGTGTAATTAGGCTAACTGGGAAAAAAATACACAACAAACAGGAAAATTAAAACAAGTGTGTTTGTTAAGATCTTATATCGTTACAAGGATTTTGTTTCATTAAATAAAAACACTTAGTACTTTTTTGGAAGAGGCCAGATGCAAATTGGAATGGAGGACCTATTGTGCACTGTGCACAGAAAGACGTAATATTCGTCAAAATAATATTGTTTTAATGCTCTAAAAAAATTTTGAACAACATTTGAACGCTGTTCGATTGTTTAGCAATTTTTTTTGCCCCAAAATGATGTTTTTATGCATGCACAATGCATAGAGCCCCAAGTCCATGCAAAAACCCTTTCGTGAATAGGAAAAATATTCTATACTCTATTTTTTTGTAGATAGGTTTGCCATACACTTGTATCTTTCTTTTTAAGTGTAAAGACCTGAAAAAAAATATAAATATATATATATATATATATATATATATAATTAAAATTTTAAAAAATAATAATTAATTTTTTTTGGTAGATTACATCATGTAATTATGCAATTTATTTATACTATGTATTTATACATATACGTATGATACCATAATACGATACATGCATGTATATTATGAGTATAAGTACATGTATTTAGACAAATCATCATGCCACCCATTATTCCAGAGTTCTAAACTCATCAAATTCTTCATTTGTCATCATCACCACCACCATTCTTTTTTCCTGATGCTGCAAACTTTGATATCTAAACTCACCTCATTGGACATAGATTCACAAGGTATATATACACACATGCAAAATCCATACAAATCCATGAAATCTATGGAAACTCCATCAAATTTTTTGTCTCCATCATCACCTCCATCTCTTTCTTCATATTTTCTGCAGAATCAGAACACCCATTATCATCCTATTGGGTTTTCTTATACACATGTGATATATTCACGCATGTACAAGTCTTACCAACCAAGAAATTTCTTGGAACTCAAGCAAATTCGAATTTGATCTCTCTCCACCACTTAAAATCAGATTGTATGCCATAATTTTAGGAATCTCAAACTCTTAGGATGAGGTTTACACTCCACACTTAACCCAAACTTGCACTCCAAACTTTTTCTTGTGTCATCTCATCATGATAACCCCAATTGCTTATTTATACCACCTTGAATCTCTTCATTTGACCCCCTGAAAACTTCTGAACGAGGTAGAAGTGAGAAAGTTAGAGAAAGAATGGAGAAATTCTAGAGAGAGAGAGAGAGATCTACTTTTTTTTCAAATTCTTCAAGTCAAGCTCCAAGACTTACCAAAGGTAAGTTTCTTACTCTTACTTATTCTTTTGAATGTACTTTGCCTAAACCAAAAAAGTCGTTGCCTAGATAAAATTTGTGTTTGCCTAACTAAAACTTATTTCGTCTAACACAGAATGTACTTTGCCGAGATCAAACAATCGTTGCCTAGATAAAAACCATCTTTGCCTAACTCAAGTTTATTTTGCCTAACACAGAATGTACTTTGCCGACCTAAAACTGTTCTTGTCTAGATAAAAACTGCATTTGCCTAACTTAAACTTACTTTGCCTAGCACAGAATGTACTTTGCCGAAATAAAACTGTTCTTGCCTAGATAAAAAATACATTTGCCTAACTAAAACTTACTTAGCCTAACACAGAATGTACATTGCCGAGATCAAACAATCCTTGCCTAGATAAAAATTGCATTTCCCAAACTAAAACTTACTTTACCTAACACAGAATGTACTTTGCCGAGATAAAACTGTCTTTGCCTAGATAAAAACTGTGTTTGTCTAACTAAAACTTATTTCGCCTAACACAGAATGTACTTTGCCGAGATAAAACTGTTCTTGCCTAGATAAAAACTGCATTTGCCTAACTAAAACTTACTTCGCCTAACACAGAATGTACTTTGCCGAGATAAAACTATCTTTGCCTAGATAAAAACTGTGTTTGCCTAATTAAAACTTATTTCGCCTAACACAGAATGTACTTTGCCTAGATAAAACAGTCGTTGCCTAGATAAAAACTGTGTTTGCCTAACTAAAACTTATTTCGCCTAACACAAAATGTATTTTGCCGAGATAAAACTGTCTTTGTCTAGATAAAAACTGTGTTTACCTAACTAAAACTCACTTCGCCTAACAAAGAGCCGAGATGAAATAGTCTTTGCCTAGATAAAAACTGTGTTTGCCTAACTAAAAGTAACTTCACCTAACACAGAATGTACCTTACTTAGATGAAACAGTCTTTGCCTAGATAAAAACTGTGTTTGCCTAACTAAAACTAATTTCGCCTAACACAGAATGTACCTTGCCGAGATAAAACTGTTTTTGCCTAGATAAAAACTGTGTTTGCCTAATTAAAACTTACTTCGCCTAATACAGAATGTACTTAGCCGAGATGAAACTGTCTTTGCCTAGATAAAAATTGTGTTTGCCTATCTAAAATTGACTTCGCCTAACACAGAATGTACCTTGCCGAGATGAAACTGTCTTTGCCTAAATAAAAACTGTGTTTGCCTACCTAAAACTGACTTCGCCTAACACAGAATGTACCTTGCCGAGATGAAACTGTCTTTGTCTGGATAAAACTGTGTTTGCCTAACTAAAATTTACTTCGCCTAACATAGAATGTACCTTGTCAAGATGAAACTGTCTTTGCCTAGATAAATACTGTGTTTGCCTAACTAAAACTTACTTCGCCTAACACAGAATGTACCTTGCCGAGATGAAACTGTCTTTGCCTAGACAAAAAATTGTGTTTGCCTAACTAAAACTTACTTCACCTAACACAGAATGTACCTTGCCGAGAGAAAACTGTCTTTGCCTAGATAAAAACTGTGTTTGTCTAATTAAAACTTACTTCGCCTAACACAGAATGTACTTAGCCGAGATGAAACTGTCTTTGCCTAGATAAAAACTATGTTTGCCTAACTAAAACTGACTTCGCTAACACAGAATGTACCTTGCCGAGATGAAACTGTCTTTCCCTAGATAAAAACTGTGTTTGCCTAACTAAAACTGGCTTCGCCTAACACGGAATATACCTTGCCGAGATGAAACTGTCTTTGTCTAGATAAAACTGTGTTTGCCTAACTAAAACTTACTTCGCCTGACACAGAATGTACCTTGTCAAGATGAAACTTTCTTTGCCTAGATAAATACTGTGTTTACCTAACTAAAACTTACTTCACCTAACACAGAATGTACCTTGCCGAGATGAAACTGTCTTTGCCTAGACAAAAACTATGTTTGCCTAACTAAAACTTACTTCACCTAACATAGAATGTACCTTGCCGAAATTACCTTGCCTATAAGTAAGTTTAGAACCAATAGGAATATATGTTTGTTAAAATGATGTTAATTTTATGTATTGTTATTCTGTTAAAGGACCTTCAACATGATTATAGATTAAGTTTTACGACTTATTGAGAATAACCGAAACTTAAACTAGAAGCGAATATTTAGTATTTACGATATCCTATGGATATCCTCATGTGAAAACTGATGGGATACCCGATGAGGTTATGGTTGGAAATTGATAATTTTAAAGTCTATGTAAGTTATGGACTTTGGCAAATATCTTCTGCTTGAGGGTCGAGAGACGACGCCTGGGTATGAATGATGAAATACAGAAATTCATGCTTGGGGGTCGAGGGACGACGCCTGGGTATGAATATTAAGATCTTGAAGTAATGATTGTGAAACAAGATAAAAATGATGAACAACGTAATATTGGTTTAAATTCTTTTTCTTATATGTTATCGTTTTCATATATTGTTCATAACTTATAATATGACATCTTCCCTCTTAAATATATTTATGTTCATGAAAAGTTCAAAGGAAAAATTAAGGGTAAGACAACTTATTGAGCTTTCCCAGCTCATTGGTGCGTAATTTTCCCCCACGCCCCTGGCGTTTCACGCCAGGTATCGATGCAGAAGAATTCGATCCAGATATAGTGCCACCAGAAGATTCTTTTCAGTAAGAGGACGTTGTTGATCCATGGCTGACGTATTCGATTTTCCTTAGAATAGCTCTAAGTTTATCCTTGTAGAGTTTGTTTGTTGTATTTTGAAACTCTACCTCGTACTTTAAATTTTGTATCAGCTTAACAAATATTTCCCTACTGGTATTTATGCATTAATATTGGTGATGTTATCTTTTATTTCTTTTATTATTATTATTATTATTATTTTTTAACGTTTCCGAGTGAAATCGGGGCGTTACATTAAGTTTTGTAGGGGATGGATTCTACTTAGTGGAAATATTTGAATAGAATATGTTGGAGAGGTTAAGAACAGAAAAATCTGTTAGCCAAAGAGAAAGAAGAAAAAGTGAAAAGAGTAAACGAAGAGGCAAACATAGGAGAAAAATAATGTCAGCTCTCTCTAACCCTAAAATGAACCTAGAAAAGTAGGTGGGGGACAAGCTCTAGAGAGTGTACTTAGAAAAGACTGTAAGAAGATCTCTCTCAAGTTTAGGATAGTCTCTCTCTTTAAAATACTCAAATGCCTAATCAATCAACCTCCGATTTGACATAAAGGGTTAAGTATATATAGGCACACCAAACCTATATTCTAGTGCCAAATATTTCAATGTATACTTGACACATGTCCCTTCCCTAAAATGTTTGACCACAGTGATCTCGCCTCCGCTATGACTTGCGGTTACGGTAGGTCTTACGCAACTCTTTATTCTTTGAAGTCACCAATCCACTAGTCCTCTTTCTTTTCCGTGAGTAGGGTTGGGAGACCATGCTCTCGATTCCTCTGGCCGTTGCTGTCCTATTTTTGCAACCCGTTCGCCCAAACCCTGCCATCGTAGCTCGGATGGGCAGGCGTCAAGACTGGAATCCAGACTTTGGGATTTGCTTGGATCACATTCCTGTCCTTTGTTTGTCTGTTGGCTGCCCGACGTGTGGTCGTGGGCGGCCCCGGTCTTCATTCTGCAATCCCTAGCCTTAGCGGCGACATGACCTGGATCCGCTTTGCAAGCTCAGGTTCACCATGACTCGACCCTCGTTGGTCTCGAGGGTGAGACTTGAAGCCTTAAGCATGTTGTAATCTGGTCTCCTTTGGTGTGAGGTCTCGGGTCTCGGAAGTGAGATTTAGACTCTTGAGTTTGCTGACCCCAACCTTCGTCAGTTTGGGCCCTCGGAACTCAAGGCGTAGAGTTTGTCAACATTTAGCCCCCGTTGGCCTTGGGCCACGATACTCGGGCCATAAAGTTTTTTCGTCGTCTAGCCCACTTTGGCCTTAGGCTTTGATGTTTGGGACGGGGAGGTTCGTCGGCACCCGGCCCCTGTTGGCCTCAGACCTCAATGATCGAGGCTATGGATGCTCAAAACACGTGAGTGGGGTTTGCGGGCTTGGTAGTTGCGGCCACCCCTCCTCTCTCCTCCGCGACTTTCTCTTTCTCTCTCTCTACCAACTCCTCTATGGCTCTTTCTCTTACCTCTCTCCTGTGGTACTCTCTCTCTCTTCCTCCGTGGTGGCCTACCTCTGCTATAGCCACCCTCTCTCTCGCGGTAGTGCCGCTGGGGTTCCTTCTTCCACGCCCGCGGCTAAGCCGTTGGGGGTTCCCCCTTGATACCCCACAGTTGGGCTGTTGGAGGGCCTACCTTCTACACGAGGGCTGCTAGGGGTTCCTCTTTGGTACCCGTGGCAAATCCACTGGGGGTTCCTATCCTCTGCCCCACGGCTAAGCCGTTGGGGCTGGCCACCTCCGTAGCTGGGGGTCCGCGACAGTGACTCCCGCGGCCCCTGTGGTCCTCTCTCTGTCGTAGCTTAGGGCCTGCGACACTGATTCCCGCGGCCGCTGCGGTCTTCTCTCGGGTCCCACCACGGCGACTCTAGAAAATGTTATTTTTTCTAATGCATCGAACTTCAAAAATATCATTTTCGGCTCACCTTCTTTCCCCCGGGCTAGCCAAGGGCTTACGGGTTCTCCTTCGCTATTTGCGGCCTTGTTTCGACTCGTCGCCTCATAGCTGCCTGATCTTAGCTTGTGGATTCTCGCTTGGCCTCCTCGAGGGCCTCACAACCTCTTCTCGGTTCGCGGGTCTCTTGACTAAGCCTCACGGGCTTGATGGCATTCTCGGCTCGCAGGCCTCACGGCCCATTTTGGCTCACAGGCCACTCGCAGGCCCAATTTTTTTTTAGACTTGGGTCCCGTGGGCCCACGCATCTTAGGCATGACCTACAAGTTTCAAGCTAGGCTCTTTAGATCATTTAACTAGTTTAATTTGGCAAAGTTTAGATTCATCTGGTAAAGTTTATAATTTTCTATTTTTTATTTATAAGAAAATTAAAAATAGAATTCTTTTTCATTTTTAATAAAACACAAACAAAAAACTTGTTTGATAATATGCTCTTATAAAAAATAGTAAATAAAAATAGGGAGATTCGCTCAAAAGTCCATAACAATAGATTTTTAGCCCAATAAGTTTATCTCAAATTAAATTATGGCAGAAGTTCTTTTGGTACATAAGTTCCAAAAATACATTTCTAATAAACACGCGATAAAGTTATTAATTTTATTAGATAAAGTTACCTGTTAGTGTTTAACAGTTAACATTATCTGTCACTTTTAACAGATACATTAGAAAAAACTTTATATATTTTATTAGATTACTATCTATTATAATATCTGTTAGTATTTATCAGTCAATATTTTTGTCGATTTAAATAGATACTTTAACAAATAATATTATCTATTAGTTTTCGAAGTAATAATGTTATTATACAAAATAATATTTTTATATTTTTTTAATTTGACTAATAGATATATCAAACAACATATAGTTTATCGGACTCGCTTATTAAGAAAATAACTTTATCTTTTAGTTTTGAAACAATAATTTTATTAAATAAAATTACCTGTTAATGTTTATCAACTAATATTATTTGTTGCTTTTAACAGATACTTTAACAAATAATATTATTTGTTATTTTTTGAAGTAATAATGTTATCAGATAAAATTATCTGTTTACGTTTAGGGGTAAATTCGTCTATAAAAGGACCTTAAGCATTAAAACTTCTCAAACAATAGACCCTGACTCATAAATTAAATTAACATGTATTTAATGGGCTAAATCAGCACAGATTTGTCATTTTGATCAATGTTCCATTAAAAATAACATAAAATACGTTTGGTAAATATCCTTTCGTCTTTCTAACACTGTTATTTTTTATTCTTTATTTTTATTCAAACCTTTTTTTTTTTTGTTTTGAGTTAATTTTCTGTGAATTATTGATTGTCTCAATAAGAAGAATAAATAAATAGAAGAGTATGACAAAATTTTGAAAAGTTCACAAAATAAATAAAATACAGAATAGGTAAAAAAAATTTTAAAAATTGTATTTTTTTATTTTTTTAAGTTTGGACAAAACAATTATAAAAAATTGACTCAAAACTAATAAAAAACAAAAAATATTTTGAATAAAAATAAAAAATAATTAGACGAAATTATACATTCCACTCGATTTTCCTCTATTGGATCATTGTAGCAGCAAGAGAGAGTACATATTGGGAGATGACATATAATTCATTGGAATTTTGATATTAATCACACAACAACACTCAAATTTTTCAATAACTCAGCGTGTCTGGACCAACTACTCGCATCTTAACAAATCTCCAAAGACAACACTGAACTTCCTAATAAAACTATGATCGAATTTGAACTTCTAAACAAAATTATCTACAAGACTTAAAACTCTGTAATTATTTGATGTGTCAACAAAACAAAAAAATAAAGAAATTAAGCAACAAACACTTGCGAACTCTTATTTGTCATGATTCGTTGGACCATACAAAATGTAAGAACAACATGGGGGGATAGAGTTGGAAACAATTCCAACAAGAAAAAATACAAATAAAACAACAAAAAAAATCAAATTAAATTCATAAATTATGTGAACAAATTAAAAATGGACGTGATCATCTACTTGCGAGGGAACGCGTTTTCCGGGGTAGCAGAAACTCCGGTAGCCACTCTCGCGACGTCGATGGCGGTGGCTTCGGGCTTTTTCTTGGAGTACAAGGTGAAATAACCAAGGGTTAGCACAATTGCGAAGCCACCAATGGCCATCTTCGCTGGGCCAAACGGTAATTTGCCCCGCTGGTGGAGCACCTCCTTCGTGTGCCGCCCTGGTGGCGGCATCTTCGGCGTCGCTTCCATATCCGCCCCCTTCACATTGCTTGAACTCATTTTTTGCCCTTTTGTTTAGTAAAGTTTTTCTTTCTCAGCGACTATTTTTGCATGCATGTGTTTTAGTGTGGTAATGAAGTTTACAGGGAATGGGGGGAGGAGATATTGGAGGTGGGGACAAGAAATAGGGGTGAAAGGGGCTGAATGGTTGACACGTGGAGGATGTGGGGTTGAAGGGAACAATGAATGGCACTTGTCTACGGGCTTGTTGCAAACTTGGACCATTTCTTTGAATGAAAAATTGGTTATAGACCCAATCTTTTAGGGCACTTGTGGTTGTGGTAGAGTTTATAATTTGGAAAGGAAAAGTCTGTGTATTCCAACACAGACCGGATACAGATGTGTTTGACACCGTTAGATGTAAATAGAACCCATGATAATTTGAGGGCTCCACGTGCATCCAACGGTGCTGGACACATCTGTGTCCGAAAGTCTGTGTACGTAACATTACTCATTTGGAAATTATCCACCCAACTTTACTAATGGATTGGATTGTGGATTTAGAAAGGTTGTAGTGTACTACCTCCGTCCCGGTTTGTTTGTTCACTTTTTGACTTTTACATGTCCCAAAATGTTTGTCCATTTTTAAAGTTGACTTGTGAAAATTATCTTAATGCCCCTCTTTTTTTTAAAAACCACACTTTGAAAAACGTGAAACTCTCATTTAATGCTTAAAAAGTTAAGGGTATTTTTGGAAAGTTAAAACTTTTAAGAGTAATGATTATGTCTCCTTAATAAGTTGAAATTTCTAAAATGGACAAACAAATTGGGACGGAGGGAGTAGTATTTTATAGTGTTCGCGTAGTAAGGATAAAACGATATAGTTTTACAGGTTTTATCCTCAAAGCTACATCGTTTTAATTTATTACTTTAATTGTTATCAAAATATATGACGATCAAAACAATATAGTTTTGAGAGCAAAATGAACAAAACTATATTATTTTGTCCGCACTACATGTGCACTGTAGAAAACTGCACTATAACTCTCCCAAATCTCTGGATTGTTCTCAATTTTGTGGTCATTTTGATGATTTGAATCGTCCATCTATTAAGTTTTTGTGTGCAGTTCGTCTGTGAAACAATAAACAATTTGATAATTGGAATTACATGACTTGTATCATATTCATTCGTATTGGTAAGCATCGATATGCCACCTGTCTTCTTTATTCTAGGCGTACTGGTTAGCCAAAAAACATTTAAGTCATAGACTAGAACAGACAGAATTTGCTACATCGTGATAATTCTCCTTAACCGGATCAACAAAGACAAGATCTGCTCACTTCTCTACCGACTCAATCGATCGGAGAAAACTAAATCCTCAATTTCAGAGTAACAAGCAGCAGAAATGATCAATTTCTCCATAGAGTAAATAGTGAATATTTTGATACTGGGACCGGATAGCCGGATCTGGAAGGTAAAAATTTTGTTGGAGCATGCCAACTGCACCAATCAGACTTTGTTGGGTCAGAATGAGGAGAGCTATTCCAATTGTCCGACAACAAATCACAAAACAGGACTGGCAGTGGGATTTTAAACAGCAGAAAATCCAGTAGTAATACATCTTCCAACTTTAAAAATTCTGCGCACTGCTCTCTTTACGGTGACAATCACGTTGCAGATTCTACACATGGGGACCAAAGCCAAAACAAAACAAAGGAAAAGAAAGTAGATACATTTTTATCAAACAACCATTTCAGCTTCCTTTACACTAGTAGGGATACCAATATCCAATCTCATAGTGGGCTTGTACTGCTCAGGGACAGCAGCACCACCCTGCACACACATTTCCACTACCGCAGGGGCTTGACCATAAAAGTTCCTCAGCTCCCTTTGCAAATCTGGCTTAGTCAAATCAGGAACGTGCCACACGTATCTTGGCGGTATCAAATCATTGATCACCGCCTTCTGCCACCCGTGCTGCCCATTCCGTTGCTGGTGTTTGTGAGCTCCACAATTCTGCGCCTTGTGTCCACTCGCCCCCACATGAACTTCGGTGCAGTATCCACAAACCCTAACCGGATACACACCCATTAGCTTCTTCGCTCCTCTCCTCATTGTTTCCCATGCTTGGAGGGTTTCCTCAGCAAGAAAGGCAATTTCTTCATCGTTCGATGGGGGTACTATCTCTTCATCATGTAGTTCAGTTAATAACGATATCTGTGGAGCTTCTTGGTCCAGATCCGGCAGTTCACTTTCATCCGCATCAATAAATTCACTCTTCGCAATGCGGATAATGGGTTTCCTCCTCCTTTTTGTGGGGAATTCAGGTAAATCAACCCCGGCTTGAATGCAGAGCTCAACTACTGCTGGAATTCTGGGAATTGAAAATCTCTCCTTGTGAGGTATCCGCTTTCCGAGCCGATCATAGAGGTGGTATGCTTCTAGTGGTACCAAAATGTCTTCGATGAATGCATTCGTCCAATCATGAACTCCCTTCCGCGCTGGAGCTCCTGGACCTCTACATGACTTGAATGGATGCCCAACAGGTCCAACATGGATTTCATTACAGCATCTGCAGAAGAGTAGGTGAGGCATTGTCACTTGAGCCGTTAATTATAAGAACCAGTGCTCCTTAAGGAACCAGAGACATCAACCGTGTTACGTCACTAATTTTACCCAAGGCTTAAACTGCTAGCAAATGAGTTCAACAATACATATCAAGCTATTCAACAAATCGGAACCACAAAGCCTATATTATATAGATTCTTAAAATAAAAGAAATCGAAGTTGACACTTGACACTTGACACTTGTGTAAGGGTGTGAAATACGTGTCTGATACTTTGCACAGTACACGTATTAACGCTTTGACAAATTCATTGTACGAACATATTATTCTGCAATGGCTCTAAAACGATTAGGATGCTCTTTCGACAATATAGCCCCTTTCTGCCAGTCCTTGTACCCTTGAATAACGGTTTTGAAGGGTCTGACTTCTAAATACCCACTTGCATCTGCAATCATGAGACCATGCATATTGAAACAGAGAAAAGGACACACTGATGTCATAGAGCTTGTGAATGAATTCCAATGGAATACTATTTGACATGGTCGACAGTGAAATGACACTGTTTAGAATACAACTCAGAAGTGGAAGAAGCAGACTACTTCGTCACAGAAATTTCATAACTTATACTTCGAAGTTCAAACAATTGCCTAAGGCATTCCACAAGTAGAGGAAAATGAAGAAAGAAATTACTTGCAAGCATGTACAGGCACAACTTTTAAGAGCTTTTTCAGATTGTTGATCAACGATGTTCTTGCATTCAACACCTTGTATGCAAGTGGAATTAGACTTTTGACGAGCAATCCATTTTTTGGAGGAGGGACTGGTCTTTTAGGTTGGCCTCTACTATTCTTAGATCTTTCCCTGGCAGCTCGCCTTAGCTCCAGTATGGGTGTAGGAAAAGGTTTCTTCTCCTTCTTTGAGTAGTACCGGGGCAAATCGGCATTTTGGGGATGGTTGCATCTGACAATCAAAGCATGGGGATGAGACAAACTCTGTGATGAACTCCCAAACTCCACTTGAAGTTTGAGTTTACTCCCATGGTACTGCCAAAAATGAAAATACCAGAGTTAAAACAGTTCCAAAAGTTACAGTCATCTAGGGAACAGACTGTTTTTCTTTTTGTCTTTGATAAGTAAGAAACAGACAGTTTCACAAGCTTTAAAGATGCAAATGTTGTATATTGTTGTAAACATAACTTTGATTTCACAATACAAACAATTATCTTCGGTCAAACTGCTTATTGTTGAATAATCTCTCTTGTCAAAAGCAAGTTAATGGCTAAAACATTAGCCTTAAATCAATTTTACCACCAGGCAAGCAGTATCTCGGACCAAAGTTCATGCTGGCGAACCTGAGAAACCAGCAAGGCTTTCCATCAAGTTGATTTTACCTTTTGCTTTGATTAGACCCAGTTCTATGACTTCAAAATCCTGTAAAAATTATTTTCCTTTCTTTATGCTGGGGTACACTTAACATATGATACTGCTCTAAGAGAAAAATTGTGCACAATCATGAGCAATAAATTGGTAACATCACATGTTTAAGTCTGAGAGTGATTAAAATTTCAGCATTTCCATGGAATTTACCCAGATGAACTATACTGGTCATTTATTTATTTACTTTTCAGTAAGGAACTGATTTACAAGATAGCTAGGATTTCCCCTTCCTGGATAAACTTACCACTAAGAAATTGTGACTCTATGGTGTATCCAAATGATGTCACAGAAATAGTTAGAGAAGTCTCTCTGGGTAATGGAACAATAGTTAATACAGCTAGTTTGTAGAGCAAAGCAAAGCAGACAAGAAGTGCAAACACACAAATGCCGGCTGTGATATCCTGTTATATGATAGCAAGTCCACCTGTTGGTGCCAAATGACATTGTGAAAGCCATTTTATTACTTGCTACACTGTCAAAAAGCCCAAAAATAACAAGGTTGCTCCACCAATGCATTGTTATTTTCGCAGAACAACACATCACAGATTAACCACACAAGTGTTGTCCACTGTAAGATAATACCTAATCTTTTTCCAACCATTAGATCAAAAATGGCAAAGCTAACTTGGTGCCAAATTTGGCAGCAAAAATAGTTCTGCCAAAAAACGGCACCAAGAATAGCTTGCCGGTGGATCACAACTTACGCAAATTTGAAGCCAAATTTTGACTTTGGCATGGTATATAGCTTAGGGTTGGACTTGCTCTAACCTTTTCTTAACGTTCCCCCCAAAACCACGCTAATTTTGCTTCAAGCTCCTCTGCAAAGCATTAAGGCGCAAGCCGTGTCTCATTGTGTATACGTAGATAGAGTTTCAGTTGATTATCAAACACTGTAGAAAGATATCTAGTAATTCTCTATGACCAAAAAAAACACAGCACTAATGGTCTGTTTGTAGTTTGTGGGTAGAAAAAGAGCAAAGGTGCACAAATATACAGTTAAAACCTGTACCTGCAAAGAATCAAGTGAACTAAGACTTGGGAATCGGTTGAGATTTCGAAAATCCAGTTTGGGCGTTAACGCCTTCCCTTTTCCGTGCGGCAAAACTGTAGCAACAAACCGCGGTTGGGGATAAACACTATCCATTCCTGAAATCAGAGCTAAATTGCTTCAAAAACATAATATGTAACAACCGAAAAACAGAATATTACAGGAGAAAGAGTTACGAAATGACGAAACATCAAAATTCTATGACCAACCCGGGCCGGCCCTGAATAGAAGCCGAGAAATCCACCGCTTCACGCCCCCAAGAAAATGCTAACAAGAAGGGGCCTCCTAAGTGTACGGTAGTCCTGAATATGCGTTAAATTGATTCACTCCTGGAGCGTGGACCGGACATCCCAATACTCCTCCTCAGTTGGTTTGCTTACTAGGCCCAAACATATGACGTTAAGTATCTACACTATCCATTAAAAAAAAAAAGAAGCAGCAGACAGATAGAGATAGAGAGAGAGAGAGAGGAGACGAAGAAAAAAAGAAAACAGGCCTATTGGATTTAAGATTGTGGGCTGGTTCTAATTCAGGTCGTGTAAGAATCGGATATATCTTGCAACGGTTACAAACAAATCCCTAGAATTGGATCCTTGTCACAAATTTCTCCGGATAAGTGCACATTTTCAATTCCAAAACCGTAACTTTTAATTTAATAACAATTAGCGGTCGAACACACACGATGCGTGTAAATGTCAATTATTAAATTAAAGAATAGGTTTTGATAGCTCAAAATAGCTTCGGGCTCCTTCTACTGCTTGAGAGCTTACGCTTTCATGTGCTATTTTATTCCATTTAAATGTTATTAAAATAACAACAATGCTACAAGCACAACAATAATGCACAACATTTGGCACAACATGTCAAAACTACGTCGTTTCATTAAGGAAAAAAACAGTAAGGTTTTGTTTGTTTGTTTTTTCCTTAATGAAACGACGTAGTTTTGGCATGTTGTGCCAAATGTTGTGCATTATTGTTGTGCTTGTAGCATTTTTGTTAAAATAATTATTACTTGTTTGTCCATAGAAGTTAAGGTGAGAGTATTCTATTATTTATTTATTTTTAAATAATAATAAAGATAGATGCTAATTTTGCATTTATACGAGAGCTCAACAAGAATTTTTACAAAAACAGGTACAGGACCAGGAGTGTTTCCGATACTTGGATCTTCCGATGATCAAGTTAATTGAGAGTGCATAGACGCTATGTATTTAGAGAATGAGAAAATGCGTATCTTTCATGTGTAAGAATTTAGGAAAATCAGTTTCCTAAGGAAAGAAGTGTCCTAAATTGTCTTCATCAACAAAACATGTTTGATGACAGATGATCTATTTCTCTTATTTCTTTGACAACAGGACCAATGTGCAACAAAGTATTTTTCATGTGCCAATTTTCTTCTGATTTTTAGATCAGAACTACATTAAGACACGTATTAACTAGCAGTTCTACTACCAAACTACTGAAACTCAAGCAGTTGTTTATTTCTTTTGCTTGCATGCCTTCTTTCGCCGTTTCTGCATAGAAGTTCTTTTTGCACTTATAAATTTTTTGTTTGTCCCTCCGTCATCTTTTTTAATTTTAGGAAGGAAAATGTTGTAGATACAGAAATCCGTACATATATTTTAACCTTTATATATCTACAACACGAGGGATTCATGTGCATTGTGTCGTGCATTTTGACGACTCCAGATATATCTGTTTACACATTAGAATTTGTGTTGGATATCTGTACCAAAGAAAGCAAAAGAGCAGGTTTAAAAATCATGTGTACATAAGGGGATTCAGAACCTGCTAGAGATCATTTGGACAGCCAAAATGATAGCAATGATAGAAAAATCCCCACGAATTTCCATAAGAATAAATACACTGTTTTTTGCTCTGTTGTTAGAGCATATAAAACATAAACATGGTCAATCACAGTAGAACCCATAACAAGAAACACCACACTCTTTGTAGATACAGATTATGTTTCAAACATCAAGAGAAGACCGGGCAGCCCTCAACTGAAATTCCCTTAGCAGTTGGACAAGTCGCCAAGGGGCATTTATCCGGAACCCCACCCCACCAATCCACCCCAATATACTGCATTTGCAGCGCGATGAATATCAGCACCGACATGAAAGCTGTTCCAGCATCAAGCCCAGCAGAGAGAATGTAGTTGTGCCTCTCCCACCACTTGGTCCGGTACCTGAATATAACAAACCCAAATACAAACGCAAGGATAATCCAACTGGTGTAATTCACGGCAGTAGCCGGTGGCATTCCTGCCGTTGCACCGATCAACACCGGCATGTGTATCAACCGGACCCACTTCGTCTTGGGAAATGCTTTGTGAGCCAACCAGACGAGTAGAGGAGCGATGGCACCACCGAGGAAGAACCAATTTAACGCCGAGTATTGGCCGAGGTTGCCAAAGATCCTTCGAGGCCCAACTAGTCCCCAAATGACAGAGGCGTCGTAGAACACACGGTCTATTGGGCACGTCCATTGGCTGTTTGGCGGTAGCAATGCGGTGTCGCAGAGGTTGGTAATGGTTCCCATCAGCCACCACGCGGTTCCTTGATACACGATGACCGCTACCAATGTCCCCACCACCTGAAATAGTTGGTATTGTCTTCTACTGAAACCTGAACTATAACAAGTTTTGAAATCCCTACTCCTTTGATTAATGGACTTCTTAATGGATTTCAAGAGAAAAGAAAGAAAATTGAGAGGATAAATATTCTCTGCTATGTTTGGATTGAGAAAGAGATTTTGCTTTATCTACAAACAAGGAAGATATAAGTAATGCAATTATGAATCTCATGAAGAGTTTGATCCTGACTCAGGATGAACGCTGACAGCATGCTTAACACATGCAAGTTGGACGGGAAGTGATGTTTTCAGTGGCGAACGGGTGAGTAACGCGTAAGAACTTATCCTTGAGAGGGGAACGACAACTGGAAACGGCTGCTAATACTCCGAGAAATGAGGAGAGAAGGTAAGAGAGATTGAGAATAGAGGACCCCTCAAAATACTTATTTTTATTCTTATTAATTTTGGTGAGATTTCATGAGAAAAGAAAAATAGAGGAGTTCAATATTTCATATTATCAACTTTATCCTTCTTTATTTTTGTGGTACCAGTGATTCTAAATGGTGGTTTTGTAAGAAAATGAGAAAAATCACTTTCTCTTTTATCTTGTCTATCCAAATGAAATGGTGAGATGTCATACTTATTTATTTTTTTCTCATCATTAAGAAAAACCATACTTCATTTCTTTTCTTTTTTTTTTCACTCACGTAGCCAAACACAGAAATTTTAAATTAGAAACAAAAGCTAAACCTGAGCCATAAACATTGATCTAGGAGGAATCTTCATGTAGTGACCAAGCTTTAAGTCTGCTAGAAATGTTAAACCTTGAATCATGCTAATGTATCCAAAAGTCTTAAAGGCCATATTCGCAACAGGACGTCCTGGATACGCATACCCAAAAACATACTCTGTGATAATGTTCAATCCCGGTGCTTGTTTTTGCCATAAAAAAAAATCATAATCAGTATATCGATTCATACGGACGTATGTGTTTCAAAAATTAGCAGAGGTTGCTTGGAATTTTGTGTTGTTTTGTTGAACCTGGTTTGTGGTGGCAGCAATGATACCAATGGGAAGGGTGAAAACAACAGCAATGGCACAAGCAAACAAGACACCCCACCAGGGCAATTGGAGTGTGTCTTTGTAATAGAAGCAGGCAAAGAAGATGAGAGCCAGGTTCAACACTAGTATGATATGAAACCACCACATTGGAACCTGTTTGTATACTTTCATAAGCCTGCTATGTACGTCCATCTTCTTCTTCTCTCCAAACGTGCTTTTGCTTTGCTCCCATAGTTCCCTGCATGTCTCCAAACCCTCAAATCAGCCCTTCTCGCTTTTATTTCACTTAATAGTTAAAGCACAACTTCTAATTATGAGGGTCAAACCGGTAGATTTGCACAAATTATAAATGATTTATGTCTCCCAGAAAGTAAAATTAACATTGTTTACCTTCCGTTAAAGATTAGGATATGCACAACGGTCGCAGAAAGAGTGGCAAATCCAATGCCGTACGTAACAGCGAAGAACGTGCTTAGATGTATCGGTCCCAATTCCTCATAAACCTTTTGATCAAACTGGAAGTTAGAATTCACTATTTGCGAGATATCATATAAAGAACCATTCGACGTGAAAAGCTGATCGGAGAACAACGGAAAGCTCATCATCACAATCGAATTTGGGCCTACTATCTGACATTCAGTCTGCTCCCAAGCATACCAACAAAGCTTTTCCACGAATACACATATACAAATAGCCACGGAAAAGAATACCAAGAGTCATGATTGTAACTAAGGCGCTAAACTAAGAAACTACATCACTAATGAAGTCTCAAAAATTCCTCATTGCCCTTGGAAAACAATTATGAGGGCTTCATAATTTCGTTACAAAAAATCATCATAACATGAAATGAAGCATTCCCATGACCAGTCAGGGCTCACTATATGTTCAAAGTGTTGGTTCTTATTGAGTTCTTCGTTTGTTCTCCAATTTGATTCACACACACCTCGCATTTGGCAAACGAACGCAACATGATTTGGCAAAAGCTAGTCGAAACGTAGAACCCATAAACTAAAAATGTAGAACAGAATAATACCCATAATCCAGAATCGCAAAACCAAGAACCAAGTAGCTTGAAAACAGTCACAATTGATACTAGAAGAACAACCACAATTGAAATCAGAACAACTAGAAATTGAATCCAAAATCAAAATTATCAGTATTGTGAACACACAAAACAACCAAAAATTGAAAAAACATGGAGAAATTGATATAAAAAAAACCCAAGAACAAGAATCAGTGCCATGAAAACACATTTCCTCCCAAACCAAAACAACCAAGTGCCATAAAAACAGAAGAACGAGAAGAACTACATCAACCCTATAACAACAAATCCAAATCAAAAAGAAAACCCAATTCAAAATCCTAAAGACAAAAATGAATTGAACATTTCGGAGAGTCGCATTTCCTCACAATAGAACGTAACAATACCTAGATCCATAATCGCAAATCCAAGAACCTAGAACCAAGAATCTCATCAGTCAGAACCCACAACCATTTTAGAGACAACAACAAAATGTGAGCAATCAACAAAACAGAAACCCAACAGCATAAACGAAGAACCAGAAAACCAACATCACCAAAACGTAGTTAAAAAAAAAGAACACAAAATTCATAGCTCCAAAACCATTTCTAAACTCTAAAAATTAGGGTAAACGAAGCCCGATCGAAAGATACACATACCTTTGAGAATTCATAGCACGAACAGTGACAATCAAAAAATAAGACTTAAAAATCAGAGAACATACGAATCCAACCTTCGTCTTTGAAATCCTCTCGATCATATAGAACGGATAAACAAAACCCAAAAGCTCCAAGATTTTTGTGTCCAAATTATGACTGTGTTTTTAAAGGACAATTTCCAATTGATGATGCCGGAAACTGACGAGATACTTATAACTCTTGTTTGGGCTCCTGCACGCACGTTTAGTAGTCGGGGGTGATTGTCCGGTAAAGAACTCTCTGACGATCAAGTAGTTGCTATGGAACACGAGTAGACAAGAACGTATGGACTATGGGTGTGAAAAACATATCTGATCTCGAGGCCGTAAATGTGAATTAATAGTTGGAAGACGGGATCAATCACAAGAGGGCTAACGGTTGCCGACGATATTCCCGTTCCGTTATGGGAAAGATGTACTGCGGATCCTTCGCGCCATCTCCGAGATGCTAAGCGGTGAGCGGTGCCATATCCGGAATTCCCCGAGCAATTGAGAGAGGCTCACGGAGGTCCCTTTGGTCGGCATCTATCGCGTAGCCCTTGTAAGGCGTGTTCCCAAGCAAGCCTCGACTGATCGAGGAGTGAGCCTGCCGATCGACATTGTGCCCACCCAATCAATCTCTCTTCTATCAAGCCGGGGGACTCTAATCGGCTTAAAGTGTAACTGGTCGTTGGTCCGGTCGGTCCAGAGCTTAACTGGGCTCATCACCAATAGTTCACTACTTAATCTTGAAGCTGAGCAATTACAGAAAGGTATTAAGGTGCCGGATGAAACCAATGCCTTTAGCTCAATAGTAAAGCTGTTGAGTTCTGATTCGCCACAGTTGCAAGAGAGAGCTCCAAAATAGACTAGAGAGCATATAGATTTAGCAAAGCTGAAGAAAAGTACCAGAATTCATATACAGATATATTATTCCAGGCAATATGTCCTTAACAAATTCTGTGACAAGCATCTGATATCCAAACAATACTAAGCCAATTAAACGAAACTATATACAGACATAATAATAGTCAAAACAACTAGGAAACAGAAATGGCCAAAACTAGAGATTTACTATCAAGAGAATGGCGGGCAGCCCTTAGCTGAAACTCCCTTGGCAGTTGGACAAGCCGCCAATGGGCACCGATCAGGACTTCCACCCCACCAGTCAAGCTCAACATTCTGCATTTGCAGCCCCAGGAATAGCAACACTGACATGAAAGCTGTCCCGGAATCAAGCCCACCTGAAAGAACGTAATTGTATCGCTCCCACCACTTGGTTCGGTACCTGAAAATAACAAACCCAAAAACAAACGCAACGATGATCCAACTGGTGTAATTCACGGCAGTAGCTGGGGGCATCATGGACGTTGCACCGAGTAACACCGGCATGTGGATCAGCCGGATCCACTCCCTGCCTGGAAATGCTTTGTGGGCTAACCAGACTAGTAGAGGGGCGACGGCACCACCGAAAAAGAACCAGTTGATGTTTGAGTATACGCCGAGGTTGCCAAAGATTCTCCGCGGCCCAACGAGGCCCCAAATGACAGAGGCATCATAGAAAACGGTGTCTGCTGGGCACGTCCACTGGCTGTTTGCCGGTAGCAATGAGGTGTCACAGAGATTAGGAATGGTTTCCATTAGCCACCATGCTGTTGCCTGATATACAAGGACCGATACAAGTGTTCCCACCACCTGAAAAAAAGTGATCGGTTAAGCATTTGGTGTAGTTTCTAAGGCAGGACCTAAATCAGAAACAAAATCTAACCTGAGCCATGAACATTGCTCTAGGCGGAATCTTCATGTAGTGACCAAGCTTAAAGTCTGATAGAAATGTTAAACCTTGAGTCATGCTAATGTATCCATACACCTTGAAGGCCATATTTGCAACGGGGCGTTCTGGATATGCATACCCAATTATGTACTCTGTGATAATGTTCAAGCCCGGTGTCTGTTCACCAATGGAACGCACAAAAACTAGTCAATTAAACAGAATTTCATGCCCAATGTTATCCCATTCGTTGTGCGAAATTTACCTGGTTTGTGGTGGCAGAGATGATACCGATTGGAAGGGTGAAAAGAACCGCAATGGCACAAGCGAGCAAGACACCCCACCATGGCAATTGGAGAGTCTCTTCGTAATAGATGCAAGCGAAGAAGATGAGGGCGATGTTCAGCACTAGAATGACCAGAAACCACCACATTGGCACCTGTTTGTAGACCTTCATAAGCCTGCTATGCACATCCATCTTCTTTTTCTCTGCAAATGCACTTTTGCTTTGTTCCCATAGATCCCTACATGTGTCCAAGGCCAAATCAGCTTTTGTAATTGGATGGGCAGACAGTTCTTAAGAGCGTTTGCTGATACTTTCTTGTAACTTCTAACAATAGAACATTGGAAGCCCAAGCACATGCAAACATATCTATGTGCCAATGCTTTGACTTATTTTCTTCGTTAGGAAGTTAGTGAGCTTCCCAAATTCGGTTCATTTCTTTTTATTAAGCATCTAATCTCGGTCGGCCAAGCAGTAGCCCAATTGAGGATTGGTAGTTGTTACAGGGTCAAGGGTGGCACCTTGCACCCGTGTCTACGCAGCGGGCAGGGCACGCAACGGGCAAGACATGAGGGGTACATGCCTTGACAAGGAGACTTAGTGGTGGCATTGGTCTCTTAGACAAGCAGTGGCTATGATGCAGGCGAAGGCCCAAAAGATTTAGGCATGGATGCTAAATCGCAATGGGCTTGTGAGACATTTTAGTCAGTCTAATGCTAGAACATGGCATATTTATGTTGGGCTAACTCCTATAAAACATGCAGTCAAACTAGTTTCGTGCGCATATGAATTGGGCTTAGACAAGTGTCTTTGAAAGCTGACAGAAGGTGGTTTCTAGTAGTTTTGATATGTGGTTATCAATAGTTACCAAAATATGGTGTGCTTGGTCCAGCACAAACTCCAGTTAGTTGGGGGTGTCATCTGCAAGATCATGATAATCATGGGGCATGTCCATGACCCATGTGTTAGTTAGCCACCTTTTTTTTATTGTAGCCCATATAAAGGCAATGCTGAGGCGTTTTTAGATAGAGAGGGGGAATTCTGTCTAATTGGCTTTGGTTTCCGGTGTATTTTCTTGGACATTGGTTGAGAAGGGCTTCCTGTAAACACTATCTATTAGACTGTTTTTCATTTTTATTCCGCGAGTTGGTTGACTAAATCCTTGGTGTAGTTTAGTGCCACCACAGGCCGAACCTCGGTAGGAAATTCGACCCTGTGACATGACAGTAGTCCTAGTATGAAGTAGCCATGCACTCGATGGTAGTACCCTCGATAGTAGATGAAAAATAAAAGAGACCGCACTTTTTCTTTCATGTACGTGCCTCTTTACCACATTTCCTATGAATTATAGCCTTTGTACCAGAAGAGTGAGGCAAGGAGGAGTTACTAAGCAAGAAAGGCGATCATCACTTTTATACTAGACTATACTACCAAGTTCCTCCACTCGCTATTCGGTGTACACTGATCAGTTGGTTGAGTCTGCTAACTAGCCTACATACATATAATGGACTAAAAGCCGAAAAAAGAGACAAAAAACCCAGAAACTGAACAGGCTGAGCTAACAATAAAGCAATCTATAAAATCAAAATGCAAAAACAGTGCTTGTTCTTTACCTTCCGTGAAAGAGTAGGATATGTACGATTGTAGCAGGAAGAGTGGCGAATCCAAGGCCGTACGTCATGGCAAAGAAAGTGCTCAGATTTAACGGCCCAAACTTCTCATAAGCATTTCTGTCCAGGTGAAAATTGGAATCCACAATTTTCGTGATATCATATGAAGAACCATTTGACCTGAAAAGCTTATTGGAGAACAAGGGGAAGTTCTTGGCGTTGTAGACGTTGAGCCAGTAGCTGATGGGTGTCATTACATACATCACAAGTAGGAATCCAGCGGCGATATTGGCTGTGGCAAACCAAGGGCTGGCTAATGGGCTCCCAAGATATGATGCAATGGTTGCCCAGTCAAATCCTACGCTTCCAACTCCTAGGCCGTGTAAGCCTGAGCCTATTTGTTGGACTAAAATGGAGTTGGGGGCGAGCCAACAGATCCATGAGAATGAAGTCAGCAATGGAAATAGATAACCTGGAAAGATGTAATACGCGAAGCCGCAAAGGAACGTTATGAGGAAGAATTGGGTCCTCGTTGTCGCGCCTTTGGGTCTCTTCTCTTTCTCATGTAGAGCCCTGCAACAGTTTCAAACTTGGATCAGAAAAAGCTCACAATAATGACCATTTGAACGAGGAATGATTAAGGTAACTAGTTTGGTTTGGTCCAAAAAATCGGATTAAACTTGTAATTTTGCTTTGAAATTTTATAAATTAAAACTGAAAAACTACGGGTTAGTTTGTGTCGGTTTGGTTTATCCAATTTTAGTTTAATCCGGTTTTTGATTTGATTAAACTCAAGCCCAAATTTCAAAAATTTGTAAAAAAATTAGAAGGCTCAAGTCTAATGGGCCAAGCCAAATTAATTTTTTTTTTTTTTTAGAGCATTGCAACCAAGATTCCATTGGTCCAAATTCAACTTTATAAAAATAAAATGTAGGTGAACTACCAATTTTCAAGATTTTTTGAACCATTAGACTTGGCCTACTGTTAACCAAGGAAAATTACACTAAGAGTTCACTAAAATTATGAAAAAAATTAGGGGAAGAACAAAATAATCACTTCGGAATGAAGTAATCACCAAGGACAATAACAATAACAGATATTTTAATTTCGAGGGTTTATTTAAAATTAATCGGTCTAGTCCGGTTTGGTTCAGCTCGTAGGGGTGAAAATAAAAAATTGAACCGAATTTTTTTAAAATTCTTAAACTGGACCGAACTAAATCGAACCAAATTATTGATTTGATTCGATTTACTGGCCCAATCCGATTTTTGCTTACAGCCCTAAAAAGGAGGAGGTAAATACCTGAATAATGAGACCTGAACTAGATTACCAGGCCACCACATTTCGCCTGGCTCAACTAGATATTTGCGGAAAAGTCCAGCCCAGCCAAACCCCAAAACCTACAATCACAATTTAGTCAATCAAAGTTAAAGTCTGCTGCAAAAATAATCTGCTACTACATGTTTACAGAAATGTGGATGTATCTGTTGAAATCTCCAACCATTAGAAAGCAATCATTTTGGAAAGATTTGGGCAGCTAAGAATCCCCACCAAGCAGCCATTCTTAACAAAAATGCTACAAGCACAACAATAGTGCACAACATTTGGCACAACATGTCAAAACTACGTCGTTTCATTAAGGAAAAAAACAATGAGGTTTTGTTTGTTTATTTTTTCCTTAATGAAACGACGTAGTTTTGGCATGTTGTGCCAAATGTTGTGCATTATTGTTATGCTTGTAGCATTGTTGAGAAATTTGAAAATCTCATACATGATTAGGAAGATCGCAAGCATTTATTGTATTTGTTTCTTTTTTTCTTTGCTTTGGCTATAAATCAAATTATCTGGTGAGGAGACTCATGAGGGTGTGTTTGGTTACTTGTTTGGGAGATTTTTTTCCAAATAAGTTTTTGGAATAAATTTTTTAAATTTTTTTATTTTTTTTCCAAACAACTTCATTTCTCTATAAAAGAAGAGAGAAAAAGAAACATCTCGAAAACGCCGAAAAAAATTTAACTTCCAGATTTTTTTAAAACACTTATACCAAACAAATCTCAGAATTTTTTTTTCTAAAAATTATTTTAGAAACACGCAACAGAACATTCAGTGTGACAGTGGCAAGGAAAAGGAAAGAGTGTATGTGGTGAGGAACCAATGCAAGGGAGTCAAGTGTGAGGCCTAAACCTCCTCCTTCGAGAATTTTTATACCTTTATATATTGTTGAAATTTTCTCTCAAATTTTGTTCATGTGTATGTATGTGATATTCTTCGATCCCCAACAGTATCTTGGGGACAATGGGGAGATATAATTAGTGGAATACAGTACAAACTCCAACTATAACCACTCGTGATAATTGACCCAAAACACTTCAAGTAGTGCTAAGATTCCAAAAAAAAATTCCCCGAAAACATCAAGGAATTCAAAATTAAAGGTTAGAGTTCATTTAGATTTAAAAGCCAACACATGCAAGTAAATCTATACCATTCATTTTAAATTATGGAAAGTCAAGAAAACTTTCATGGGACAAAAGACTTTTCCAAACACTTCACTTCATAGCATTAAAGAAAATTTCCTAATTTACTTCAAAATTGCTCTCAAACTATTCTGCTGCTCACCATACATTTTTCATTCTAGAGACTCAAAAAATATTAATATTTTCCAAAAGGAAGATGTAACTATTCACGCAAATTTCAATCCACATTCTCCATTTTTATCTCGGAAACTTCTTTCCAAAATTTTCCTCTAATTCTTAAATTTTAAATTTTAATTAAACATTGTTGATCTTATTAAAAAGATCTTACCAAAGTAGTGCCAAATGGGTAAATTTGGTAAAGATTACATGTATTAAATAAAAAATATACCTATTTATTAAAATAAAGTAAAAGGTAAAAATAATATGTATGGTAGTATCGATATTGAAATCTCCATGGTGAAGAATTAACTCTCTAAATATTTGATGAATCTTCAAATTTGGAAACTCAAATAAAGACTAATTAACTCTCTAAATATTTGATGAATCTTCAAATTTGGAAACTCAAATTCAAGTCTTTATTCTGGAGAATCAAAATAGAGATGGGTTACACTACATTCATTCTCTATTTTGAGAAACCATTGAAAATAGAGATACGTTAACCAAAATAAAATAAATCCAAATGAATTTTATCCATTAATTTGATTAAATTCACTTGAGTGTTTAGTGATTTAAATCTAAATGAATCTGATCCATAATATGATTCAAATGAATTTGTTAATTTCATTCAAACTTTCCCAAAAAATATTATCGAATTCAAATTTCATGGATTAGATTAACTTGAGTTCATATTGCTTCCAAATTTAAATGAATCTGAACCATTAATTTTAAATTCCGATATGTTTTCAAAGAAAATTCTCCAAATTGTAACACATACTCTTTTATACTCCGTCTTTCACAATACTTCACATAAATTTGCCTTTGAAAAACGAAAATCATTCATTATTTTCATGTTTCTGGAAAACGATTTTCGGGTATAGGAAAGCATCTTTTCGATGTTCTGTAAAAAATAGGTCTTTTTTGGGCAAAAAAACTCTTGGAAAAACTCTTGCCCACAAACTTTTCTCAGTCTATCTAATAATAAATCCAGAAAATAAATTCTTAAAAAAAGGAATTTCCCAAAATCCAATACAATATGGAAAAGCAGACAGAGAGAGAGAGAACCTGGGTAGTAGCCATGATAATAAGGGCAGGCAAAAAGGTGAGGCTCTTCTTGTAAAAAAGCTTAACAGCACTCAATATATGAGTGGCATAAACACTACCAGCACCCGAATTCGCAAATATAGTAATCAAAACATGTTCTTTCACGTTGAAAGGTCCCGGATTCAGCGAAAACTCCCATCGGGTACCGGCATAGAAAACCCGCTTCGTAATGGTTCGGGCCATCAGATGCCCGAGAGGCACCACCGCAATCTGGGCAGCAATCGAGGACACAGACAATGGCTCAGCCCTGTACCAGAAAAACTGGTTCACAAAGGATAATACAACGCAGGAAGACATACCCAATACCCACATCCTGAATGTGAGAACGGGTAGTGTCGGGTCATCCGTTTTCGGCACTGTTACGTCCACTTGTTTGACGGAGCACTCGTCGTGAACCGCCGCCGGTTCATCCTCACGGGTATCGGCCATGGAGAAGATATGCAGATTCAATATACACCCCAATGCCTACCCTCGTGGGTGAATTTATACAGAATATGATGAGGTTCTAGGCAACGAACCTGGGCATACCCCAGGGTAGATACAGTGGAATAAATGCAGGTTATAACGAGGATTCTCGAATGTGGCTTATTTCGGCTTAAATTGAGGAGAAAAGATTGACGGAATCCTGGAAGATTAAGGATTCATAAAGATTCCGTGGAGTATGGGGAAAATTCCAGTGCTCCGAGGCACCACGTAGTCGAACCAAGAAAGAATCGACATTTGGCACGTAACGTTTTCACGTATAGCACCGCATTTATATGATGAAGGTACCAACTGCACTGAATAAATTCTCGTTCTCTGCCGAAGAACTATAAGTGATACGTACCCACTGGGCCACTGGAGTCTATGAAAGTGAAGTGAGTGGAAGGTCTTATCTTTTCTTATCTTTACTTCTGTATATCATGTGTTATCATTTTTTAAATTTATTTTCTTTTCTTTTTTGAATTCTAAAATTTTTTTTGAAAAAATAATAAAGACAATGTACAAAAAAATATATATATAATATTTTTCCAGTCCCCATTTGCCAGGAAACCCCATGTATCAGGGTCCCATAAAATCAACGTCCAATGGATAGGTATCGACTTTTCATTGGGATGAGGATTTCAATGAATTTAGAATACAACGTGTTTTAAGTTAAGATTCATTATTTTAAAAGTGTTAATAGTTAGGATCTGTTGTTTTAAAAGTGTTAATACTAATTATGGCTTCTGGTTCTCTGATTGCTTCTACCGGTTTTTGTCATGACTCTAGTCGTTGTTGACTTGAGTAATGGTAGGAACATAAATGTTTCAGATACATCCGGACATAGATTCGTTGAATGCACATCGGATTCTTAATAACTTATTAATCACATATGCATCTAACAATTCGGAACACATGTATGTCCGGATGTATCCGAACACACTTATGTATTCTTAGATTTTTTTGTGTTGACTTTGACTTTGTCTTGATTTGCTGTTAGAAGATGCAATTGATAATTCACAAGTTAAAACGACAAGTGTCGTGGAAATAATTGTTGGTAGAAATTAAATGATGTTGTTTCCACAGCCTTAGTGGAAAATTGGATGATGTTTACGTGGTAACCTCCCTCCAGGCCTGTTTTTATTAGACTATTTTTTGTATTGTTTTTATATTTAAATTTTTTCCTGATTGTTAGGTTTATGTTAATTTTGTATGGCTTATTAGTTCCAAGAAATTAAAAAATTAAAAAATTAAAAAATTATAAGTTTGGTTTAAAAATATAATAAATTTTAAAAATGATTTAAATTTAACGAGACTAATCAACTGAGTTATATTTAAACTAATTTTGAGTAGTTTAAATTTTTAATACATTATAAGTCGAACAAATAGAATATCAACTTATTTGAATTTAATTTGAAAACTTATATATGAAATTTCGAAAAAATAAAAAGAAGGGGTTTCAGTTTGATTTGTTTATGTGAAGGGGAATTTCTAGTGTCCTAGGTTGCTGATCAATTGGGAATCAAAAGTTTGATAAGTTTGGCTTATTCGATAGTCACATAATTGGAATACTTTTATCTTGAAATTAATTTTTAAAATTATATTCAAAAAAATTCATATAAACATATTTCGTTCATCCCTTTAGTTTTTTTTTTTTTTTTCACACATCTACATCTTAATAAAAGAACCAAACTGTTAATTACACTTCCGATTCTAAAAACTTAAGAATCGTGTCCATATCAAGAGTCAAATGAACCAAACCAACTCAACCCAATTTGTTAAATATGGTTCGATTCCTATTCAGTTCATGGTTTTGTACCTATCTTGGATTGAGCAAAACTACTTTAGATTATTGCTCTCGTGATCGTAAGAGATAATAAAGTCTTTAATGAGATAATTTAAAAAAGGAGTTAATAATGAACTCATCTAAAATAATTATGCCATTTCAGAATTTAACAATAATTGATTAGATGATAGAAATACAAACACAAACTTTACAGTTGATTGCTGAAATGACAAGAATATACTATACATAAATTGATTTGGTTCAGGCTGATTCAAAAGATCTATTAATTTTTGTTGCAGCCTTTGACAGAAAAAACGTCTCCCAATCTTGTTTATGTAATAAATTAATTTTAAATAAGTGAATACGAATTTAAACTTGAACATCACAGATATCAATTTGATTATCTTTAATAACTATTAAGCAGTATCCAAGCGAATATTCGTCAGCCACTATCATATTCATATCCATGAAAAAAGAAATTGTAAGTGGGTTGATTTAGAAAATCGGGACGGAAAGCTAGAGACTCACTATCCAGCCGAAATGGTGCTTCTCTCAATATGTGTACCTGTGATCTGCAAAAGAATAATCTGTCAAAGAGTCCTCTGCCGCTGTGGCAGGAGAACACTCCGATGATTAAGTCAGGCACAATCTCACAGGGAAAATGCTAGCTCAGGCTAATATTCTCTATTAGCAAGCCAAAACAGTATATTCAGGCGTACCTTTTTTGTTCATCTCCAGCTCTATTTATAGACTTTCCATTCTGCTCTAATTCTCTTGGAACCTTCTTTTCCACCGAAGTGTCTTCTGATTGGACATGGATTTCACGTCCATGCCCCTCCTGACAGAGTCTTGTCTTGTCCCATCATATCCGGGGCTCCATACCCTTTTCGGAAGAGCGGTTATCTGTCACTTCCCACGGGCTGCCCATAATCCTGACCGACTTTCTCAGTTCGGCGGGTCGTCGTTCCGCCTTTCCCAGGTCGGCACCTCAACACCTGGTTCTTTTATCCTGATTTGGGTAGAGTCGGCACTTCTCGTGTCGGCCGTTATCTCACGTGATCAGCACGTGCTTCCGGGTGTGCTATTCGGTCTCGGCCGAACTCCGAATTTACTCGGGGGGTCTAAATGTATTTTCTCAATTATATTTTACCCTCGTCAATTGCCCCCTAGCTTCGGCTGCTTTGAACCGTCTCGGCGAAGCAGTCGAGGCTATACAGTATACCCGCGGTGCCCTCTCTTATGCAAGATCGGGCGGTTTCTGAACCACCTCTCTTGGATTTGACGTCGCATTGAAGTCTGGCAGGGCGTGCAGCTGGCTTTAATGGCTTTGGGGCCACGCGCCTCCCGCGCGTCCCCATAGGTGGAGCATCCTCATTGGGGAGGCGTAGGGTCTGATCCGTCTGGCTTCTCTCCCTTTAAATACTCGCTCGCCCTTCTCTTTTTACTTTCCCTTTGCAACTTTCCATCGTCGTCGTACCAGAGAAAGAAATCTACCATTTTTGTAAGTTCTTTCAACTAGAGTCTTAGGTTTCCCCTCTTCTCTTTGATCTTTCGCCTCCTTCCCTCTTCTGTAATGGGGATTTTTAGGCAATTAGTGAACACGCCGGAAAAAATGGCAGAGTTCCGGCGACGGTACAACATCCCCGCTGATGTTGCCGTCGGGATCAATGACCCCCACACTCCTCGTGACGGGAATGACCCTGACACCCTTCACGTCCCTTTGATGGCGGTCGTCGAGGGTGGAGTCCGATTCCCGCTCAATCGCCTTCTCCGCGAAGTGCTTTGCTGGTATCGGCTTCACCCGATGCAAATATCCATCAATACCTATAGGATCATCCATTCCATAGTAGAGTTGAATAGGCTGAACCGCACCGATATAGGGCTTCGGGAGATTCGCTTCTGCTATGACATGGTCAGGAAGGGCTCTGATGCCTATTACCTGAAGAATAGGCCTAATATTGAGCGGATCGTCACCTACCTGACGGACTCCAACCGCGGTAACGACGATGACTTCCTTATCGTTACTGGCAACTGGGAAATCGGCCGAGACGAGCCTGACCGTCCCAAGTTCCATATTCCAACCCGGTTCGGAGCCATCCGTTAGTGCCCCGACTTTGTCTCTCGTCTCTTTCTTTTTCACTTTGTACATATCTTGAAGCTGACTACGTTTTCTTTTTCTTTATTCCTTTTGCAGCTTCCAACGCCAACCAGGGCCGGAGCAAACAATCAATAAATCTCGACGCTGTTAAAAGGATCGCCCGATACACGGGATCCTTTGGCCGAAGTTGGGCCCGCTCCCCCGAAGTGCTCCTGAGATACGTTGGGAGTTACAGGGGGTACATCAAAAAATCGATTCCTGACGCCGCAACTGTTGGTGCCGATCTCCCAGGATACTTTCCTGAGGCAGTGCCGACTTCCCAAGCTCAGCGGCCAGTTCCGGTGACAGTAGCTGATATCGGGAATTCCCCGATAAGATTTAGCTCTACCAGCTCGGAACATAGTTCTTCCCGGTCGCCTGGCAATTGGAATTCTGAAGACGACGCGGCGTCTGAGCAGAGTTCGGATATAATGGCCCGAAACCCCAGCGTCCCGAATCTCCGCGAGCTGATGAGGCAGCAGAAGAAGAAGCAGCCTGACACTGGCCCGAGCTTGCCGCGGGGAGGACCGATCTCTGTGTCTGAAGAGGCTCCGATTGAGGATGACGTTCCTCTCGTCCTGAAGCGGAGGCAAAGGGACCTTGCTCAAGAGGATGCCGCCACAACTTCTTCGCCGAAGAGGAGCAAAACGGCCGATAAGGCCAAGGCTATCGAGGGGGCTGCCCCCTGGCGCCCTTCTCTGCTGGTAAATGGGGTCGATCCCATCACCGTCGCCGACTCGGCGGTTGATCTCGACGTCGCGCAAACCCTGACGGGTGCGCTGATGCTGCCCAAGGACGTCGAGCCTTACCAAGGCCTCGACCTACCAACCATGATGCGATCTGTGATGGCTCATGGAGTTTTCGTAAGTATCCTGTCTCGGCTTTTTCCATTGTTTTACTCGCGATTTCGTTTCTGATTTCATACTTCTTGACTTTGTTGCAGACTGCGCAGAAATCCCTGATGTGCCTGAGCCGTTGCCAGGACCTGGAGACTCGATACAACACTATCGAGTTGGAGCTGAGGGCGTCCAACGCCAGGTTCCTGAAAATCCAGGGAGGCATGGCCTCGCACAAGAAGAGGGCCCAGGAAGCCGAACTGGCGGCTAAGACTGCTCAGTCCCAGCTCGGGGCTGAAAGGGCGAGGTCGGCTGGGTTGGAAGAGCAGCTGGCCAATCTCAACTCCCAGCATGAGGCCGAGCTGAGACGGCTTCAGGAGAGCTCCTATGCCAAGGGCATGTCGGATGCTGCTGCCGACTTCTTGGAGAACCAGATGCCCGAGATCCAGGCCGACCTCGTCGGTTTGTGTTGGAAGGCCGCTCTGGAGGCCGCCCAAGTGCCAAGGGGTTCTCCTCTCTTCTCCAGGGTTCCGACCGTTGCCGAACTGGAGAACAGGGAACCCGAAGCCGGCGGAGGCCAGCCTGCTGCTGCTAAGGAGGGAGAGGCGGGTCAGGCAGCCGATGCTGACGTAGTTGTAGTTCAGGCTGCCGACGTTGCGCCATAGGATTTCTGTTGTTTCTTTGATTTCTGTAACTCGTATGTAACCCACTTTTTCAAGAATCAATGAAACAGGCTTGGACTTCCTTTATAGCCTTCTTATTGCATGATGCTGGATCTGGACTGTAATTGCCTCCCTTTGAACAACGTGTTTGCACTAAATGGAATGTCTTCAAACCTTCTGAATATCATACTTTTCTCAAGTCCTAAATTAAACTCAAACTTTTCTCAAGTTTTTGCCGAACAAACTTTTCTCGATTCTGTGTCGAACAAACACTTCTCAAGTCTGTTCGGATGTTCTCACCGTTCTCAAGTGTCGAACTGTCTCAAATTTTTCTCAAATCTGTAGGGCTGTTTAACCCCGGATTAGGCTTAAACTTACACTTTTCTCAAGCATATTCTAGAATTCAAACTTTTCTCAAGTGTTGAATATTCTCAGATTTTTCTCAAATCTGTAAGGCTGTTTAACCTCGGATTAGGCTTAAACTTACACTTTTCTCAAGCATATTCTAGAATTCAAACTTTTCTCAAGTGTTGAATATTCTCAGATTTTTCTCAAATCTGTAAGGCTGTTTAACCTCGGATTAGGCTTAAACTTACACTTTTCTCAAGCATATTCTAGAATTCAAACTTTTCTCAAGTGTTGAATATTCTCAGATTTTTTCTCAAATCTGTAAGGCTGTTTAACCTCAGATTAGGCTTAAACACATACTTTTCTCAAGCATGTCCTGGGATTCAAACTTTTCTCAAGTGTTGAATTTCTCAAGCATTGAGCCGAATCTGCGTGGGGCCAAACATACTTTTCTCAAGTATGGCGCCGAGGAAATGTCGAGCCGAACAGGTGTTCTCAGACTTTCCCCTTGCCCCCTAGCTTCGGCTGCTCTGAACCGACCTGTCGGAGTAGGCGAGGCTATCTAGCGTATTCATGATGAACTTTGTATCGATCCAGAGGATGCTCATCCGTATCTGGTCCGTTTGAGGCATGCCCTGTCTTGCCATAAATGCGAAGTGACCGTTTGTTTCCCTTCTGGTGAAAGACGTGCCCTTTTCCGGCGCGTGCTCTGACGTGTCGTTCCAGTATCCCAGATGCGCTTCTTTGATTGGTCCAAGAGTAATGGATCCGACGGTTGGGGTTTAAAATCGTGCGACGTATCAGATTCACCTGCCCTGAACCCTATAAAACCAACTTCGTCACTTTCATTTTTCTTTTCTTGCTACTGTTCTCCCATCCTCCGTAAGTCGTCCCTGTAGAACTCGTCTTTTGTCTTTTTTCTTCATCTTTCTTCCTCGCTTATTCTCTGAACATGGGAATCTTCCGTAAGCACTTCGCCTCTCCGGCGAGCATAGCAGAGTTCCGTAGACATTACAACATCCCAGATGACGTAGCAATAGAAATAAATAGGCCTGAGACTCATCCTGAGATTCGGGATGAGGACTCCATCCATATCCCTCTGATGGCCGTCACTGAGGGTGGGGTCAGATTCCCCCTCCACCCTTTACTGCGTAGGGTTCTGTCCTGGTATCGGCTGAATCCTATGCAGATTTCCATAAACACATATAGGATTATCATGGGCATAGTTCGTTTGAACGAACTATGCAACACGAACTTAGATCTCTGGGACATCAACCATAATTACGACATGGTGTATAATAAAGACGATAAGTGGTATCTCAAGTCCCGTAGAGGCCGAGAGAAGATAGTCACCCAACTTGTCGATTCGAATAGAGGAAATGATGACGACTTCCTGATCGTCTCGGGGAATTGGGAATTCTCTTCTGATGAGCCCGAGGTCAAGAGGATACCAGTTCCCCGTAGATTCGGGCAACCCCGTTAGTTCCTTTCCCCTCTATTTCTGATTTTTGCATTTCTGCCGACCTTAGGCTTCTAACTGTGTTTGTCTTGTCATTTTCAGCTCAAAACGCAAACCGCGGTCGCTCTTCGCAAGGTACACACCCCGAAGATCTAAAAAAAGTTCTGCAATATAAGGGCGTTGCAGGGCAAACCGAAGCAAGGTCCGCCGAAGTGCTGCTGCGATATAACCCGTCCTACAAGGGTTATATCAAAGAGAAAAAATACGTGGCCGAGGCGGTAGCAGAGACTTCTATAGTTGCTGTCCCCGAGGCCATACCTCTGCCATATCTTAGGGAACCCGGCCGCGTAACAGTCGCTGCGGTTGCCGAATCTTCCAGCTCCTCACCGTCATCCTCTTCCGAACGGACTCGGTCCCCACCCCGAATCACCTGGGACGCCGAGGGCGAGGAGGAATCAGACGCCGATATCATGTCTGCAAATCCAAGTATGCCGAGCTTGAAGGACATGATGAGGCAACGGGCCAAGGAGGCTGCCGAGGCCAAGAAGAAGTCGACTCCAGCCGGGGCGAAGAAGCCTTCCGGAGTCGTTCTGGTTAAAAGGAAGCCAGAAGAGGGGGGGAACCTGCCGAACCCCACCCCTGCTGCTACCGAGGAGGATCAAGCCGTTTACAAAAAACGGCGGCTGGTGAAGGCTCATGAGGTCGGCCCCTCCAAGGGGAAGGGCAAGTCAAAGGTCTCAAGAAAGGCCGAGATCTGGGCTCCGCAGCTGCTGATAAATGGAGTGACCCCGATCACTACCGCTGACTCGGTCATGGATCTGGGGACTGCCACGGCTCTGGCTGAGGCCGTGATGCTGCCGAGGGACCTTGCGCCCTATGACGACTCCGAAGACCATGTGATGCTTCGGACAACTATTGCCCACAACATGTTTGTAAGTTTCTTACTTTGGTAACACCCTCTGTATACTTGAACCGGGTTTGTCTTAACTCTTCTTTTGATGCTGTAGGCGATCCAGAAGGCCATGCTCTGCATTGGGCAGAGCCAGGATCGGGCGGAAAAACTAAATAGAGCCGAAGCCGAGGTGAGAGAATTCAAGTTGAAGTTCTCCATCGCTCATGATGAGGCTGAGGGCTACAAGAAGAAGGCTCACGAGGTAGCCAGGAGAGCCGAATCCCTCGACCATCTCCTGGTTGAGGAGAAGAAAAGAACAGCCGAGCTGGCGGCGGAGCTGGTTGCGCTGAAGGCCAAGCATGCCGAGGAGATGGCCGAGGAGAAGAACAAGGCCCGCAAGCTCGGCATGGACGAAGCCGCCGAGGACTTCCTCAATAACCAGATTCCCGAGATGCAGGAGGAGTTCTTGGCCCTTGGCTGGAAGGCTGCTCTGAAGGCCTGCAACGTTCCTGCCGACTCGACCCTGTTCAAGGAGATTCCCCACTCTTCTGATCTTGGCGAGGAGGAGGAACCTATTCCCGAGGCCGAGCTGACCGTTGAAGACTATGATGAAGCCGGCATCGGGGCAGGCTCTGCGTCTGGGAAGGGTCGAGTCCCGGAAGACAACTTTGCAGAAGAGGGCCAGATCCTGGAAGACGTCGCCGACATCGCCTGAAGGACGTCTGGGAAGGGTCGTGTCCCGGTTGACTGTGTTCTTCTTCTTGTAATTCTGTCGTTTTTCCCTTGTAGCCACAAGTCTTTTGTATTCATTTCTGCTCTTTTGCTTTTGTACTTCACACATAAATGAATACAAGTTGAATCTTTCGTCGGCAACTCTTTGTCTTGATGTGAACATTTCTCTTAACGCACTGAACTTTTCTCAAGTATTAAATATCTTCAAGTATTGAGCCGAACAAACTTTTCTCAAATCTATTCGGCTGTTTAACTTGTACTCTAAGTCCAAACATATTTTTCTCAAACATGTTCGGATATTCCAACAATTCTCAGGTTTTGAGCCGAACAAACCTTTCTCAAGTATGTTCGGCTGTTCAACCTATACTCTTCTCGAGTGTGTCCAGGAGTTCAAACTTTTCTCAAGTGTTGAACATTATAATCCAGTAGTGACGTGATTGACAAATTTTCGGAATATCTAGTCGAACCATTGAAACTGGAACTTTCATTCATTGAGAAATAGACATGAGTACTGGAATAAAGAAATTATTGATAAAACTTCTTAAGGTTGGAGACATTCCAAGTCCTTGGTATTTCTTTATCATCCAGATCTTGCAGCTTGTAGGCGCCCTTCCCGAGTCGGCCTATTACTCTGTATGGACCTTCCCAATTAGCCCCGAGCTTGCCATCAGTTGGATCTTTCGTGTTCCCCATGACCTTGCGCAGGACTAGGTCGCCGAGATTGAATTCCCTCTGATGGACTTTCTTGTTATAGGTTCTAGACAGAGTTGATTGATAGGCAGCGAGTCTGATCATGGCTCGTTCCCGTTTCTCTTCGGCAAAATCGAGCTCTGTTGCCAATGCTTGATCATTGCCACCTTGTTCCATCATTTCAGTTCGGAGAGTCGGGATGCCGACTTCAAGTGGAATGACAGCCTCTGTGCCATAAGCAAGTGAATATGGGGTTACTCCCGTAGATGGCGAGGAGTGGTCCTGTACGCCCATAAGACGAGTGGCAACTCTTCCACCCACTTGCCCTTGGCTTTCTCTAACCGTTTCTTCATTCCTCCCAATATCGTCTTGTTTGAAGCTTCTGCCTGCCCGTTGCATTGAGGGTACGCCACGGAGGCGTAGTAGTTCTTGATTTTGTATTGTGAGCAGAAAGCCTTGAACTTATCCTGGAACTGGGTCCCGTTGTCCGAGACGATGGCGTATGGGATGCCGAATCTGGTGATGATGTTCTGCCATACGAATCGCTCGACGTTCTTCTCGGTGATTTTAGCCAGTGGTTCGGCTTCGATCCATTTGGTAAAATAATCCGTGGCAACCAACAGGTACTTCCTTTCCCCAGTTGCTTTAGGAAGTGGGCCGACGATATCCATCCCCCACTGTGCAAAGGGCCATGGACTAGTAAGCGGCGACAGATCGGCTGCAGGCAGATGTGTGATCGGGGCGAACTTCTGACACTTTTCGCAAATCTGGACATACTTCTTTGCGTCCTCTTGCATATATGGCCACCAATACCCTTGAGATATGGCACGATGGGCTATGGACCTGCCCCCAGCGTGACTCCCACATATCCCCTCATGGATTTCATACAAGAATTTCTGAACTAAAGTAGGATGTACGCATTTTAAATAGGGGCCAGTGTAGGACTTACGGTAAAGTTCTTGCTTTGGCGATAGCCAGAAGCGTGTTGCCTTGATCCGCAGCTTGTGGGCTTCTCTCTTTTCTTCGGGGACAGTTCCCCCAGCGAGGTAGGCGATAATGGGATCCATCCAGCTTGGGCCGAGATCGATTTCCAAAGCCTTCTCGGCAATTGGGATGTCGATGCTCGGATACTCAATGGAGTCCACATATATAGTTCTGAATTTATCTCTGGGTATTGCCGAAGCCAGACATGCCAAGGCATCAGCGTGGTCGTTCTGTCTTGAACTGATATGTGTCATCATTGTTCTTTTGAACTTTGATAACTCTGCTCTGGCCCTCTCTGCATAGGCAGTCATCCTCTCGTCCCGGGTGGCATAATCTCCACTGAGCTGGTTGAGGACCAATTGTGAATCACAGAAGACCTCCACATGTTCCGCCCCCAGATTTCGTGCGCACTTGAGTCCGAGTATCAGCGCCTCGTATTCAGCAACATTGTTGGAAGCGCTGAAGTTCAACCGGAAGGATTGCTCAAAATAGCACCCATCTGGCTCTTCTATCACGATGCCGACTCCAGACCCCCTCGAACAAGATGACCCGTCAACATACAGCTTCCAATATGGCATCTGGTCGGGAACTATTTCCCCCTGTTCGGGCGCATCGTCCTCTGAGATTGAAGCGACACTCTCTACTGGTTCGTAGGAGAATTCTGCAACAAAATCTGCCAAGACCTGTCCTTTTATTGCTGTCCTCGGGAGGAATCTGATGTCATATTCCCCAAGCTCCACAGACCAAGCTGCTACCCTTCCCGACAGCTCTGCTCTTCTCAAGGCAGTACTGATGGGATGTTTGGTCGGTACTTCTACTGTATGGGCCAGGAAATAGTGCTGCAACTTTCTGGATGCCACCACGAGGGACAGGATCAGCTTCTCCAGGGGGAGATACCTTGTCTCCGAATCCAGGAGCGTCTTACTTATATAGTAGACCGGCGTCTGCTGACCATCTTTGTTTTTTAACAGAACCGCACTGACCGCATGCTCGGATACGGCCACATAGAGTGTTAACACATCTCCCTTCTCGGGAGTTATGATCAGCGGGGGGTTGGCCAAGTAGCTCTTCATTTCCAGAAAAGCCTTCTCGCATTCTTCCCCCCATGCATACTTGGACCGTTTTCTCAACAGCTGGAAGAATGGCCGACATCGATCAGAAGATCGGCTGATGAACCTGTTGAGGGCTGCCACCATCCCGGTTAGTCTTTGAACCTCTTTCACAGTTCGGGGACTCTGTAAATTTTGCAAGGCGACAATCTGGTCGGGATTGGCTTCTATCCCCCTCCGTGTAACCAGATGCCCCAAAAACTTCCCCGAGCTGACCCCGAAGGCGCACTTCGATGCGTTGAGCTTGAGCTGGTATTTTCTCAATACCTGGAAAGTTTTGCCGAGGTCGCTTATGTGGGACTCTGCCTCCTCGGTTTTGATCACCATGTCGTCGATGTAGACCTCCATGCTCTTCCCGAGCAACTCCTTGAACATGAGGGTC
Organism: Arctostaphylos glauca; assembly: GCA_019985065.2. Classification (NCBI taxonomy): domain Eukaryota; kingdom Viridiplantae; phylum Streptophyta; class Magnoliopsida; order Ericales; family Ericaceae; genus Arctostaphylos; species Arctostaphylos glauca. The sequence continues at coordinate 6,427,669 of JAHSPW020000002.1, forward strand.
GCCAAACGCTGATAAGTCGCCCCTGCATTTCTCAAACCGAACGGCATCACTTTATAGCAAAAGAGTCCGAGGGGAGTAATGAAGGACGTCTTTTCTTGATCCGGCGCGTGCATGGCTATCTGATGATATCCCCGATACGCATCCAGGAAACTCATGCGCCGATATCCAGCTGTGGCATCTACCAGCTGGTCTATCTTGGGCAGTGGAAAACTGTCTTTGGGGCAGGCTTTGTTGAGGCTGGTGAAATCCACGCAAACCCTCCATTTGCCATTCTTTTTCTTGACCACCACGGTGTTGGATAACCACTCGGGGTACTGCACCTCTCTGATGGCGTCTGCCTCCAGCAACCGATCTACTTCCTCTATTACGGCATCCACATGTTGGATTGCCGGCCTCCTTCTTTTTTGCATCACCGGTTTGTGGGCAGGATCCACGTTCAGGTGATGGCATATGATATCCGGGCTTACCCCAGGCATCTCCTGTGGTGTCCAAGCGAATACATCTATATGCTCTTTGAGGAATGCGACCAGGGCCTCCTCATCCTGCTTTGACAGTTCTGCCCCGATCAGAAAATACCGCTCCGGATCCGTCTCGTGAGCCGGTACCTGCTTGAGTTCCTCCACAACGCGATCGGCTGGATTACGCCCGATATCCTCTATCGTCGGCCGATCTGGGACTTCAATGGATTTCACATGTTCGGCCTTAGGTTTGTGTTTGATGGAGGTGACATAACAGCTTCTCGCTGTCGTCTGGTTACCCCGAACACATTCGATCCCCTTCTTTCCCGGGAATTTCAACATCTGATGGTAGGTAGAAGGAATTGCCCCCAACCTGTGGAGCCAAGTTCTCCCCACGATGGCGTTGTAAGCAGATGGTACATCCACCACCAGGAAATCCACATCCAAAGTTATTTTCCCTGCTCGGACAGGGATGGTGATGGATCCCAAAGGCCAGACCGCTTCGGAACTGAAACCGATGAGTGGTATGTCGGCCTTCTTCAAACCCGCCTTGTCCAGCTGGAGTTTTTTGAAGGCGTCATAGTATAGGATCTCCGTCGAGCTGCCCTGGTCAACTAGGATTCTCTCCGTGTTGATGGTGCCAAGGAGCAGCGTGATCACCAGAGCATCGTTATGGGGACGTGTTACCCCCTCCAAATCCTTTTCGGAAAAGGAAATGACTGTTTCCATCTGCGTCTCGGGCTCTTTTCTTTTTTGCCCGAGATGTTGTACGTGGTGCTCGTGTCCGTCTCGGCGGCGCTGGAGCCGAGCTTCCTTTTCATCTAGGACTGGGGTTGCCGCGTGTATAACATGCACGGTCCCAGTCACCATCACCTCTTCCTCGGAGGATTCGGCTTCCATTGGCTCTGGCTGAACCATTTGTTGCCTTTGTTCGGCTACATAACGTCGAAGATGTCCAGCTTCAACTAATTCCTCTAGGAATTGTTTAAGCGCCTTGCACCTTTCCGTCATATGGCCGTTTCTTCGGTGATAGCTGCACCAATCCTTGCTCGGGTCACGCTTCACCAGCTCTCCCGTCCCAGCTGGCCACTTCCAGAAGGGCTCGTTCTTCAAGGGGTGAATCATCCGAAAGATCGGGGTGTTGAAAATCGTGCGTATAGCTTTATACGCCTGAGCCCCAAGCGGTCTTCTCTCCCTTGGTGCCTGTGTAACTTCGGCCACCTCAGCCCTGAGCCTCTTAGTCTCGGGCACCATCACCGCATTCCCGCGCGCCTTTGCTGCTGGCCGATCCTTGTCTCGGCGGATCTCGTCTTCAAACTTGGCGTACTTCTCGACTCTGTTCATTAAGTCGGCAATGGTGCTTGGGGGATCAATGGTGAGAGACTCTCTGAGCCGATCTCGGTATGATAACCCAAGCCTGAAAGACTCCACGGCGTAGGCTTCTGTGCAGTCCCCGATCTCATTGTAGGTGGCCCAGTACTTGCTGGCGTACTGTCTGAGGTCCTCTTCTGGTCCTTTTCTCAAGGCCAGAAGTGTGTTCACGTATTTCTTCTGTGCTCGGTTAGCCACGAATCTTTTGAGGAACTGGTCCGCCAGCTGCCTCCAGCTTGTAATTGACCTCGGCGGCAAAGCCTGAAACCAATTCAAGGCTATCTCTCCCAAGCTCAGGGAGAACACCTTGCAGTACAGGCTGTCCTGGCCCACGTAGATCATCATGGAGTTCACGAATCCTTTGACGTGAGTCATCGGATCCGCTCGTCCGTTATAGATTGTGAACTTCGGAGGGACAAACTTTCTGGGTAAGTCCTCCGTCTCTATCTGGACCGACAACGGCGACACTGCCAGTTGCTGCAACTCCTTGTGGTTTTGATCGTCCTCTGGGCGGTTGAGTCCCAATTGTTGGTTTAGCCAAGCCCTCATGTCGGTCGGTGGAGCTACCGGCGGCAAAGGCTGTTGCGGGAGCTTCGGCTGGACGTCTGGGGCTGACTCCGCCCGCTGATTTAACCATTCCCTCATGTCCGGAATTGGCCGAGCCTGGGGTGGTCCGGCTCGCTTAGACGATGCCCCCATCTGCTTTTCCCTTCCTCGGGGCCTTTTACTGGGCTCGTGTCGGCTATCTTGCCGAGATGGTCCAGTCTCAGATCGTTCGTCACGTCCGGACATTGAATGGTAGACTGGATCTTTGCGTTTACGGAGAGTTTGGTTCTCCCTCTCCATACGTCGGATGTAACGCCTCATGTCGTCTATTTCCTGATCCCTCTTCCGGATCCGATCGGCGTCGTTGTATTCCTCGTGTCGTCGAGACCCTTCATGAGTTCGGGATTCTCTCCCTTCCTCATTTCGGGATTGAGTTAGGGACCTGTCCCTATTTCTCGATCGTTCCGCTTCTCGCGGACGATCTGTACGTTGCTCCAGATTCATCGGTGTGGGTAGCGCTGGAGCTCCCAATGTGTTGGCAGCTGACAGAACGGTAGGAGGTATCGCCTGTTCCCCGGGCTGTTCTCCTACTATCCTTGGTGGGGGAACCTTGGGGATCTCTCTCCTAGGACCCTTTGATTTGTGTGGAACCGGAGGGGGGGATCTTGACTTTTCCCTGTTATCCCTCTCCCTTCCCTGATCTCTCCTAGGTGTTTCAGCCATGAATCTTTAACTTTCCCACAGACGGCGCCAATTGTAAGTGGGTTGATTTAGAAAATCGGGACGGAAAGCTAGAGACTCACTATCCAGCCGAAATGGTGCTTCTCTCAATATGTGTACCTGTGATCTGCAAAAGAATAATCTGTCAAAGAGTCCTCTGCCGCTGTGGCAGGAGAACACTCCGATGATTAAGTCAGGCACAATCTCACAGGGAAAATGCTAGCTCAGGCTAATATTCTCTATTAGCAAGCCAAAACAGTATATTCAGGCGTACCTTTTTTGTTCATCTCCAGCTCTATTTATAGACTTTCCATTCTGCTCTAATTCTCTTGGAACCTTCTTTTCCACCGAAGTGTCTTCTGATTGGACATGGATTTCACGTCCATGCCCCTCCTGACAGAGTCTTGTCTTGTCCCATCATATCCGGGGCTCCATACCCTTTTCGGAAGAGCGGTTATCTGTCACTTCCCACGGGCTGCCCATAATCCTGACCGACTTTCTCAGTTCGGCGGGTCGTCGTTCCGCCTTTCCCAGGTCGGCACCTCAACACCTGGTTCTTTTATCCTGATTTGGGTAGAGTCGGCACTTCTCGTGTCGGCCGTTATCTCACGTGATCAGCACGTGCTTCCGGGTGTGCTATTCGGTCTCGGCCGAACTCCGAATTTACTCGGGGGGTCTAAATGTATTTTCTCAATTATATTTTACCCTCGTCAGAAATCAATTACAATTCAAAGAAAAAAAAATCAGTTCGATTTGATTATTCATCGAATCCAAACAAAATGTCATCCTTAGTTTTCCAGAGGAAAAAAACAAAAATCGATCGCTCACGATAGTTGTTAATTTCGGAAAACTTGGATACCCCACTATTAACTATATTGTTCACTGTTAAAAGAAATGAGTCGTCTAAACTAATAAAAATAAATCCCTACCGATGATTAATTCATAAAACTCTATAAAGTAATATAATTTTCAACAAATTTGTATTCAACTATGGACAGTTTTCTATAGCCCACTGTCTACAGAATTTTGGTTTTGTCACAAACAACAAACCAATGGTCAAAGGTAAGTGACACACATTCACTATTACAAAAACCAAATCTAATGCCACTGTTTATGTTATTTCGTTGCCAAAAGATATCACTGGGCTTGGCAATTTTTAATTTTACATATATACAATAATTTACTTTAAATTGTTGTTTTCGGTGCACTAAAATCAAATTTTTTCAATGAATAATTTGACACGCACTGTAGTTAAGAGCACAAAACAAAACAGAAACTTACAAATGCTAATCTTAGGATTTTGAAAATTGACGAATCGAGGTGAGTAGTATACTTTGTACTTAAAGCAAATTACGTCTCCCACAGTGGTACTAATGGGATTATCGGATGTTTGCTTCCTAGGTGTAACGCCCCGGATTTCGGAGACATTAATTTAAAACAATTTATCAAAAGTCAACTACATTTTTACTTCTTAGTCAAAATAAAGTTTGATTACAATCATCCGACTTTAAAGAAATTACATTCAAAATTTGAAATTAAGAGCTCAAACTAAAATTAGGTGAACTACGGGGCTACGACATCCTCCTCAAAAGTACCACCGTTGGTAGCTGGATAAACGGGCTTAGCAACATCATCTTCGACACCTGGCATGAAAGGTCAGGGGAAGAGAAATTGCATCAGATGAGCGATTAACGCTCAACAAATAAAACTATCCTAAATCTCAAATCTATGAAGATAGTATGAGCAATTAATCAAGTATTATGAACAGAACAAAATAATCAGAGTTGATATAATCAGATTAGACAGTAGCGAAAGCATTAAACAAGAAAGTGCAGTAAATAAATAAAATGTCGACAATATAACCTTAAGTCAAATCCTATGACTCGTTTCTAGGTTTTTGACACACGCAACCGACTCATATCCATAAGTGTCCACCATTGTAAACAAGTGTCCAAAATTTCTTTTCAAAGTACAAAGTTCGGGTCGACACAAGGGTTGCCCATCATCAAAATTTTATTTTTCAAAGTGGTGTTATGATGTTCCCGACCATTATGGTCCCGACCATTATGGTCCCGACCAGTACGCTGACCTCGTATTTGACTCTAGTGTACTCAAATATCGGCTCCCGTATCCCATGCTCCCAACCATTATGCTCCCACCATTATGTCTCTCATATGTCGTGCCTTGACTTAGAAAATATCTAACTCCTCCCTTTCAACTATGTTTTATTTTTTGAAAAGACACGACACGGCTTACGAATATAACCAGCTCATGACATAACTTGGTTAAATACATGAGACGTGACCAACTCGGCTCCAAGACACAGCCCGGTGATAATAGACATAGTTCGACTAAAATTCATATCCCGGCTAAAGACATCCTAACACGTCTCCCCAAGGAGTAAGTCAAATCTCGAGTCACCCAACATAAGAGTTTATCAAATTCTCGATTTTCGTTACAAAGCTCGTGACTTTTTATGACTCATGTCAAAATCTCGGGTGTCATCTCCGCTAATCTCAAACGTTTCTCATTGATTCCATCTAAGTTTCGTTCAAACGACTAGACTTGTGGTAGCATGATGATACGTTGGAAATGCAAGTTTAATCAAACGAACAAGATAATACAAATAAGTTAGCTATGGCACATAAACAATAATCGCATGCTTTCATTTTACAAGGAAGCTTCTAACACGCTAATTTTTGAATGAGATGTCATCTCATAATGATATAGGATACCTAAAGTTTCAAAACGATAATCTAAACTTGATTATAGGTGTAGTAGTCATTATGTAAGAATTGGAGCAATATTCTAATTTTTTGAAAAATGTTGCTGCCTGAAAATTTTTCTAAGTATAGAAAAAGTTGAATTTTTCAAGTTTTTATTTAGAGGATAAAAAGTCCCGGAAATGATTCCTTGATTTTTTCTAAGCACAATGGTATATTCATACGCCTCAAACGCATAAGTTTAGGGTGAGTTTCAGGCAAAAGTATAGAAAGAAAACGAGTGATTTTTCGATTTTGTACTAAAATAGGGAAGGCGACATTTTGATTCGAATGGAATTTTAATTTTCTGTAAATGCCATTGTTTCCAAATGGGGGATATTTCTTTATTTTCATTAAATAAAATTAAAGTAAAAAAATCTAGAATAATGTATTTACTTTAATTTATTTATAGAAAATAAGTATATTGTCATAGAACATACCCTGGCTTAACAAGCCTAAGTCAGAAACTAAGTGTCAAGATTTCACAACAGAGGCACCGGTGTAAGGTCAGTTCTGTAGTGTACTAATAAGGTACAGAGAGGTAAGGCACCGATGTAACCAAAACTGAAGCACCGGTGTAAGGTCAGATTACATGCATAATATGAAGTACTGCAAGGGGGAGACACCGGTGTAACCAAAACTGAGGCACCGGTGTAAGTATAAAAATACAGAACATTGTAAAATACAGAAAGCAAAGGCACCGGTGTGTCAAAAACTAAGACACCAGTGCTAACTTCATCTTCTACGAATTTCAGAATTGGGTTTTGTTTTCTCCGAGCTCCGTAGAGTTCAATATGGATCGATAGCATAGATTAAAGGTTAGAGAGAGTTTCATTTACCTTAATATTTGAAGAAACTAAGCTTGAATCGAAGGATTATAGCTTGAATTTTGGTGATTGAACTTCAACGGAAGTTCTACCTCTTCTCACTCTCTTTACTGTTATTTCTAATTTCTCACCTCTAAATCACAACCATGACACCCTCTTCACTCTCTGAAGAACTGAAATTTCGTAAGTGGAATGGTGAGGATGATAGAGTACAAATAGAGAGAGCTTGAGTGTGGGAGTGCCTCTTGCATGGGATGCCATTGGTGAGGGAAAATTGTTGCAGATTTTTGATGGAGTGAAGTAGTTGCATTGCTCAGCCATGATGAAAATTAGAAGAGTGGTTTGTAACCAAAACCAGGGGTGGAAGGGGGTTTGGCTGGGGAAAGAGGAGTCACCTCCAAGGATTACTTGTTCAGTGGAGGAAGAAGTTATCAGGAGTAGATTAACGTCTATTTTTGGAGAAGGGGCATGTGGGTGAGATGGTGACTAAGAGAAAGATAATTGCATGTGGCAAGGTCCATGGAATATGGTTGATCCAAAGGATTTTGGGTCAAGTTAAAAGAGTTTGGATCATGGGCCAGGTTAAACCAAGTTGGGCTTGGGTCACGGCTTGGGTCAAGCTTCATGAATTTCTGATGGGCTAAGGTTTGGGCTCAAGGATAAAGGCCCTGGCGGGTTAGGTCCAAACACACACATGCACAAATCCATGAGTATAATGTATGATTAAAAATAAAAACGCACAAAACTAATTAAATCAACTAATGATTTCATACATTAAAATTTAATTTTTTTTATTATTATTATTTTCATTTAAAAATTTAGGGTCTTGACAACCTATCCCCCTTAATAAATTTCGTCCTCGAAATTACATAGTAGAAGTTTCAAAAAGGTAGGGGTGGTTGGCGCGCATAGTATCCTCTCGCTCCCAAGTGGATTCTTTCATGTTCCGGTGACGCCACAAAATTCTGACTAGGCGGATAGTCTTCCCTCGTAGAATCTTCTCGTCATGATCAAGGATTCGTAAGTTACGACTGACTGGAGATGGCCGCATTCTTTTGGAAAAAATGTGTCTAGAAACATTCTAAAAGATGGGTTTCCGCGGGTTGGGTCATGGGTTAAAAACAATTAAATCCAATTGGGCCTAGCCTAGTCTGAATTAATTTTCTCTTTTTATTCATTGGCGCAAGCCTACAACCCACAGCCCACGAGCCCGTGCCCGACCCAATCCACTCGTACGGACGACGACCTATGTGTGTACTCGTTCACTCACAAAATTTTTATGACCCTAATGGCCAAGGCCTTGTGCAAAAATCCTAGTAATAAACTTAAGAATTTTTCCTTCTCCAACCAATGTGGGACAAACCCACGTTCCTTCTTTTATCCACATTCATATATAAGCATATAGTTCACTTTAAGGACAATTTTCAATTCATCCAAAAATTATATATAAAAACCAACTACAGGAGCTCGATCTCTACCCAGAGATGAACACAACGGTATGTGGGACCACCTTGTCCGAAGACCGATCCCACTTAATTTGTAACTTTAAAATCGAGATTTTCAATAATTTTTCCAACAATAGTGACTCGAGTTGTAAGGACCCGGAAAATTCGAGTTTTTAAAATAATTATTTGAAGGTTTATTTTGAATAAATAAAATTAAGTTAGTGTGTTAATTATCGGATTATGATTTTAGGAACCGAGCCCGGAGTCTTTTATGTTATTTCGTGCGCGTATCCTCAATTAGCTATTTACGGGAGTGCCCTTGGGAGCTTAAAATCTGATTTTTTGGAGGTTTAGGGAGAACACTCCTCATTTTCCCATCTTCACTCTCTCACTTCCCCTTTTTGCACTCTCCACCTTCTCTCTACAAATTCCACCTATCCAAGCCACCATTTTCAAATTCCTTGGAGGTGGAGGAGGCTTGCATCGTGCTTGATAAGGAATCGAAGCCGGATCGTGGAAGGAAGCTTGGGAGGCGCGGGTTCGAGCCTTGGAGGACAACCAAAAGCTAGGGCTTTCATCCTTTGGCCAAAACTTCCACTTCGAAGCTTGAGGTAGGGATTTCTACCTTGTATTATGTATATATGATGTGTTTTGGTGCCTAGTTCGTGGTAGATTGGTAGTTTGGTGCGAAGTGGATCGAGTGAGAAATCTGGAAATCGCGCTGATTTCTGCACAGGTAGCGCTCCCTGGGTATTGGTGTAGCGCTCCTGGTGATTCTGGAATGAGAGGGTAGCGATCCCTCATTTTTGGTGTAGCGCTCCCGGATCCGATATGGGTAGCGCTCCCCTGTTTTTGGGGTAGCGCTCCCGAGGCTATAAGGGTAGCGCTCCCCTGTTTTTGGGGTAGCGCTCCTGGGGCTTCTGGAATTACGACCGTGCGTTTTGGGTGTTCTGATTTTATTTCCGTGGTGTATTACATAGTGGAACATCGTTAAATGGTAGTTTGATGTGAATATAGATTATTTGGATTGGTTATGTATGGATGAATTATTGAACGTGATATGGACCGATTGACTTAACATAAGTTGTTTGTGAATGATAAGTGTAATACTAGCCTCCGTCGGGAGTGGTGCTAGGAAAACAATGAGACTAGCTCCCGGTTGAGAATGTGCTAGGAGACGCCATGAATCGGCATTGTCTAGCCTCCGTTGGGAGAAGTGCTAGGGTATAAACTATCTTGAACGCCATGAATCGGCATTGGCTAGCCTCCGATGGGAGAGGTGCTAGGATATATGTATGACTATTGATTTGGCACGACATGATGCCTTGCCTAGCCTCCGTTGGGAGATGTGCTAGGGTATATGTGTGACTATTGATTTGGCACGACATGATGCCTTGCCTAGCCTCCGTTGGGAGATGTGCTAGGGTATATGTGTGACTTGATTTGACACGACATGATGCCTTGTCTAGCTTCCGTTGGGAGAAGTGCTAGGGTATCACCCATCTTGACTTGTGTAATTATATTCGACTGGCATTGGATGTGAGCGATGGGTTGATCATGAGATGTGGTTATCGTATGTGTATTGGCGAACGACGGATTGTCATTCGTGTGGTTGTGTATGACATATGAAAGTGATGCATCGTTATACCATGATAATTGTGCATGCCATGCATCTCCCACGCGTATATTCTTGGCATAGATTTTCCCACCGGGCTCGTAGCACAATCACTTGTACATCACGTCGAGTCTATGAGTTTGGGCTAGTTGTGCGTGATTAGAGAGTGTCGAAGGACATTTGTTCGGTATGACTTTTGATTGGAAGAAATTATACAATGGACCATGAGGGATTGGAGGAATTCAATGACATCTTGAGGATGGTTGGGGTTGAGTTGGGAGTCGGGTGAGGACAATGTTTTGACCTACGAGATGAAAGTTATTTTGGAGTTTTAAATAAGAATCAATGGTGTTTTATTGAGGGAAAATCTTATATTGTGTGACGTTATCGGGTAATGCTAGAGTTGGATGTGAATCACATTTTGACGGGTTACAAGTATGCCCTTGTATTGAGGTGAACCTGCATCGAGATTACTATCACCCTTGTGTCCCTCATAGGAAAGTTGTCTACCTATCCTTAGGCCTAGACTTGCTTGCGAGGTACCGTACCATTGACTGAGGGTTGGATCGGGTTGTGAAATGTTCGTGGGAGAGATTCTTCTTCCTCGAGTTTATACTCCTTGTTATCATGTCTAGATGTGATCCACTATGCCTTAGTGTTGTGAAGAGTTCTTTGGTTCCGTGAAAGGATGAGAAACCTTGGCGTACCTTGGACTTTAGAATGATTGGGGTTCGGAGTAGAGTACGGTTGGTAGTCCGGCATGTTGATGTGCCTTGTCTGTCGTGATTGACACGCTTGTGTGAGTTGATGATGAGTCCCAACGAAATGACTTGATTGTGAAACGTGTTATGAGGATTCGGCTTGAAAGTGATGTTGGTTTGTCAGCGAATGACGTGTGGTGCACGGTTGCTATTACGTGCTTTGGCGTTTATTTTCTTTACTGCTAGAATGGATAATTGTGTTGATAGCGTAGAGTGTTGTCTTCTTTGAATTGATGAACTGTAAGGGATTTAGGGACCATTCCCATGTAACCTTGGATTTTGGGTGATACAGTATGAACGAAAGAAACTAAATGGGAAATGTGTACTAGCTTTGACTAGCCTCCGGATGGAGATGTGTTAGGTGAATCTTAACATGATTAGCCTCTGGTGGGAGATGTGCTTGCTAAATCTTAATATTGTTTGGCTTCCGTTCGGATACGTGCCAGTTGTCTTTCGATGTTTCCTAGCTACCGTGGGGTGAAGTGCTAGTTGGAGAGATAATCTTTGACTCGTTATGAGCAGTGAGAGTTGAGTAGTGTGATAAACTTCGCACGAGAACGTCCTGAGTTTATGAAAGAAATGGATGATAAGGTTTTAATGACGAAATCTGAAAGTCTTGGGTGGATATTGAGTGGAGCAATGGATAGGTTGATGAGGAAATGTGTGGATATGTTGTACATGCATAATTCAAGATATAATGTGCAAGTTCATACTTATGTGATTATTGAGTATAGGGTGGCATGCCATTTCATTTCATATGTTCATAATATTTGTGTAGATTTTCCTACTGGGCTGTGTAGCTCAACCCCTCCATTTCAGGTACCACAGCGGAGGAGTAGCATGGATTGCTTGGCGGAGCATCTTTGACTAGACTAATGGAGGAGTTATTTAGCATCTGCATGGGCAATATTTTTGGGGTAGATGTACTACAACTCCTACATGCATTTTGTTAAAGCAAGTAAAACTTCGAATCATTTGGAAATCATGATTTTGTACTTGGGCCGGTAGTGCCCCTTGACCTTTAATGATAATTGATGGAAATATGAATATTATTTTGTGATTTAATTATATGGAAAATTCGGGGCGTGACACGAGTCCAGCCTGTGGCTGTCACGTCATGTGTGAATTGTGAACAAATTGATCCTCCTTTCCAAATGGAAAAGTCTTTACTCTCATAAAATTTTTCTAGAAAACTTTCTAGAATTCAAAATATGGACTAGAGTTACTTGACTTTGTAGACTTTCGATTCTCAAGGAATCCTAACTCTTGGTAAATTGATTTTAAATTCGGAAATATTTTAGGAGAAAATTTTTTAGGACTGTAGCACTTATCTTTTCAAATACGAGAGTCAGTCAGTAATCCACACTTCCAATTAAAAAAATAATTTAAAATACAAATGTCATGATACAAATTTAAATAGAAATATATTTAAAATCTATGTATACCAAACAATTTTAAATACATTTGTGTGGAGACATATGCTTACTCAATAAAGTAAAATTAACAATGCAACAACCACACTTATTCTCACCCAAACAGTTGTACACACACCCAAATAAATATGAAAAACTCACCCCTACTATATGGCGCAGTATGTATCAATGTTATCAATAATGCGTTGTAATCGAACCAATAATGGTACCGTCAGACTCACATACTATACCGGTTAATGTATCGGTGAATATCGAATTGTACCGGACCTCTATTGGTACTGTCTAGTAATTTTTTTAAATTTTCAATTGATTTCTTTGTAATTATACATCAACTAAAACTAAAAATTTAATTACTCCGTGTGGTAAAATTACTATTATTTTTTGTGTGTAGTGAATTATTTTTAAATTACGAGATTTTATTTTATATGTCAAATATGATTTATATTAAAAATATTATTTAAGAAATGTATATTTTTTCTAGCGATAAATTTGAAACGGTACACCAAAACATACTGGAACCGGTACGAGTAATAAAAATAATATGCTAACTAGTACGAGATGATAACTTTGATATGTATAGATTCCATACTTATGTGAATGTGTATACAAGTATTTATGTAAAAAAATAATTGTATAAATAGAGTGATTGAAATAAAAAATACTAGAAGACGTCGGTCTCAAAACCGATAAGTATCACATGATAGTGGAGTTGCAAGTTGCAATTATGATATAACTAGTGACCTGCATAGGGCTAATTACCACCACCACCAACACTCGTCAAAAGTCAACAAAATTTAATGCATTTGTGCTTACTCTTAAGCATCTTTCATCATTGATGTAATAACATCATAAAGACTAATTGACGCCTCGTGGGATCCAGCCATTAATGAGTTTTGTCAACCACTGTGGATAATATATTGTGCAATTTTTCTATCATTGGTATTTCATGTCACGTACTGAAGACGGAATAAAGGAACCCAAATGTCCAACCATCGAGAACAACAATACGAAGAAGATTCAATCATTGTACCTTGGTTTACTTAGACTAAGTCTTAGTTCTCTGTAAAATCACTTTCGAATGTATTTTATGAAGAACTTTATTTTGTAATCAAACTCGTATTTATCCGCTATTATGAAATAAAGGGTTGTTTGTGTTTTAGTTATTTCATTTTATGTAATGTCTTTGAATTCAGGGCGTTATATTGATGACGGCAAGGCTTCTATCTCACCGGTGACTATGGGCACAGTAAATTTGGCGGATACAACATCCGTCGAATTTGTAAGTAAGGGAGGTTGATAAATTTATTTGGACATCGGGGGAGATCTTTGCATTTGTCATAAACATGAAGGGAGGTCATTACAATTCACCCTAACGTTTTGTTCCTCTTTCCCTTGCGTATTTGTTTTTCTTTCCTCCATTTCTGGATTGTTTTGGCGGTCCTTTATGGATATTTCTTTAGTTCATCTATTAATTTCATCGCGCTTTATTTTCCCTAGTTTTGGCTTCTCTTGTTGGATTATTTAGTATCTGATCTTAAATTGATACTAAATCCAAACTTAATTCGGTCTGCGTAGAAACATGTATTAAGGAGCATGAAACTCGTGTCTAGATGACGATTGTTTTGATTTTCTAAGGCAAAATAACGTCGTTTTGATGCACAACAAGTTTCTCTATTTCCTCAGATGTATCACGTGTTTCTAGATATGAAAAGGTAAAGAGATTTCGTTTCTAACGCAAACCAACGTTGTTTTGATGCACAACAAGCTTCTCGATTTCCTCGGACGTATCACGTGTTTCTAAAAAGTCAAATATGAAAAGGCTAAGAGTTTTCATTTCTACAGCAAAACGACGTTGTTTTGATGCACAACTAGCTTCTCGATTTTCTCGGATGTATCACATGTTTCTAGAAAGTCAAATATAAAGACGAAAAATAATTAAGAGTAGCGGTGGTTCATGGAAAGGGAGAGCAGTCAAAGAGAAAATTTAATAACTTATCATTTTGTCCAACCTTGCTCTTTAAAGACAATGGCACTTTTTGAAAATAAAATAGCCATTTTGAAAACTGTTGTATATTCAAAAGGAATATATATAATGTTTCCTTAAATCATTTATTAGAGGATATCTCGGCACAATCACAGCAAGAGAATATTACGGCACATTCATAGCAATTGGAAATATCCCGTTAAGGAGATTAGCATTATCTTCAGTTAGGAAATATTGGGATTGTGATTAGGATTTAATTTGTTTCCTTATTTTAAGGATTAGGATTTAATTTGTTTCCTTATTTTAAGGACCTAGTTTCTATCTTTACATTGTAGTGCTTCCCTATATATGTAACCAAATGATCAATTGATGAATACAAGAAACAGAGAATGATTCTACTCTACCAATTCCCTTTTTAACATGGTATCAGAGCCGTGTTCTCATCCTTTTTCTTCATCTTCTCCACAAAATTAAACCAACCACAAACCTGGAAAACTTAGATAGTTTTTATCTCAAACTCCTCTTTACCGACATGGTAGAGGCTCAAGAAAAGGTTCAGAAACTCATCTCTGACCTTTCCTCTCCTTACTTTCTCCATTTCGCTGACCACCCTCGCACTCCTCTTGTTGATGTCGTCCTAACCCATACCAACTATGGGTCTTGGAGCCGTTCCATCGATATGGCTCTATGTGCAAAAAATAAACAATGCTTCATTGACAACACTTTACCTTGTCCCACCGATCCAGATATTATACCTCTATGGAAACGAGTTTCCACGATGGTCCTCTCATGGTTGTTGAACAGCATCAGCAACACCATCACTCCAAGCTTAGCCAGTTGTCGCACGCCGTATGAATTATGGCGTGACCTCGAGTCCAGATTCACTCAAGGTAATAATGCTACCATCTTCAAAATTCAAAGGGAGAGCTCCAATCTTACACAAGGCAGCCTTGATATTACCCATTATTATAACTCATTCAAAACCCTTTGGGACCAACTTGATGGGATCACCCCCCTTCCGATTTGCACCTGCACCCATTGTACATGCAATACCGCTTCCGTATTGCAAAGGCGGATGTCTAATGAACGGGTCTATCAACTCTTGATGGGCCTCAATGAACCCTATTTTGTCCTTCGCTCTCAAATCCTTGCCACAGATCCACTTCCCGATATTGGAAAAGTATATGGCCTCTTGATCTCTGAAGAGAAAACCAAAGTCACTCCCACCACTGTCCAAACCATTCAAGAAGACTCAGCCATGTTTAGCCAAAAATATCAATATCCACAACCTTCCAATGGGCAGCAACGCTATCCACATATGTCTCGTCCTTATGCCGGTTCACAGCCCCGACAACCACAGAGTGCAACTCGCAACCATCAGTCACGACAGCCACAAAACACCCGCAACCATCAGTCCGGCACACTCAAAGATCCAAATGCTTTCTGTGAGCATTGCAAAGTTTCGGGCCATTATAAGTCGGGGTGTTTTAAGATCATTGGGTACCCGGATTGGTTCTTCAATCGTCGCTCCAACCAGTCCAACTATGCCGGAGACGCACCAGTCATGAATTCAACTCCTCTCTTGAGTTTACCTGAAGCATCCCAAACGCGTGATTTTTTCGATAATCCATCTGCTCTCTTTTCTGGTAATACAGGCTTTATCTCACATGATTGGATTATTGATAGTGGGGCTACTTCTCACATGACGCCTCATTTATCTCTTTTTAATTCATATACAGTCACGGATAAAATTTTACCAGTTCGGTCTGCTTCGGGTTCCACCCATCCTGTCTCTCATACCGGCCATATAAAAGTTACTCCATCCATCACTCTTTTTGGCGTCTCCCATGTTCCCACTTTCCGTTTTAATTTATTGTCTGTACAAAAATTATGCCGTGATCTCCGGTGTGTTGTATTTTTTTTTTCTAATTTTTGCATCTTTCAGGACCTGAAGTCGAAGACAGTGATTGGAGCGGGTAAAGCACGCAATGGCTTATATTACCTTCGCACATCATCTTCCACTGCCCTCGCCACACCTGTTGCTCAACCCAATATATGGCACCTCCGACTAGGCCATCCCTCCTCCGCCAATTTACCCAAATCTCTTGTTCGGCCCACCACCAATAATACTTGTCCGTGTGATGCATGTTTGCGTGGCAAACACACTAGACTCCCTTTTGCTTCTGTTCTCAATAAAAGTAATATTCCATTTTCTCGCATATTTGTTGATATTTGGGGTGGCTATCATATGCCTTCTACCTGTGGGGCTCGATATTTTCTTACCATAGTGGATGATTCCACACGCACTACGTGGGTCTATTTGTTGAAATATAAGTCAGATGCTTTTTCCAAAATCCAATTTTTCCTTAACATGGTCACAACCCAATTTAATACCAAGGTTAAAAACTTCCATTCGGACAATGGTACTGAATTCTTGTCTAATGAAATTTCAAAAACTCTTTCATGACCATGGCATTTTACAAGAACTCACTTGTACTGATACACCACAACAAAATGGTGTAGCTGAACGTAAACATCGTCATATTTTAAATGTGGCTCGCTGTTTACGTCTTCATGCCCACCTCCCTCTCAAATTTTGGGGTGAGTGCATTCTCACAGCAGTTTATCTTATTAACCGAACCCCTTCTCAAACATTAAAAAATGTTTCGCCTTATGAACGGCTTTTTCATCGCCTCCCCAATTACAACTATTTGCGTGTATTTGGATGCTTATGCTATGCACAAACATCCCGTATTGGTCGAGATAAATTTCAACCTCGCGGTGTTCCCTGTGTGTTTTTGGGATATCCTCCTCGCCACAGCGGATATCGTCTTTTTAATCTTGACACAAATACTTTTTTCATATCTCGGGATGTCACTTTTTTTGAGGATATTTTTCCCTTCCATGATCAAAGTCCTCACCACATTCGGCCACCCCCCAACCCATTGCCTAGCCACACTGAACTCTACCCAGCCGAACCTCTATGCCCTATCGACCAGACCTCCACACCATCTGAACATTCCCCAACTTCAACCTCTCCTACCATTCCACCTCCAAATCCCACAATTATTTCCACTTCCTCATCTACACCCAACCCTACCTCGGCTACAGAACCTTCTCCACTCTCAGCCCCAGAACCACCTCCACCTTCTCGACCGTCCCGAACTCGCCAACCACCCCGCCACCTTCAGGACTACATATGCCCCACTATACCCGGCCCTACCGCCACGGCTGCTTCCACCCCTGCTCCATCACCGTCTTCTGGTACGGTCCACCCCCTCAGTGAGTATGTTTCTTATTCTCTTTTCTCTTCCTCTCATTTTGCTTTTCTATCTCAATTATCTGCTTCTCATGATCCATCTTCTTATAGTCACGCCATCAAACACCAACACTGGCGTGACGCTATTTCTCAAGAACTCCATGCCCTTGATGCAAATCACACTTGGACTCTAACTTCTCTTCCCGCTGGTAAAAAACCAATTGGCTGTAAATGGATTTTTAAAACCAAACTAAAAGCAGATGGCTCTATCGAGCGATATAAAGCGCGCTTGGTTGCTAAAGGTTACACTCAAGTCGAAGGTTTAGATTTTCATGAAACTTTTGCACCTGTTGCAAAGTTAGTTTCTGTTCGGTGTGTTCTTGCTATTGTCGCCTCTCGGAATTGGCATCTTTACCAATTGGATGTTAACAATGCCTTTTTACATGGCGACCTCCACGAAGAAGTTTACATGTCCCTTCCCCCTGGATATGGTAGCAAGGGGGAGACCCGTGTTTGCAAATTGCAAAAATCTCTCTATGGCCTCAAACAAGCATCCCGCAGTTGGTATTCTAAACTCTCCACCGTGCTTGTCTCCGCTGCTTTTGTACAATCCAAAGCTGATCACTCTCTCTTCACCCGCTAGGCTGGCTCCACCATTCTTGTTGTTCTCGTATATGTTGATGATTTACTTGTTACAGGAAATGATTTAGCTTCCATCCAACAACTACAACAGTTCTTGTCTCGAAAATTCCAGCTTAAGGACCTTGGGAAACTCAAATATTTTCTGAGAATCGAAGTGGCTCGCTCTGCCAAAGGAATTTTCATCAATCAGCGCAAATATATTCTGGACATCCTCACTGATGCTGGCCAAACTAGCTGCCGCCCTGCCTCCACTCCGATGGAACAACATCTTAAACTCACTGCAGATTCTGGTGAGCTCATCTCGGATCCGAGTTTATATCGTCGTCTTATTGGGCGCTTGATATATCTCACAATTTCCCGGCCCGACATTACATTTGCTGTCAATCTCCTTAGTCAGTTCATGCAAACCCCACGCCTGCCTCATTTGAATGCTGCTACTCGCATCCTCCGTTACTTGAAAGGTACTGTCTCCCATGGATTATTTTTCTCTGCCAACACTGCCCTCAATCTCACAGCTTATACTGACTCGGACTGGGCCAGCTGTCCAATGAGTCGCCGCTCGACTACCGGCTACTTTGTTCAACTTGGTGGCAGCCCCATTTCTTGGCGCACCAAGAAGCAAAGTGTTGTCTCCCGCTCCTCTGCTGAAGCCGAATATCGCGCCATGGCTTCCACAACTTGCGAACTATTATGGCTCCGTCAATTACTTCTTGATTTAATGGTTCCCCTTTCATCCCCCATCCCTCTTCACTGTGACAATCAAGCCGCTATGCATATTGCCCGCAACCCAGTTTTCCATGAAAGGTCCAAACACATTGAAATTGATTGCCATCTCGTCCGTGACCGAGTTCAACAAGGTTTCCTTCACCTTACTTACATCCCTTCTCCTGACCAACTTGCCGATGTCTTCACTAAGGCCTTGGGCGTTGACCACTTTCACCGTCTCACTACCAAGCTGGGCATTACGTCCCTCCATGCTCCATCTTGAGGGGGAGTATTAGAGGATATCTCGGCACAATCACAGCAAGAGGATATTACGGCACATTCATAGCAATTGGAAATATCCCGTTAAGGAGATTGGCATTATCTTCAGTTAGGAAATATTGGGATTGTGATTAGGATTTAATTTGTTTCCTTATTTTAAGGATTAGGATTTAATTTGTTTCCTTATTTTAAGGACCTAGTTTCTATCTTTACATTGTAGTGCTTCCCTATATATGTAACCAAATGATCAATTGATGAATACAAGAAACAGAGAATGATTCTACTCTACCAATTCCCTTTTTAACATCATTAGATTCTCAAAAGGAACTAACATGGTAAACGGAAGAAGTATTAGTATCTAATTCTAGTAATGATATAAATTCACATTCGAGGATTGTAATAATAGTTGAAATTGCAATGGGAAAGACAATTCTAATGAATTAAAAAGTATCTTCCTCAAATGTAATTCTTGACTTTTTGAATTATTTGAATTAAAAAAGTTCTGTCTATTTGAGTTAAATTATTCAAGATTAAAATAGACTTTTTAATTTGTTTAAAGACAAAATTGTCCTCTTGAATCAAATAACAAGAATCCAGTAGAGTTAACTTCAAGAGTATTTCCGTCATTATACCTTTTGAGTTAAATAAAATCTTGCATTAAATACAATCAACACATACCAAAAATAATTTAATCTAAACGAATTAA
This sequence comes from Arctostaphylos glauca, assembly GCA_019985065.2. Lineage (NCBI taxonomy): Eukaryota > Viridiplantae > Streptophyta > Magnoliopsida > Ericales > Ericaceae > Arctostaphylos > Arctostaphylos glauca. Next base: position 6,447,182 of record JAHSPW020000002.1, read on the forward strand.
TTAGATTAACTTCTATTTGCTATAATATAATAATTATCATAGGCCGAATGAACCAATATACTAGGTATACATATGATAGAAAAAATTATATGTACGTACTTTATGATTCTCTGTTGAAAAATTATCGAGTAATCCCGAACTATCGCAATCAAGTTGTGCTCATTTTAATGATTAACTCATATTCCGGTATCAATTGTCCTAGATCGGGTTGAATCCAACCCATTCCTAACCGGGATGGGTCGAGATGTACTTGGGCGGAAGGTTCATACTTGAATGTATCTTACTTATTACAGTTTTCTTAACAATTGACAAATAAATTAGAACAGAGAGATTACGGCAGGAAAAGTGAAAATTGAAATCGAGGTTTCGTAACGAGGAAAGCTTAATAATGAAGCTGGTAATTTGGCTTAATATAAAGATTATTATAATCACATATTTGTTTTGAAAAGTGAGGAGACTAATATACTAATGTTTTAATTAGGGAAGTCACAATCTGGCATCAAAAAATACAACTCACCAGCTCTTGAAGCCCCGCACTCATAGCGGTCCAACAAAACAACCCCCCCACCCCCACTAGTTAGGCCATCAAATACGGGTTTAACAGATAACCACTACTCTAATCATATCTTCAACACCACCACTAATAGGACTGCAAATGAACCAAACGGTGCAACATCAGGAATAGGACTACAAACGAATCGAGCTGTTCGCAAACTCGGTTCGATTCAGCTCGATTCGTTTAGTTAACAAGTTGAAATCGAGCTCATGTTTCAGGCTTGTTTCGTAAACTAGCTGAGCTTGAGTTTTGAAAGCTTGTCTCAACTCGTAAAAACTCGGCTCGTTTAAAGAGTCTCGTTAAGTAAACGAGTTTAGTTTGACTTGGCTAGTTTACAAATAAGTCGAGCACGGGCTCAAATTTTAAGCTCGTTTAGTTTTAAAGCCGGGCTCAATTACTCCAATACTTGGCTCGGCTCTGCTCGTTTGCAGCTCGGAACATACAAAAAAGAAATGGACAAAATTGAAGCAATGCTCCAGCCCCACTGAATAATTCCCTCGAAATGGCAAACAAAGCTCTCAATGGAGAAAGAGAGGCGCAAAGCGACAAGATATAAAGCACTTGACTATTGCTGAACAGTGAACACCAAATTCAGCAACAACCAAGAAAAATCGAGTAATGCTAACAGCACAAATACTCCGAACACATTCGTACACAGATGTGTCTGGAGTTGTTGAATACATGTGGGTCCTTAATAATTTGAGGGCTCTATATACATCCAACGGCTCCGGACATAGTATATGTATTCTTGACTTTTTCTCAGTACATACAACAAGATACACGGGTTCTGTTTTTGTTTGTACGATGTCAAAATTACAATAAGGCCAAGAAGGGACTATGTCTTCGTGCAGAAAGACAAAAGCTGGTTGATGATAAATAAAAGGGTTCGAGAATTGACGTGTATCCGAATCATGAGCTGGCTGTTTGCAGCAAAGGATTGCACGTTATGGGTTATAGTTTAATCACCTCAACTGTAATACTGCAAACTTCAAGCCTTGCCCCCCTGTCCCTGTGCCCGGCTGCCCGCCACCTAACTATGGGTGAAGCTGGTTCAAGTTTCGTTAGAAAATTTATAGGCATGAAACAACAAGCCAATTTCAAATACTGATTCAGACAGATTTTACGTAGAAATCGGAATCGGTTCACATTGGATAATTTAATTTTCTCGGGTTAACAAAAATAGACTTAATTTACTTAGCAAAAAAAAAAAAAAAATAGACTTAATTTTGAAGCATAAAAATAAGCTTAACTTTTTACCACATAAATTACATTTTGAACCACTAATAATATGAATAGAGAAACACCACTAGCAGCAGCAAGTTGGGATTAAAAATATGTAACACTGCAGCCGATACTTGCATCTAGAGACCCACATCGATCCACGGAGACGGATTTACAGTGTATTGTAGCGGCCACTTGCATCTAGGGATTTGTTGTTCCTCTATTTTATTCTGTCAGTTGAATTTGATTTTGGTTGAATGGTTAAGATTGTTGAAAAATGTTGGAATCAGTAAAATTTGCGCTCCAATTTGAGTGGGTTTCGTATTTCGATTGCAACGGTTCCACGTACTGTTGTGCTCGTTTTCGTGAAGAGATGGAGATTGAAAATTTGATTTGCTAAAAATATTTTTGAAAGTGAATTAGAAATTATGACCACATGTCATCATAAAATTTTTGAAGAACGAACAAATAAAACCTAGAGAATTTCTACCTAGGTGGGGCCATCCGGATACTCAGTTAGCAAAAAAAAAAAAAAAATATATATATATATATATATGTGTGTGTGTGTGTGTGTGTGTTTTTTTTTTTTGAAGAAAACTCAGTTTTTCTTAGCCCTTTGGGTAGTAGAAGTGTTATGAGCAGACTAACGTCCATACTATTGTGGGTCCAATAACACAGGCGCGCATGTCGCCACTGTTATTCGACCGACCCGGACTGTGTTGGGTCAATAAAATTAAAATGGGCTTGGCCCAGTGACCTGTATTCTTTTACTGAACTTTTACTTAATTCGGGTTGGGCTTGGGCCTAAACTAATTTTATTAATATTTTATTTGGATTGGACTTGGGCCCTAACTGATTTCTTTTTTGGTTTTATTTAATTTATATTGGGCTTGAGCCCAAACGGATTAAATTGCGAATCTTATAAAAGGGAAAAGGAAAAACATAAAGGTCTCCTCTCATATGGTGAATGGCTGTTCAAATTGTCCAGTTTGATCAACGGTATGGCCCTCCTCTCATTTTTTTAATTAAAAAATTCAGAGAATTTCAGTGCATTCCAGTAACATACTCTAGTCATTTTCGTGCATTCACTTTCTAGGAGTTATACCCTCTTTTTAATTCGCATGTCTAGTTGATTAGAAATCATTTTGGAACCTTGGTGATTTCTGTGGAGGCCAAACCATCTTTGATAAATGAGTCAGATTGAGCGAAGAATTATGGGCCGTGCTGGCAGCATGGGGTTTGGCGAACGCATTGCTGAACGGGTTCTCCTCTAGACAAGTCGGTATGATGAAAATGAATTCGACATCAACACCATTGGGCTTTGGCCAACATTAGCTGAACGGGCCTATTGCGAAGAGGATGTGGGCTTTATTGAAAGCCGACCAAGCACTTAGCCGTCGGTTGAGGCAATGGAAACTTTTTGGAATAGTGGCAAGACCCAAATAGAAAAGTGCGAGTATGACAATAGCCAAGTTTGAGAATGTACTATATTTGGAAGGTTGCTTCACATGTAAGAATTGCAATTTAATATCATCAAATAAGGAAAGATTTCTTAGAGATTATGTTACCAAATATTGCACTCGATGGCTTATAAATAAAGATCACATGCCACTAATCATTTACGCTATCATTCATTGTGCAATTACTATTGTACTTTGATCTCTTAATTGTTTTGACTTTAGCATTGAAGTGCCATTGTAAGAACCCGTATTTATTTAATTAGAGAATAGTAAAAGAAAGTTTATTAAATGTGATTTTTTTTTTTTTTTACTTTGGGTTTAAAAAAATAAGAGTTGGGTGTGATAAGTAAAGAAATGGGGTAAATAGAGAAGTGGGTGGGTTAAAATTGACAACAAAACAAAACACACAATCAGCCATCTCCCTCCTGTTGCTGCTGCCGAAATAACTCTCTCTCCTCTCCTCCATTTTTTTTCTTCTCTCAAGCTCATAACTCCCTCTCCTCTCAACCTCTTCAAGAACCAAGGCCATTTTTACGTTCTATGAGTCGTAAGGAGCTTGGGTTACCTTGGAATCGCGCCGAAAGCTTCAAAATTCGGATTCTACCATTAGGGCTTTGTTCTTCATCAAATTTCACACAAAACCTTGAGGTAGGTTAACCAATTCTACTCTTTCTAGTTATATATTCATGAGGTGTGGTATATATTCGGGTTAGGGCGTTGTTATTCTTAAATTTCGAAGTTTCCCCAAATTTGATATAGTTCCATTATTTGATTCTTAGATCTTTAAATTTCTTGTTGATTGATGAAATTGGGAGTGAACTTGGTCTCCCTTCATGCTTAATTGTTGCGTAGCATCTCAAATTTGAGCCTAAACCAGCTAGATTGTGATTGGGTTGGATTTTTACACCAAAAATGTCAAAATTCTGCATTCGGGTACTGTTCACCACAGCTCTCTGCATTTTTACTGTTCATGGCCGAATTTCACTATTCACAGAAATGCCCGTTTGATCCCCCTTTGATGTTCACTTGATTCCCTAACGCGTATTCCACTCCGAAAATGCCAAATTATGCATTTTTCCACTGTTTTTGGGCAGATTCTGCATATTCACTGTTCATGGCAGATTTTTTTGGTAAAATTCCGGCCATTTCCCGATTTTGTGATGGCCCTTTTATCACCCTTTGACGTTTAATTGGTTCCCTAGCGTCTATCCCTTCATAAACCATTGATTGGGAAAAATTTTGATGAAACGTTTTGGGGATAATGAGATATGTTTTCACGGATACCATCAACTTGAAAATTTATTTTGGTGAAGGCACGCGGGGCCTATCGAACCCGGCAGAGGCGCGCGGGGCCTATTGAACCCGGCAGAGGCACGCGGGGCCTATAGAATCCGGCAGAGGGATTAAATCTCTATAACCAAATGGATAAGGAAAATGATGGTGGTTCTTCTATGAAAGAAATGGTTTGGTTTCCCTTTTAGGTTTTGTCGAAACTTGTCTTTTTTTTTTAAGACATGGGTTTTGGTTTGTGAAATGACTCGGACACTTGGACACTTGTGTGTGTGGAAAACCTTCTATATTTCCTTTCTTTGGCTTGGACACTTGGACACTAGGACATCCACTTGACATCTCATCATCTCATATGCATGCATCATGTTTATATGCCTAGCGTTTGTAGAATGTTTTCCTACTGGGCTAGTGTAGCTCAACCTATAAATTTTCAGGTACCCAGCGTTGATCGAGCATGGTTTGGATTGCATGACTTGGATGAGGAGCATACATGGCATGGAGTTATTTTACTCATTTTCCTTGTATTAACTTCTTTTTGGGAAAATGATTTTGTAAATCTAATCTTTTATCCATTTTTTGATTATGGGATTGTAACAACTTATGAACTATTATTTTGATCATCCCTTTGGGGCTCGGGTGCCCATATTTTTTGATAGTCAAAGGGAATAGTGATGTACTTTAATTATGGAAACATTTTCTTTTAATGTACTTAAGGTTCCGGTTCTCTTTATTTAATTTTTATGAAAATTGGGGCGTGACAGCCATCAGGTTGAAAACAACTCGATTGACGCTAATTGATTGTTCACTGTGTAGGATCTTAGAGCGGTTCAGATTGGAGAATATTCGTACCCCCACAATTGGCGACTCTACTGGGGATGAATAGTCCCGTGAACTGAAACACTTAGATGGTTGAAGTCAAAACCACGAGGGTTAACGGAGAAGGATGTGTGGGCACCTCAGCCTCTAAAGACAAGGGCCCCTTCTCCGACGATGATTTCCGTTCAGAGGAACCACTAGCAGCTCCTTAGAAACTAACCACCCGAGTGTACATCAAGCAGCTGGAACGAGATTTGCAGAAGAAGGACGGGGCCTTAATCAGCCTACACTTGGAACTCATCTAGCTGAGGGCGGATGTGCGCAGAAATCAAGCCCTAGTGATGAGCCGAACACAGAGGAAAGACTATACCAAAACCCTTACTCCACCACGTGGAGAGCATTCTGAATGCGAGATAGTTATCCATGACATCGAGGGGACAAGTGATTGCCAAACGTGGTGCGCGACCACCATGATGCCCATACATGATGCACGTGACAGTGGCACCAGATGAAGTGGCTCATGACACAACATTCTCGGGCCATAGTGATACGTGCGCTCTGACAGTTCACTACATAAGGTGAAAGGACACTCTCAAGTAGTTACACACAAATCTCACTCTACAAGCTTTATGATAGATTATTCTTTTTTTGGAACTAACTTAAACATTAAAGTGTCCTTCAACTATCTTTGACCGATAGACATTAATTGGTAAGTAAAAAGGAACTCAGTCCGAATAAACCAGAAACAAATTTATCTGGTTCAAGGCTCCACACATAGTTCTGAGCTGGTTACTTGAATTTTCCATGTGGTGGCAATATATAAGCCACTACCTTCTCTGTATCTTTAGTTTCTTAATGATGAAGAATTCACTTCTGTGCATATTATATTGAAGATCAAGAAAAGTTTTCAGGAAGTCCTATGATTCATTGTTTTGTTGATTCCTGTTTGATTAATAAAATGATATTTTCCAAGACTAAAAATATCAGCTCAGCAGAATTTATTTATTTAAGAATAAGTAAATAAAAAAAAGAAAGACATCTAATCAAACATGCCCGGATTATTTTGATCGTTTGATGGGAAAGAAGATAATTGGAAGAGAGACGAGCTAGTCTCCCATGAGATCCTATACGAATAAATAGTTGACACGAATCACACTCAGTTACCGTGACGCTATAAACAATAGAATGATATAAATGGATGCTTACCTATTATTGTCATAAAAGAATCTTTTTTGGTTTGGACGGTAATTTTAAAGTTGACTTAATTTTTTTTAAAAAAAAGTCCTCCTAAAAAATATTTTTCCTGTTAACTTAATCAAATAACGAATAAGAAAATTACTATGTAATTATTACATTATTAAATTATAATTGTACTCGCATCACATTTGCTATAAATGTTTAAGAATATTATATGGGCTCTTATGTTATTTCACTCCTTAATCTTCTATCTTACTCGGAAGTACAAGTTTACCAACATACATTCTATATGTATTTATACATCATGTTTACGTGATATGTAACACAACTCATGTTATTAATATAAATTGTGAAAAGCTGATTCTATATTTTGCTATTTATTAATTTTTTTTTTGAGTTCCAATTATGGTTCATTTCAATTCAAGTATTTTTATCGAATATAATTACCTTAATAACTGTTTCGATCTCTAATGACATATAATTTTGGGCTGAGGTTGACCATAAGAACGGGACGCAGACACGCAGTCCCGAGGGTGCCACGCGATGAGAGGTGCGGTTGTGATATCAATTCTTTGTCGGTCGCTAAACCGAAATAGGCAACAGTAGCCCTAATTTGCGTCTCTCTCTAAAACTCGAATGGCAACTGTAAGCTCTAGGGCACACGGAATCCTCATCCATTTCCCATATTTTAATGGGTCTTCTTCAGGTCTTCTCCAATTTATCTGACTCACCCATTTTATCTCGAAGATTTCATTGTAATTGGTTTACTGTTTTTTCTTTCCTTTTGTATTTTCTTGTAGTTTACTACCAATTCTGTCTTTGTCAATACGGACTTCGTTTTTCTTCCCAAACCTCATTAACTTCATTTGTATCTCTTACTCAATCATTTATTCCAATTTGGTCTACCCTTACACGCTAACTCTCTTCTTTCTTTATCTTTTCGTCCAAATTTTGGGTCTTCACCAGTTTCATTGTAGGTAAAGCATTTGTTGCTGCTCCTTTGAGTCACACAGTCTTGCACTAGTTTTTCGGTTTTCAACTTCGCAGTCTTTTGTACCTATGTGATACTTTTTTTTTTTTTTTTTAATGTTCTCTGTAAATCTTTGGATTTTATTATCTCATATGTAGAAGATTGTTTTGGATGCAGTAAGGTGTTTGGAGCTGAATTGTATGTTTAATGGCTGAATTTGTTGGGCCTCGCTTGTACAGCTGCTGCAAGTGTCGAAATCACGTATCGCTTCACGATGATATAATTTCCAAGGCTTTTCAGGTGAACCCCTTTGATCCATAAAGTGAGAATCATTGTCAAAATTAGGGTTCTTGGTTGTAGAATTGAACTTGCCCTGTCTATCATTTTATCTCTTATTTGATGCGTATTCTGTGTGCACTTGATTGTCTGGAAAGAGAGTATCTTTAATAGTGGTAATATGGAAAGAAAGTATTTTTATTTCTCTATAAGAGTGGATTTGGGCTTCGATTTAACTTACATTTTAGGGTAAGGTTTCTTGTTAGGAGCCCACAATATTGGCCAAATCAGATGAGGGTTTATGTTATGAATATTGTGCGATTTCATTTGTCCTACAAAAAGTCCTAAAAAATCAAATCGTGTCATCTCTATAATAGGTAAATGCCGCTTTTCCTCTTGAAGTTGTCGGAATTATTGGTAATAAGATAGTGGCTACAGTTGAAAAGGTCTTACCAATAAAATTTCCATTTATTCGTGATCGAGGTATATGTAGCAATCCATTCTATAGTTCTTCTCATTACCTCTAGTGGGAAAATGATCCCACAAAGAAAAGAATCGTACCATACGAAATGACATAAAAAAAGTTCATTTAAAAGAAGGGGGGAGGGGATACAAATTCAGGGGACAACGAATCAAGTGTAATTACTGATTCTATGGGATTATAGAACCCCTCGTGGACAACCAATTAAAATTTAAACATGGCCCCAGAGCTTTTTCTAGTTTGGGTTTGTTGAATGGAGTTTAAAATCCTGAACCTTTCCTTTCGAATTTAGCACGAGCAAAAATTTTAGGAAGTTTGACAATGCCAAATTTTCCATTCTCTTGTTCTCAGGGAAGAAATGGTAGAGCCTTTTTGTTCTCTCATGCAATGAACATTGTCATGGGCCCAAAAGAAGATAGGCACCTCATGACTGGTCTTCACACAGTCGCTGACGTCTGTTGTGCTGATTGCCGTGAGGTTTTGGGGTGGAAGTATGAAAGAGCTTACGAGGCATCACAGAAGTACAAGGAAGGGAAGTTCATACTTGAGAAGTCAAAAATTGTGAAGGAGAATTGGTAGCCTCCTGCAAAAGTGACTATATCATTCATTCAATTGTCAATGTGATTGTGTCGTGTTCCTAATGTTCGTTTTGTCTGTGAAATCCTCACCCAAATAAAATTTGTTGTTGTACCTATCTTTCTTCTCTTTTTCAATGTGGTTCGTATGGAAGTATGTAAAGTAAATTTTCCATTGTACTAAAACTGGATTATCGATGATGTTCTCTGATCCCTTATTACGAGGATTTTGCTCATATAAATCGTATGCTTTGTCTAAATGGTGTGTTGTGGTTCCTTGTAACATTATATATGTCTTTAGGTGTGAAGGAGATGCTGAAATTAACAAGGTATACTATAATGGCATAGCATGCACTATGTTTCCTTAAAAGTACCAGGTGCTGGTAAAAGTGCATTTCTTAAGTTTTTAGGGTTTATTGGTTGCTGTTAAGTTTGGAAAAACTTGCGACTTTTTCGTAATCCTCTTGCAGCCAGAGGCAACATAAGCAAACCATCTGGGTAGAGGGGCCCAGCCCATGTTTTCTATGAGTGCAGCAATTCGTCTGTGCCTCAGAGAACCGAACTAGGTTTTCAAGAAACTGCAGTGATATAGTTGTGCAGAGGGAAGAACTTGTTAAGTTGCGATTTCTCTTGTGGAAAAAAAAAGGAGAAAACATGTCGAGCGGAAACCTGATGTTTTGAAGACCAGGAGAACTGGGGAGGTCTGGGTATCCTAATCTATAGGGAAACATTTTGCAGTCTGCTATCTCACAACAATTGACAGACTTGGTATCTGGGTAGAGGCAATGAAGTAACTAATGCATAAATGTTTTTCAACCGACGAATTCAGGGCTCTGGCCATTTCTCGTTCCAGTTAGTTTTTGCGGTCGTGGTCTGCTAGCCCATGGTGCTGTGTAATCGCGGTGTAAGATGACGATAGTTGATGTTCTCAAGCAGAAGAATACATAAATATGAGCCAAAAGTTGCAGGACAAACTACAAGCCAGATAGAATGTGCCATAGATGAGCATGATTGTGATGTTGAAGGTTTGACAGTAGCATTGGAAATGCACTATACATGTATCTATACACGACTCTAGTGCCTCTTATCCGGTCTCAATCACGTCACACTTGATTCTTCTTCTTTATCGGAGGACATAAGATCGCTTTGTTGGTTCTTCCTCTTCCACGGATTTCATTACATCAATTGTGAATGGTATGATGTTTAGACCAATGAAAAGTGCTCTCAGGTTGGGTAAATATAGTCTTTATGTACCAGTCAGTTTAAAAAGCATATTATTAAATTTAGTACACGGACTTATCAATAAAACGGAATCCAATTCTTTCCTTTTAGTGCGAGTAGCTTTTTGCTCCTTATGCCAGAGACTAATGAAGGCTTTCGTCATCGCATTGAAAGAATTCTTTCCATTTAGTTAATTTATAGACGTTGTTATGAGGCAAGAAAGGGATGGACAAAAAAAAAAAATCGATGATCACTTAATCATACATTAAATCAATGTACATTGAAACTTGGAATAATAGTTCGTTGAGAAATGATATTCACTTTATTTTAATCGAGATCCTAAAGAGACACGAGTTTAAGAAAATCGACCTAGAAGCGTCAAAAAAGTCTTTTCTTTTTTATCATGAATTTAAAATGAAGATAGTTAATTTGGCAATCTCATCTAAAACTTCAAGCCCCGTCTGAAACTAGTCACATCTTCACGTCCTAGTGTTTCTCCTTCTCCTAATTAACGGACTCTAGATAACAACGGCCAATAATGTTATTGTCAACAAGAGCTCTTGTTTAGCAACTCGGCTCGAATAAAACTACTAGCAGCTAAAACTCAACGTGAATTTTGTTCGCTATGTATCATTCAGAATATTATTTTGATAATTAAAATTATTTATTTTATCGATATTCATTTGTTAAAATCTCTTATGAAAGTTAAATCGAATAGGGTTTTAACACTATTCTGATAATTTAAAAATAGATAAAATTGCCCTAAATAACCAAAATTGAAGGAGAAACAGAATTGCTCTTTTAATTTGGTAATCGAAGTGGGCAACAGTCTGGGCTGCAACATTTTTTGACGCTCGGTTTTGTGATATTGAACGTTGGAGTTGGGGGAAACAAGAGTTTCGGTCGTAGAGAGACGGAGAGGAGAGAGAGAGGGATGTATCTGAAGAAGGCCTTTTGGAGCGACAGTCTGAAGTCGGAATCGCAGACACAGTCGCCGTCGGCTGTCGGAGAACTAGTGAACTCGCTCGATAAGCAGAGACTCTACAGAGAAGTCACGCTAGCGCTCAGGACCGGACTCAAGGACGCACGTGCGGAGTTCTCGTTTCTCAGGGTACGTGGCCTTCGCAGCATCCTCAAATTCCTCAGATCTGTTGCCGAGTCGGACTCCACCATCAACCTCTTCTGCCACAGTCAATCCATCCCCGATCTCCAAGGTTTATTTCTTCTAATTTTGTTTGTGCATATGAACGAAACCCCGGTGTTCAATTGCATACGGTGATTTAATGTTTCAAATTCAATGTTTGTGAATGATCTGTTCTTTGTTGAAGTTTTAATGATCTGGAACGGCTGGATCGCCGTCATGCTCTTGTTTGTTTCCCGAGGGAAAAAAAAGTTGCTTAAGATAATGGATCAGACAAGTTTATTCAATTTCGTGGTTTATCTGGTTTTAACTTTTGGAAGTTTTAATTTTCCACTACCTCAATGCCAGGTAATAGAGTTAGGTCAGCGGTTTTTCTTTTTGATTTTTGCTTTGCGTTTTCCGCCTTAGAGAAAATAATGCTCAGTTGAGTTACAAACTCGAAAATATTGGATGTAAGATTTCTGCCTTCCTGTATTTTCTCAGCAGCGAAAGTGATTTTAGTTATCAATTTGGTGACATATACTGTAGATTTGGAAGGCAGATTACACTTTTTGTTTAGTGTTTGTTGCAGCAGCCAGTTCGTCAAAGCTTCAAAATTGGCGATTTCATGGTTTCTGTTGTTTGAGCTTATATTCTTTGCTACTTGCTTAACTGTTGGAGTGAAAATGAAACGTGTGGTGTTGTTTTGTTTGATATCTACCAGTTGTGCCAGTTCTGTTTCAACATTCATTAAAAGAGCTAGAGGAGCAGAGGGTAGCAAATTTGGATCATATATTTGGCACCGAGCCCATTAAGATAGTTACACCTTCAACTGATTCTGAAGTTGCACTTGCACTTCGGGTCTTGGAAGGATGTTGTTTGCTCCACAGAGAGAGCACGGTGCTGGCTCATCAACACAAGGCAATTCAGGTATTCATTTAACTTTTCTTTTACCTCTTTGCTGTCTGATTGTGACAATGATTTTGAGTGTCAGGGCATTTTTCTTCTGAAAAATATCTGGTTGAATTAGAACCTATTCCAGGTTATTATGGATTGGGTAACATGTAAGAAAAATGACCTACCCAGTACAGTAGGCTCTCTTTTCTAATAAAATACTGATGTATGGGGTTTTGTTGAATTCAAAACGCGTAACAAATCCACACTTACATCTCATAGCCACATTCAAAATTGGTGCGAGTACGTTGTTATCATGTAATCATAGAAAAACATCTGCTTCTGCTTGTTTATTGCCATTTCCAAGAATGCTTACTATCCAGTTGGCTACATTTTGAAGATATCTGTTATAAATTTGGCAATTAATCGTCAAATTTTTCAGTTCTTTCATGCTCCGTTATTTTTATCAGATTTGATGCAGTTTTTTATGTTGCAGGTATTGATGAATATTTTATCCACTAGGGGAGTACTTGAGCAAGGCTCATGTTTGGATGCTTTAATCTCAATAGTGCTGGATTCATCTGCAAACCAAATGGTAGATAATGTCTCATCTTTCTGTCTTCTAAAATTTTGGGCTGCCACTTAATGAGGCACTCATATCTGAGTTCTGAGATTTAGTTCTGAACAAAGTTCTTAAGCTACAGTGTGAAAAAGGTCCTAAACTTCATTATAAAGCTATCTTTTTTGAAAATGTCTTACGCTTCATTATAGAACTATCCTTTTGGAAAATATGCCTGGCAAAATGGCCTCAAATATAAAGAGGCTTTCCAATATTTGGATTCAGAGATGTGAAAAGATATGTTCGTGTGTACTCCATTGCTTTTGGATCCCTGTTAGAACCAGTTGAAACAGTAATGCAACTGAATCATTCATTTTATTATTGATTAATCTCGCATATATAGGATTTTGAGACGTGCAATGGCATTGAAGAAGTTGCAATGCTCGTAAGAGACAAACAAGTAGATGAGAATTTGAGGTACTTTCTGCCCAGGCTTCTTTCTTTCCTTGTTTCATTAACTGTTGACTTGATGCTCTGCCAAAATTCTGTGCATTTATTGAACACTACTGTTCACCCTTTAATGGGGAGTTGGGAGTCTTGGGACTCTTAGAAACAGTTATTCAGAATTTCAGAACGATCAGGAAATAGTCAAGGGATACGTTAGCTGACATATCTCTCTTGCAATTTTGTTTATTTTGGTTAGCATGGAGAAATCTTTGACGGCCATGGGATATAGCTATTTCACAGTATATTTAACTTGGAACTCTTTCATTCTATGCAGATTCTGAGGACCTGATTCATTAGGACATTAGATGAATTGGTCTCTCCCCTTTATTTTAGACACTGGTTCAATCCTCTAGATCTTTCTATATTTGGTTTGATTAACTGATGATGTTCCTTTTATTTGAAAATACACTGACTAGGGAACTACTATTTGTCTGATCAGGCTAAAATGTGGAGAGTTTTTGTTGCTACTTATTGGGCATGTAAATGGGAGAGAGAAATCTCCAATGGCAGCAGTACATGATGATATAAGGCGGCTTTTGGGTGAGAAGTCTGCCTCTTTGATTTGGGCAGCAAGTCAGTTTGGCTCTACCCTTGATCCGGATCAGAGACTGATGGCACTACACATCCAAGGTGGCAGAGTGCTCGAGTCACTTGACCTTTACTGAATCTAATCATAGGAATGTTCCTTTCATCACTGCTATTATCCTGCGATGATACATGGTGGAGGTGGGTCATCAGCTCCGTTGGTTCTTTTCTTGAAAGTCCAAGCTATTTGGTTGTGTTTGGATTAAGGATGTGTTTGAAGGTATGTTTCCGTTACCTTTTCTTTTCCATCAATCTTGACAAATGCTTCAACAAATTCCCCTTCCAAGTCGACTGGTTAGGAAATCTTGACTGGAGATATTGTATTATTTTTTTCAATTGTACAGTTATGACAGAGATCTTATGCTAATCCTTTTGATGTACATTTTTTCCTCTTCTGAAACCCCTCGTACATGGATTCCTGTTGTAAGGGCATATTGCGGCTGGCTTATAATTTTCAACTTTCATTGCGACTTTCTTCTCATAAAGAAGCTGACTTTTAAGAAGTCAGGCTCAGATCTTTGAAGAAAGGAAAATTCTGCAGTCTCAAAATTGAAATAAAAAAACTTTTGCAATTTAATTATTAAAGGTCATGATTTACATGAATTTGTGATCCCCAAAATGTAAGTGAAATATGATTTTTGATTTTGAATTCGGGTGAGTTTTTTGATTTCCATTTTGGGACTGTAGCACTGTTTGGCAAAATAAGAGCAGTGCATTTGTGTGGAAATATGTAATCTCCAACAAAACATAGTTAGCTATCAAGTTCCCGATACAGGAAGAAAGCAATGCATATATGTTGTCTATATAGTGAAAGCAAGCAAATGCTTGGGATGATGAGGGTAACTACACCTTCAAAATTATGTGAATTACTTCATACTGTACTAGTAATCTGAAAGATAATTAGGAAGTTATAAGTATTTGCACTACTGAATTACAGAAGTCCATACCTCCCACGTTAGAATGTCAGATCAATCCCCGACAGTAGGCTGAAACTCTTCTTTGTTTGATTCGCGGATTAAGAGTGTGGGATTGAACTATTTGTGCCTAATTCCGTACAATTTCGTGTTTGATTTTCTAAAACTAAACCAGGACAAATAATCTTTGGAATTATTATAATATCTATATGTGGAGTACTATTTAATCTTAGGGAGAGAGATGAGACTCGTTTAATCTCGTCTGTACCAACCATTACTCCACTGGCTTTCACCGCCACCGCTACCATCCCGCCATTACGACCACCGCCACCACCGTTGCTGCCACCACATCCGCCAATTGTCGCCGCCACTGCCACCGCCGCCATCTCTGACCACTGCCACCGCTGTTGCCGTTGCCGTTGTCGCTGCCTACGACCACCACCACCATTCCACCCACCGCCACCACTACCACCACCTCTGACGATTGTCATCACCACCCACCACCATCGCCGCCACCACGTCGTCATTGTCACCACCTCCGACCACCACCACCACTACACCGCAACCGCCGCCTCTAACCACTGCCACCTCCAACCCCACTACTATCGCCGTCGCCACGCCACCATCATCATTGCCACCACCTCCAACCAACACCACCACCGCCACCCCGTTCAACCACCACCACCACCACCACCACCACCACCACCACCGTTGCCACCTCCAGCACCACCTCCAACCACCACTACCACCTTCACCACCCACCACGCCACTGCCACATATGTATATCCACGTAATTCCAACAAAGCACCGTTTTTTAAAACCCTTGACATCCAAGCGGAATATCCTAAAAATAATTCAGTCCAAAATCAAACATGGAATTAAATTTGACTGGTACTAAAATAGTACTGGGACGAATAATCCCAAGACTATTAATTCCACCAATTTTAATCCACGAATCAAATGAGGCCTTAATAATTACGATGATCGGTCATGGTAATGTCTATCTTGCAAAAGAACACCTCAATTACTTTGCTGGTTAAAGAGAATATTTGAGTGTACGATATATAGAGGAGAGGAGGGGCTTATAATGCCCATTCTGTGAGCGTGCCTGCAATTGCCCGTTGGCATCAACGCAAGTCTTTCATTTCGTATATTATACCAGTAAAATTGTCCAGACCACAAGAAAAATGATTTTAATACTCTCTTTGTCTAATTATATTTTTTCATTTAATCGACATAAGATCACACATTCTTTTTGCCACACATAAGAAAAAGATACTCGTTCGGTCGTTTGGCATTTTGCATGCACAAGAACAAGGATATTTAAAAGAAATAAAAAACAAAATTCGGCCCACCGATCAAACAGAATGCAGACGAGTCAACCATTTGGGCAATCAATTCCCCGATAAAAATCGCCAGAAATACAGGAAATTGCAATTTGCAGAATCTTTTACATCCCTTTGACGACTTTCCTCACTTGTGGTGAGGCTGAAAGCTTGAAGCCAACATGAGGCAGGAAAGCTGGAAATAACAGCTCCCAAAAGGGCCAACACAAATCATGTGCTAACATTAAGAATAGGAACATATGCAAGGGGTGCTAGAGCCTGTGTAGTTTGGGCTAAATTAGCTTCTCCCTAAAGAGGTGGCGTTAACAGGTGAGTTTGTGTGGAGTGCAACTTATGTTTAGGTGCATTCTTCAAGATATATAAAGTATTCACCTCGAACACTCAACACTCAGCGCATAAGGTTACAGAATTCTCACAAGCAATGCACAAAACTTTTATAATATGCACTTTCGACTACATGGATATTACGGTTGACCTCTAAAGAGGAGACGACCTAAAACAACTAATAAATACAATTAAGCAAAAAAATAAAAACTATATATGAAGGATTTTAAGTATTCCGGTGTGTCCTCAAAATAAGAGTTAGATAAAATTGATACTTAAAACACGTCCTTGCACCGGATCTCCGTATCCGAGACCATGTAACATGGGTTGCAACCCTTCTGATAAGGCAAAGGACAGTCATTTGAAAGAAGCGGATGCATAATGTCAATAGGCAACAGGAATTTTTTTGGTCTTCCCACAACTCTAGGATGAGTGCAAAACTGCAAGGGATGCTAAATCAAATGACATAATGATGAAACACAAACAGAAGAAAATTTTCTAAAAGGATATGCACAAAAATATAGGACAGATCCATGCAGATGCAGTGGCGGCCGAGCAGCGTCATTCATAAACCAAAACTAAACCCAATATGCATAGCGGCCGCGTGTCCTTAAATGGCGGCCACTGTATAATTCTTCACCAAACTGGAACAAATACAACATGGCATAATTATCCAAAAAAGGAAACACAACACGGTGCCAAATGTCAAAATATACAATAGTATATACCAGTGCAGATTGCCGTCGATGATTGTGGCATTCAAGTTACTCATTCAGCTTGCAAACGTTGATGAACTTCTGTACTGCATTGTGGTATTGGGTTCCCTGTAACAACATTGCATGTGTCATTTACAACATACTGGGTCCCTGAATCTAAATAAAGTTCGCAAAAGTTGATTAGAGAAAAAAGGGTTAATTGTCTCTACTTTCATTCTTAGAACACATCAGATGGCCATATAGTCAAACTGTGACTCCTACAGGAAGTTAATACACAACTATAGTATGTTGAATGTAGTGGGGCAAGTCGGCACGGATTGGGCCATTAAGTGGGCAAGATCCAGCGACCAAGCCCACCTGAAAGCCCAACGTGGCCCGCACGGTCTTGCACAACCAGCCCACTTCATGGGCAGGCGCATGTTGGTTGGGCCGAAGCGATACCTGATCTAGATGACCCGGCCAATGTGGATACACCCGTCTTCCACATGTACTCTAGGGCTCGGGTACACGTGGTGTCCAATCTAGTGTCCGATGCATCATGCATGGCGTCAATGGTATCGTGGTTATTTCTAACGTCATCAGAAGCTTGCTCCACACATGCTAGCTTGGAGTACAAGCTAGGTCTGAATGTATAAGAAAACTGAAGGGTTAAATCTACGGTATACTTTATCTCTCTACTAAATTGCTTTCAGCTAAACCTTTCTCTTTCATGGACTAACTTAGGCATCGGAGTACTTTCTGGTTGACATTGGTCGGACGACACTGACAATGAATTGATTATACAACTATGTTTGATAAAAAAAAAAAAAGTGAACATGCCAAATAGTCATTGAACAACTACCTCCCAGTAAAGTTGGTTGCAGTCCATGCACTGCCAGAACTCTATATTCTTGTCAAACAAGCAGTTGGGAATCACTTGGAAACCCTTGGCAGCTTCAACAGCTTCCTCTGTTGTTAGTGGTTTCTGTATAAACTTACCATTGCATTTGGTGCACCTTGACATTAGGTGATCCTCAGTAATTTTCAATTGGAAAGTTTCAATTACCTGCAAAGATTCATCAATTTTAGCATCCACAACGACATACTAATTTTCATGACAAGCTTGAGGGTATATTGGCATAGGGACAGAGTCAACAGACACGTAGTACGATAATAACTCTTAGTACGCATGAAGATCAATAAAAAGTCCAACTTAGCATGATGTGGAGAATGCAAATCTCGTCTGTCAATGAAATACATTGAATATATACCTCAAGCAGCTGTTCGTTTTTCAGCAGACTCTTCACTCTGTATATTTGATTGTCTAATAGATATTCATGTCTCAAAAGCTTGACATCTCGTGTCAGAAGCACCCTCTTCTCTCTTTGTGCTTGGTCTATTAAGCCCCTAATGAACAACAGGTGACAGAGAAAGTTACGCTAGAAAATCAACTACAAAGAAAGCAGCATAACTCTAACATGAGGTAAGCTTATTCATAAGAACACCACCTGGTTTCGGGCTTTTTAGAATATGGAACTGCAGCATCTATCCCGACACACCGCAGATGTTTTGCCAAGCCTTCTACCTGGTTGATTGTTTTATTTAGCTCTCATAATTGTACATAAAATTCAATTACCCCATCACATCTTGTTGGAAACTAAGAGGGTTCTAATTTTCGAACAATGATCATCACAGGAGCGAAAAGAGAACATCTCCAAACGTCACAATTCCAGAGATTTAGTACAATTACAAAAAATGGCATTACAAAGAATCTCCGAGCATCAACTACATACATCCAAGTACCACCACTTACCATCACATCACATAGGAACTTTGGGCATCCATCGCCACCCACAGACAAGTCCCAAGGTGGCAGGCCTTGCCAATCATCATTCTTTCCCAATCTCTTTTCTTTGCATACCAACCCTTCAGACTGTTTTCTTTTACCTTTCCTTTTGGACGTTTTAGGTACTCTGTCAGATTCCTTTAATATGATTTTATCACCATATTTCTGAACAATCTGAAACATGGAATCATCCATTGGCGCGGTATCCATGTGTGACTCATCAGACACTTCTCTCCTTACAGTAAGTATTCTATGAGAGAATTCAGAAGACGTAATAGCTTGAACAATTGCTAAAGCTTCACTGAATTTGGTCCGCAAAATATTATCACAGCTATTCGGCTTCTCAAGAATCTCTTTCAACCCAAGATCAAGATGAGAGAAACTAAGTTCAGTGACTTCATGAAAAGAATTGCCTGCAGTAAAGAATAAGTGAAATTTATCGTACTTTGAGCAACAAATATAATTTTACTTTTCATAAGCAGATTGAAGATTATATATGGACTACATAAGATCGAATTATAAACCAAACAAATTTCACTGCATTCGTCTGAAGTGCAGTTGGTATGAACTATATATATACTTGTCTTTTACAATGGCATCAATTTATTAACATTTGTGGCTTCAAGCAGCACAAACACTAGGGCAATCTATTCCAGAGAAAGAAAAGATGATATTTCAGTTGTAGAGCCTACTGATAGTAAGAGGTGCAAAGTAGAAAAATAAAGTAAATAGAAAAATAATAAAGCTTTTGATGATCTTCTATTGCATTTCAAAAATGCAAATAAAGATCAAACAAGTGGTTCATCTCTCCTGAAGAAATCTGTCAAACGCTAGTCCTCATATGTATACTTGAGTGTCCATCCAGTATTTAACCTCCCCTTCAGATAAAACAGAAGGATGAAAACAAGTTTCAAATTTCTAATGGACAAAGTGATGAAACAAGTTGCACATTCGACAATCAAAATTCCTGTAGATTCCCCTCTATAAGATGACTAATTGTGAAGTGCATATGCTGGTTTTCTGTCTCATATGTGTTACTCATACCAAAGTTAAGTTCAAACTATTTAAGTGCCACAAACCTTCTGTGCTAACCTTGATCTGGAAGACCTTGAATATTTCAAGCAAACAATGTGCATCTTCAGCTGCATATGCTTTTTGTTCTTCTGTAAGGGGACGGCATGACCAATCACTACATTGAAGTTCCTAACATAATTGAGTTATGTTGGAACATTATTAGATAAAATTTTGAAAAAAGCCATTCAAAATCACGGAAAAAAAATAAACAGCTAACAAGTATTACTGTAAGAGAATTAAAACTCAGGTTTAAATCCATCAAATGAAGAAAATGGAAGTTTTAAAACCCAAACCTTTGAAAGAGTGATGCCCAACACTTCTTCACAAATGGTTGCCAAGCTCTTGATTTGCTTTGTTAGCTTTCTTCCTAGTTGCTTGTGTTGTAGATAATTGTAAATGCTTGTAATGTCCAGAAAGGGTTCGACCTATTTACCATTAACCACCAAAATAAGATATGATATTATTGGGGAGGTATATATGCAGATATATATAGATATCACGTAAAGCATGGAAACGTGCAAGAAAATAAGACCTAGAGAAAAAGAAAAAATACAACAGATAGTGAAGAATTAGCTGTGCCAAAATCTCACCCCGCCCGCTACTTTCCCAATTTCATCTTCTGATCTATCCTCTTTCATGAGTCCCCTAAAGTGCTTACCTTACTCCGATGACTCCCCCTTTTAGAACAACACATTTACCGAAGACACGAATATGTACGTAAGAGTGTTTTTGCCCATATTTCGCCTTACCAACCCCAGGGAAACTCCAAATACATGCCTAGATCGTTTGTACATATGTGAGCAGTAACTTGGCCTAGTCTATCTCCCAACCTTCGCCTTCTTCAGTGGCCAAGTTGAAGCGTTGAACATTACTCCTTTTGTTCTCTTCTTTTTGTTATCGTAGGATGCTTACCTTATTGAAGGTCCAACCAATGGAGCTTGGGCTGGGCCATTGCTACTGACTTTGACCTCTTGTCTAGGAAGAAAAGAAAGAAGCAAGAACCGGTTGCCTATTAAGGTACTAAAAGCCTTGTAAAGACAGTCTTAAAGCCTAACGACAGTCGTTTCACCGCCTAAATAAGGATCTCATTGCAAATGCCATGAAAAGAAATGCTTCATCCATGCAAAAGTCCTGCAAGGCCAATCATGCCATGCTCAAATCAATTTTCTAAAACAAGAAAGTATAAAATATAAATGATGCACATAGTTATAAACTGAAATGTTATTGCTTGGAGAAAACTACAAGATTTCCCAATGGCATGCAAATTCTATACAAATAAGTAACTTAGTTTGTACTTGACAACTATGTTAGCAAAGGGCTTCAACTTCTGGGTATGAGGTTTAAAAGTCCATTTTGAAACGGGATCTCTTTGACACAAACATGAACATAGCTTAACTTTTCTTCATGTGGCAGCTGGAAACTCCTCTAGAGTTCCCTCTTAAAATGCAAAACCCTTACACAAAGCGACAAGAACCTCTAAAACAGGACATGGAGATAAAAAATAATAGCCATATTATGTTTCAGCCACTTAACTGATCATAGTTTTATTTCACCCAAAATCTGAAGTTCCGAACCTTGTTGGCATCTAACTTTACATAACGAAGAAAATGCTGAAAATGTTCAACCAGATGATGTGAGCATTTCCTCCTATTCATCTGTCATAGATTGACTAAATTAGAACAGATAATTCACTTTTTACTTTTCTTTTTTTGTAAGATCATGGTATAGGATAGAATCATTTCTTGAAGAACAATGCTAGTGACACTCCATAATTTACCTCATTTTATACTGCATGCTTAGGTGTCAAACGGCTATGGAGTGTAGTGGGTAGGCTCCAATTCTCTATGGTTTTTTGACAACTAAGCATGCTGTATAAATGAAGTAAACTATGGAGTGTCACTAGCATTGTTCTTTCTTAAAGCTTCAGGCAAACTGGGTGTCATGCAAAGTGATTATTGTTATCTCAACCAACCTATCATGCAAAGATTCTTCAGGCCATGGACTGCAAAATAACGAACATGTATCGTTTTTACTGAAAATATACACTGGTATACTCGAAACGAATAGTATATGAGGAAGTCTAGTTAATTGCAAAACATTACTAGTGATTTGAAGATGATGGAATATTCATCGCAAACCCGTATATATATCATTTATAAATAATAATCCAATGGACACAGTTATCGCCAAATATTCAAAACAAAACAAATTGAGCTAAAATTTAACAAACTATCCACATAAGGTTCGATTCACTGCCAACTTCAATGAAATTAGAAACATCGGATCCTGAATTGCGCAATTGTGATTGTGGAACTTTCCTTCACTTTGTTAATAATCAAAGAGACAAAAAGCTCACCCTATCGAAGCCAGGATCGCAGCCTTGAGAGCAGAAGGTGGAGGATAAGTATACTAGATCTTGCTTGAATCTAAATCCCAGTTTCAGTATATCCGGTGAGACAAACACGTCCTTCAACACTCCGTAGACTGAAGAAAGAGGAATCACTAACAGGTCGAGTAGAAAAACCAATGATTCGTCATGGCGGCTAGTCGAGTCATCACCGCCTAGTCGGCAAGCGATTTGAAGGACCGATACGGTGGGGAATGTAGGCTGGCGAACTTTAAGAGGCTTCCATTCGGCGTCGATTCCGATGACCGACGAACGGCTCAGAGCCTGAGTGAAGCAGGTGAACTCGGGCGAGTCGACGGACGAGACGGAATAAATGGTAAGCGGAATCTGGTCTTCGGCTTCCATTAGAATGAAGTGGAAACTATGCGTGCCCCTTTTTACTTGAAAAGGCAATGAAATGTTCTCGCGGATTTCTTTTACGTTTCCAATAAAGAAAACGACACTTCATAAATTATCTAATTTTATATTGCATATTTAGATAATAAGTAATTATATAATGTTTAAATAAATACAATATATTTAATTCTCTGGAATTGTTTGACACTTGAACATACATTATAAAATAAAATAATTCGTGGAATGTTAATAATATTTTTTTGTATTATTATTTTATTTAACATTTTGTATTTATGACAAAAACAAAAATATGGCCTCATTTAATTAGACTTTTGATTTATTTTTCATATTTTATAATCTTTATTTTCAATATATAATAAATTTGAAGGACAGTATGAGGTGCAACAACTAAATTATTCACTTATGGCACGGTGATTGCATGTTTAAGTTGCGAAATAATATTTGCGCTTTACGGAGTAAGATTGTACACTCATAAGTAATTTTAATGTACAGTAAATTTATTGACAGTAGTTCTTTTTTTGGACTAATTAAACAAAAAATATATACTTTTGCATAAAATAGCAAAAAAATTTCATGTATAAAAAAATTGATGTAGAAAAATAAGCAAATTTAATTCCTTTTTTTTTAAACAATACAAGCAAAACATATAATGCAATTTATTTTTTTATTATTAGACATTAGTTGGTGTCGATAAAATGAATCTATTTGACTTATTTGAGGCCTCATCTTTTAATTTATTAATTTAGCTCAAACCATGAAAATTATTGATAATAAAATTAAAAAAAACTTAATCGATTAAAAATAAGCCAAATAGACCCTAAGCCTCGTTATTATTTTGATTTGAAAGTTCGATTACTGGAATGTATTCGAAAAGTAATTAAAGATCCGCCAAATGTGAGGTATTAGTATTGGCGCCAAGATACCCAACTTCCCGCTAAACCAAATAACGGCGCCAAAATGGCCCCCCAAATCGTTTTTGCCTCAAAAACCTTATTTCTCACTCTATCCTATTTGCTATATGTAAAGAACTTTTGCCCCATTCCAATCGCATCCCCTCTGTCTCAAACCCAATCCCCCATCAATGGCTTCTCTCAGGCACAGAACCATGGCTCCAATGCCTTCTCTCTCTTCCAAATCTCCCTCCAAAAGAAGCTCAAAATCACGGCGGTATTGTTACACCGACGACACTTGCTGTGAGGAATGTGGATCCGGTGATTATCCGGCTGAGCTGCTTCTTTGCGACAAATGCGACGGTGGGTTTCATCTCTTTTGCCTCAGACCCATCCTTGCATCCGTCCCCAAAGGCTCTTGGTTCTGTCCTTCGTGTTCGGATCATCAGAAAAAACCCAAATGTAGGTATTTGCGGCTCGTTTTTATGATTCATGAATATCGATTAAGCTATTTGGTTTGTATGTGTCTTGCTCTTGGGTTTTTAGAATTACAATGGAATTAAAATCCAAGAGAGGATATTGATTTGCTTGTGAACTCGTTGGAAGTGGATTTGCATCAGTTCCTTTTCCATTTATTTGGATTTTCTTGTATCTCGTTACAAGGAATTTAAGAACGCCTACATTTATTTGTCTTTCTAGTGTTGTGAATGTACTCAGTGAGGGATTTCATCGGAAAATTGTCTTTTAGGGTTGTGAATCATGATTCATATAGTTTTGGTTATAATCGAAACAATAACCTGTTTTTCCCCTAATTCACAGGTTTCCCCCTTGTCCAAACAAAAATCGTTGATTTCTTTAGAATTCAAAGGACTTCAGAATCAACGCAGAAGCTTATTCAAGGTACATGGGTTTTCACTCTCGGTTTGGTTTCCTGTTCCTTTGATTGTTGTGTTTTGGAAGCAGTATCAATCTCTCCCTCACACTATTGATTTCGTCGATTTAGATTGCCGAAAGAGGAAAAAGAGAACCAGTTTGCAAACATGTAAAAAGAGAAGAAAGTTGCTGGCGTTCAACCCCATTGAGGATCCAATAAGGAGATTGGAACAAATGGCTTCATTGGCCACGGCATTGACAGCAACTGGTGCAGATTTTTCAAATGAGCTTACATATATGCCCCGCATGGCACCAAGATCAGCAAATTGTGCAGTTCTGGAGCACGGGGGAATGCAGGTATAATCCAATGCCGAAAACATTCTATTGCCCAAAATAAGAAAGTACCCAAATAGTATATCAGCCTTGATGAAGCTATCAACATGGATAAGAAAAAAAGATTTAAGGGTCCTTTGAACAAAACATGCTGCATTGCAAAGTTGCATAAGCTTTTGATTGAAAAGCACTTTTAAGTTAGGACTAGTATAGTTTGTTGTATCTAGTAGTTTATTACCAAATATCAGCTGAATTTATCATAATCATGCCTTGGTATGATCTGGCCCTTGTCGATGTTTCAGTAGGAAGCTATGAACGCGGGCAGTAAATTCATTTAGGAACCTTTGAACACAAAATGCTGCATTGCAAAGATGCAAAACTGATTGGAAAGTTCTTTAAGCCAGGACTGCTATAATTTGCTCTCTGTAGTGGGTTGTTATCAAATATCAGCTGAATTTTTCATATCAATAGTTTGCTCAAATCACGTCTTAGTATGCTTTGACACAGGATGTCATGCCCAGATTCAGTAGGAAATATGTTTATGTGCTAAATAGTTCTCAGGTCTGTGGATGTTTCAGTAGCAAGCTATGAATGCGGACAGTAAATTCATTTGAAGGATCCTCTGAACACAAAATGCTGCATTGCAAAGATGCATAACTGATTGCAAAGCCTTTTAAGCTAGGACTGCTATATTTTGTTGTATCTAGTGGTTTGTTATCAAATATCAGCTCAATGTATCATATCAATAGTTTGCTCAAATCACATCTTAGTATGCTTTGACAAAGGATGTCATGCCGAGATTCAGTAGGACATATGTTTACGTGTTAAATAGTTCTCAACCATGAGAGTGGCTTCATGCTATTTGACTGATAATGGGAAGAAAAACTGTATTCAGGTTTTGCCAAAAGAAGATATGGAAACCCTAGATTTGTGCAAGAACATGATGGAGAGAGGGGAGTGGCCACCACTCATGGTTGTTTTTGATCCCCGAGAAGGGTAAGTTCTTCCCATTTTCAAGTTTCATTTGGCTAGTAGTTTTGTCCATTTGTCAGCAAGGGTTTTTTAATTTCATATTACTTGGAGATTAACTTATTTGCGTGATATCAACAGATTCACGGTAGAGGCAGATAGATTCATCAAGGATTTAACTATCATAACTGAGTACGTTGGAGATGTGGATTACTTGACAAACCGTGAAGACGACGATGGCGATAGCATGATGACACTTCTTTCTGCTGCTGATCCATCAAAAAGCCTAGTCATTTGTCCAGACAAGCATAGTAACATAGCTCGCTTCATAAATGGCATCAATAATCACACGCCGTAAGTTCATCCTTCTCCCAAGAACCAACTATTCCACCATCCTTTACATCTATTTATGCCCAGTAACATCTTTTGTCAGATTTTTAAAAGTGCCATTTTGTTTGATGGTGCAGAGATGGGAAGAAGAAGCAGAATTTAAAATGTGTGAGATTTGATGTCAATGGTGAGTGCCGGGTTCTACTAATTGCTAACAGAGACATACGAAAGGGAGAGAGATTGTACTATGATTACAATGGGTATGAGCACGAATACCCAACTGAGCACTTTGTGTAGCAGCTCCTCCAACCCTCTGATTAAGTAATGATAATAAGCTAACTTTGAACACCCTTTTGCACCCTTAAGCTTATTCAAGCTTCTTCCCAATATACAAGAATTGACAATCCTTACTTGTTTGTACCATCTTAATGTATACCCTCATTTCTGGTACTGTAATCTGGGAACTACACTTCTGCAATTTCATTCTCTCAAGGAGAATTTTCTGCTTCCAGTTTCAGTATACTAGGGTTTCCAGTTCTGTGAGTGTCATTTTGGCCCATCTCCTATTGGTTTAAGGAATTTTTTTGTTGTATTTCATTTTTGAATTCTGTAAAAAAATTATTTGGTGCTAATGTTAGTGTCAATTCTTGTCGAGATAGCATTAATTTTTTTGAATTAATTGTTCTTCTAGATTAAAGTAACTTTGAAAGGAATAGATTATGATGAAAAGCCTCAAAAAGTTAATTGAAGGTTTTAGGGTTTTTGATGCGAATATGCTCTTGTAGCGGGACTTCCTCTTTGTTATTATTAGTTAAAGACCAAACTGTCCATAAGACTGATTTTTACGGGTGGAAAGAAGATTGGGACTGACTAGTTATCCCGTTCTTGCTTGTTGTTCTCTCTTATTGCCTGCTAGTTGGGGGTAGCTATTGGGAAGTAGGAGCAAGGGGGCCCAACCACCACTTACCTGGTATTTTAATGGACGTTGTGATGGATGATGATGGGTTTGGACAGCTCTGGGTGTGGCTCTTGTAGCAGCAAGTTTTTTATACTTTAATTGCAATTTTGAATGAGCGCATAAACCAGCACAAAAGAGCATGGTCCCACACTTTTCTGCACCAGAAAAATTCCTGTATTTATTTCACAGTAACAAGCTTCTTCTTATCCTGGAACAGAGGATGAAACCAAACATTCAACAATCTTAGGACACCTGAGTTTGGCCCTATTTGGGCTGTGGTTTTTATGTGTTTATTTATTGAAATTTTTTTCGTCTTTATTTGAAATTTTTTTGTAATTTTTTATTTTTCATCAATTTTTTTTGATTTATTGGTTCATCTCGACAAGAGCTTTCAGAAAAGTTCAGAAAAGACAAAAATAAATAAAAAAATAGAGTTTTTTGTACTTATTCGTCGTCTTTAGTGACTTTTTTTTAACTTTTAGACACAATTTTATACTTATTAGATTTCTTTCATCAAGACGGACCAATAAACTACAAAATATTGAGATTTAAACAACAAATACAAAAAAAAAATGAATAAAGACAAAATTTTTGAATAAATATAAACCACAGCCCAAATAGGGCCTTTATATCATTTTCTTTAAACAAGGGTAAATTTCAACTGATCACTTCTGAGGTTTCTGACAAATACACTGACATCTCCTCGGGTTTTTTAAGTTATAATGGGCCTCTCTTGCGATTGCTAATATGTCGTCGGTCGTCACACCCTTTTTTATGAATGGTCATTTATTTTTCGAGCGAAAAGTTGATAATGTCATACTGATGCTTACGTTTAATGTCTGAACTAATAATATTGTCGCACCTCTTTTCTATGTACAGTTGTTACTCTATATTTAAAATTAATTTTTTTGTTGGAACAAATAAATAATTTATAAAAATTGATGCAAAGTTAATAAAATAAAAAGTGTTTAAAGAAAAGAAAAATCTATAGTTTCAGAAAATTTTCCATAAAATTTCTCAGAATTCAAAATAAATGGACTAAATTTACTTGTATTTGTAAATTTTTAAATCTCAATGAATATTAACCCTTGATTTTAAATTCAGAAATTTTCGGAGAACCATTTCGGGGCATATATCACTCCTCTTACAGAAATCAAAAAGTGTTGAAGCAAATAAAGAAAGAAAAATTAAAGAATCAAGTGAGGCGTGTGTAAAAATCAGGAGAGGTGTGCAAAACCTGTGTGCGCGCGTTGTGTATAAGAGAGGGGAAGGGATTGGACGAGAGGTAGTTGAAGCATTAACCACAGGAGTCAACATAGCATTATCACCTCCCGTAAAAAAAGAGCAATACTAGGGTCACATATGTGATATGTATTTGGACTCATCCAGATATAAATGTGTTCTGAGCCGTTAGATATATGTAAAATTCTTAATAGATTGAGAACTCTACGTGCATCAAACGGCTAAAGACACATTTGTGTCTAGATATATCCGAACACATCT
Organism: Arctostaphylos glauca; assembly: GCA_019985065.2. Taxonomy (NCBI): domain Eukaryota; kingdom Viridiplantae; phylum Streptophyta; class Magnoliopsida; order Ericales; family Ericaceae; genus Arctostaphylos; species Arctostaphylos glauca. The sequence goes on from JAHSPW020000002.1 coordinate 6,475,729, forward strand.
ATATCCTTAAATTTTTTCTTAAAAAAAAGTAACGACCGCCCATAGGAGGAGATTCTGACAAAATTGTCCACAAAAACAAAAAGGGACAATGTGAATTGAGAAACCTAAAACTTCATGGGAGATGAGTGAATTTATTTTGGGTACATTTGGATGGGGTATAAAGAAATGAGATAATTTTTGAAAGAATATCAGGATTGACGTGACATATTTAGCATGGTTTGGGAGGACAAAAATGTAGATATTTTTCACCCCTTAAAAAATATTCTCCGTGAGGCTCCCCTAAAAAATATTCCCCCTAAGGCTCCGTTTAGTTGTCAGAAAAATTGTGTAAAAAAATTATTCTCGAAAAAAGTAAAGTGAAATGAAGTAAAAAAAAATGACATTCATTTGACAAAGAAATCTTGTAAGAAAATAAAAATTCACTTGTTTATTTGCTAGGAAAAGAAAAACAACGAAAACTATTTTTTTTTTATGAACTCGACGATTAGTTGTGAACAAAATTATTTTTGAGAGCATATATTTTCAAAATTTGTCTTTTCAACTATTATGAAACTCCTTAATAAAAATCAAAATGTCGTCATGATTTTAAATCAAGAAAAAAATATATTTTTATTCCACCAAGTTAAACAAATAACAAAATAAACATATATTTTCATTTTACTAACAAAGTAATTAGATAAATAGCATGTATTTGATGTATTAGATATCTATATCACGTATAAATATAATATAATATAATATGTTGTATACATAATATTAAATACGTTTGACTAATATATGCTCAATTTTTAGTGACTTTCACTTTTAAGCCGTTGTATAAAATATAATATATGAGTATAATAATAATAATTAAATATGTATAATATATGTACCAGTGTAGCTCTGGTATATATTCTATCGTATAAAAAGAATCGTCATGTATCCTAAACATGGTATACCGGAAAATGCATATATAGTTATTGTATCGTTTGGTGTACTATTGTACTTAACTAAATTAATTATGTTTTATTTTTATTCTTTTTTTGTATTTGTATTTTTTAATAAAATATTTTGTAAAATATTAATTCATCTCGACTAAAAAATATAAAATTATGTCTAAAAGTTAAAAAAAATTCACTAAGTATGAAAAATAAGGTAAAATAGACTATTTTTTATTTTTCTTATTTTTTAATTTATTTAGACATAATATTGTATTTTTCTAAAATCTCTTGTCAAGACAGATTAATAACCTCCAAAAAAATTGCTGCAAAATTAAAAAAATTAAATAAGAATGAAAAAATAATAAGAACAGTCCAAATAAAAATCTCAAGATTTTTCCACGACGTATAATCTTGTGAATTTGGCAAGACGTGATTTGGAGAAAAGTAAATCTCAGTGAAAAAATTTCAATCTTTAGACCCATTACTTTCTTGATAATTAAACACCAAAAGAGTTACAGGAAAACTAGTTTTTTCATCCTTTCCTGACAACTGAATGGGACCTAAGAGGGCTAGAGGGGAATTATTTTTGGATACCCTCTCCCCGGCCCAAAAGTTATCCTCGGGTATTAACCAAGAATAATACCTCATCTTCCTTATTATAACTACAAAAACAACCTTATCTCCCATTTTATCCTCCATCTAAATCAAATACTATTTTATCTCATTTTTTAATACCTCGTTCAAACTTTTTACTTTTTTATCATTTCTCTATAAACATCACATCAATATGGGTTAACCTTCTAAAAACAATATCCCTTCTTATTTTATCTCCCCTCGATAACTTATCCCATGAAAATAATCTTTCATCCAATCGGCCCATTTTTATTACTGGTACCTAACGCCGTCGACTTGACATTTTTGCAAATACCGCCCCTTACTCAATAGGGCAAACAGGATAATGAGGACAACTGCCTACCGCTAAAAGTCAGACTACGAGACTTCTTAGCCCGCAATTGACTATTTATTGAAAAACCAAACAGGAAATGAAAGTCGAACTACAATAACTGTAACTATTCTCTCCATGCTCTGACTTTGATCGACTTGCCCGCACAACGCCTTTTTTGAGAGAAGAGGTCAAGGGGCTACGAGACTCTCTAAAGTTGTCAACATGGAAGATTTATTTATAGGTTAGAAATTAGGTTACAAAATTAGAAAAGAAGTACCCCTTTGATTTTTTTAGATAGTTCTTTCTTTCAGGGGCTGATGGGATGAAAGATTATTTTGAAAAAGATAAACTATTGAGGGAATAAGATAAGATGGGTATTATTTTTGGAGGATTGACCCATATTAATGTGATATTTAGAGAGGAGAGATAAAAAAGTAGATAGTTTATATGTGTTATTAAAAAGGGAATAAAATAGTACTTAGTTTGGATGAAAGATAAAATGAGAGAGAAAGTTATTTTGTAGTTGTAATAAAAAAGAAGGAGTATTATTCTTAGTTAATACCCGGAGATAACTTTTGGACTGAGGGAGGGTGCCCAAAAATCATGGGTAGGGTGAAAAGTTATCTCCTACATTTTTGCACTCACAAACCATGCTAAATATATCATGTCAACTCTTATACCCCTCCAAAAGTTTCTTTATATCCCATCCACACAGGTCATTAACCCTTGTTTATGGTTTTCAATATGGGTAATGCTACGAACGCGCGCATATGCTCTAGACACATTCGGACATGTGTCTGGAACCATTAAATACATTTGAAATTTAATTTGTAAATCTTATATGCATCCAATAATTCTAGACACACGTATTCAAAAAATCTATATTTCTAGACTTTTGCTTTCGGTATTAACCACACAAACAACAAGATACAAGAAAGTCCTCACAAAAGAGCAGACTCAAAAAGTGCTTCTCTTTTGGTTTTTCTACCCCCCAATAAAATACCATCCTATAAAACAGGGACATATACTACTCTAAGGCAACAAATATCTGTTTCTCTGTTTTCGTAACAAATACAGACAAATATATTTTTAACAACGTTAATATCTGGGGTTTAGTTTTTTGGTGGTTGGGGGTTTGAGCTGCCATTCCATGAACAACTACAATTCCATAGCTTCTGTTTCTTCTATAAACTAAATGTCAATTATTACTTCTTCAACTACATCCATAGCTTATAGGATTCCACCTCATTTTCACCTCTTTATAAATATTCCTTCCCATAATACCCCTCTTCTCTACTAGTATTCACAAACACCCTGCTTGGTCTTGTTCTCATTTTCTATGTCCTTAGGCTGTGGTTGTGTGCTTGGATTCGAGGATGGATTGATTCATTTGTGGGGTTAACATGGGGAAAAAGAAGAAATACGAGAGGTGATATTCAATTGACAGTACAAAAAAAATCATAAATATTTTTAACCAACATATATATGGATCTCTCTGCAAGAGTAATAACTCATTAGTACTCTCCGATCAATACCAATCAAAAAGCACTACAATGCCCAAGTTGAATTTCAAATAGTTAGTCTTAACTTAAGAACTGCATCAAGCTCGTGCTAACTCCTACCTCATTGGCATCGTCGATCCAATGAACACTTCTCCTGACGTTAGTCCAAATCTCTCCAAAACCTTCAAGAAGCTACCACTCACTTGGGCCAGAGACCACAACGCAGCCTGTGTCTTGGTCATAGATCATGACAAAAAGGCTCCGCATCTAACCCTCTCTCACTATTGAAGTAATTATTCGGTTCGATTCAGTTCGATTCAATTCATTCGCTCTATGAGATGCTTCTTGTCCTTTTGTTACCGGGTAATTGAAAATGGGTCCTACTACAATTACGCAAGTAGCAGAAAATTATGACAAGAATCCGATGATATATATCTCCCTGTAACCTACGCACGTACATCTGCTTTGCCACAATTGGTAACAGTCTTTTCTAAGGCAATGGGTGTTATGGTAATTCCGGCTCATCATGGCACCCACATCCGCCTATTTATTAGTCTCCCTCGTTCTCGGGGCCATTGCACATGGATGCCATCTTCCTGTTTGGAGAGAGAGAGAGCATGCAAAGTAAATTGGATCCCTTCCTTGTAATGTTTCTTGCTCAAATGAGTATTCCAACGCCGGCAGTGGCTTTTGTCGATCGCATGCATCTGAAACCTATGTCTGAAATTTCAAATCATTGGAAAGTTTAAGGCAAATATTGTGAAATCATTGGGAAAAAATCCCACTGATTTCAACATATGCTTGCCACTTCCTACTGTTCACGAAATGAAATTCCCCATGCATATATATATATATATATACACACACAGATATATGTATGCAGATATATGCGCGCATGTGCTGTTTCTGAGATGCTCATTTGAGCAAGCAATGTTAAAAGTACAGGAGGAAATTGAAGTGTATGGTAGTTACAGATATGGGTTTTGCTGTTCTTTCTCTCGCATCCCAAATTCAGATAAGTTCTTCCACTTCTATTCTTACTGTTTTAATCTTGTTTTGAGTTCTTATTGTTCTTAGTATCAAGAACTAGCTTCTATTAGGTCCTAAATTAACCTGATATTGAGTTATCAGAAAAACAAAAATTTCATCATATTTTGTTTGAATAATTCATTAATTCAGCCTTTGTTTGAGATCAAAATTCAGTAAATTCAATTAATTTATATTCGATCATAAGGCTAAGAAGTAATAAGGCACAACAAGCACAACAATCTCTGCGCATGAATGGATCGTCTTCCAATCTCGGCACCCAATGTGATACTAAAATTGTGTCTTTGATTTGCTGTAAATCTGTAACATAAGATCCTGTACAGCTAGTTACTTTCTTTACTTAGATTAGCAATCCTAAAAAACGGCTTTGATAGAGCTCATACCATTCTAGACCCTAAATTATAAGATCTCAGAACTGTATATATTTGTGTGTACTCAATACAGAAAAGGTGTGCTAGTTTTCAACCAACTCTCAAGCCCTTTTAAGAACACGCGATCTTAATTAAACTGGTTAAGAGAGATGTTCTCTTTTTTTTCCCTTTCTACTCTCTTCCTTTCTTTCACCTTTTTCCAATCGCCGCCACTAAGTTTTAAAATATTCTTTATCATCTATTCGCTTGTTCTCTATCTCCGTATAAAACCAAGTCGTATTTTTCTTGAAATATTATAACTCTACATAGCCCTAACTCGATTCTCCCTTTCCTAAGTTATAGGAATCTCACTTTTTTTTTTTCGAGTTGATGAACTATATCATATACATATATGAGGGAAAGAAATTTTTTATTTGGGTTAACTAAATTATTAAATTATTTGTAAGTTAAAACCCCTTAGTTTTTTAACATTTGGACTAAATTATAGATTCTTATTACTATCCATGGTAGTTTATATTTATTTTCTCATTCTTGAGATTAAAAAGGGTATATGAAATTACAAAAATGCTCTCAACAAATACATTGACTTTCAACAACAAATAAACATCCGGAGTCAAACAAAGGGCATTTTAGAATTTAAATATCCGGAGTCAAACAAACATCTTCATTTAATACGGTCAAAATACAACATAAATAATTTAGCTCAAATGGATTCAAGTAGATTAAATTATACTTCTAACTATATAATCTAATAATTCAATAATCTAGTTAGGCTAAATGGAGCCAAAATCTATCGTAAGGTTCCGAATTTGACCAATAAAGTCTGCTCTATTTATAATGATAAAGAAAAGTACTTATGAATTGATCTCCTTTTTTTTGTTTGTTTAGATGCCGGAAGGGCGAGATGAGCCTACTGTAAGTGTACTCATTTTTATTCTACGCACGTCTCCAAGCTATATATCCTCAACTATTTCTGGTCATTGAATGAAAGAAACTTTGAGAAATAAGTAATGACTATGAAAACATTAGTTTTATTATAATTACAAATTTTGGTCCACCATAATTCCTGACTTATATCCAATGCTAGCTAGCTAATTGCATATACTTCACTGGGTAGTTTGTTCGTGTGGTGGGATAGCTGGAGGGCTATGGCTCGAGCGAACAAAACATACCTTGCTTTGTGGAGAGCGATCCTTTCTGTGTTGATTTGGTCCATTTGGAAGCTCCAGAATAGTATTCTCTTCAGTGGGGAAACTCTAGTTTGGCCAAGATTCTTAGAAGAATTCAAGGTGCGGTGGCTCCATTGGGTTCTGGACCACCAGAAGATCAGGCCAATTGCTATTGCTGACGTCTTGTATAATCCGACCGGTATGTTATCTGGTAGATGGATCAAGTAGGAAGGTAGGTGTGCGTTTTAATTATGAGAGGTCGGGAGTTGGCTTATTATGGTATTAAAGAGTTAAGCTGGTGGGTGGAGTGGTTAGGTTTGAGGGGTAGTTAGATTTATGTTATGTATTTAAAGCTGGTATCTCACTAATATTGTGTGGTTTTAAACTCATATGTAATTTTCTCTATATCAATAAATTCGATTCTCTTCGCGTTTCACAAAAAAAAATAACCAAAAAAGTTTAAGTGTATCTTCGTGGTGACTAACGCCAGATTTGATCATGATGGCACAAAGCTTATCTTTTGAATTCAGGGTTCGAGGTCTATTAATGATCAAAGTCTAAGAAATCCCAAAAAAAAAAAAACGAGTTTTTTAATAAATCACTCTCCGATCAAAACATGCTGGGCCGAAAGACGAACAAGGAATGCCCTCCAAGGGAGCAATGCTACCGGAAGAAGACGAAATAAGACTCGAGTTTCTGGAAACGTTTCAAGATGGAGTTTTAGGAGAAGAGGAAAACTCAAAAAAAGAGAAAGAAAAGACGAAAGATTGAATGGATTATTCAGAACCGTCTTCAGTTACCATGTATATATGAATGACATCCGGGATGGATTGTGGTGCTCCCATTCCTTTCAGCTAATTATGTATGAAAACGATGATAATTGTAGATTCTGAATTAGAAGTTGTACGCAAAACGCACAAGAATTTTCACTACATTTATGTAGAAACTAAGTGAGAAGTAAATAAATGTATGTTAATGCTATTGTAGATTATTTTAAATTCTGTAAAGAGATTGACCAAAATTATTATCTAGAAACTAGGAGCCATTTTTTTCTCGTCGTTTTTGTTGTAAACTACCAAGGAATGAAGATTAATTGCTAACTTTCATAATTTTCACAACTATATATTCGTGTTTCCAAAGTCGTATAATAGAGTTTTATCCAATATTCTGAATACCGGATCGGTTTGGGTACCGGTTTTCCTACTGGTACCGGTCATGTACCGAGTACCATATCGGATTTATCGCAACTATCAATATATATATAAAATATAGAGAGAAAGTCCAAAAAAATTAATTTTTTCCGTAATTCTTAAAAAAAAAAAAAAAACAAATTCGGTACCGGCCGATATGGCCGGTATTAGCCGGTACCCGGCCGGTATTGAAGACGGTATGGTACTAGGAGTACTTGGTACCGTTTTTATGTCAAAACGGTACGTACCGGCCGATACGGTACGGTATTGACAACTTTGGTTTTATCCTGACTTTTACTTTTTTGTTAAAAAAGAATAAAGAATTGGTCTAACTCTCTTATTGTCTTTAAATGAAATTTTTTGAAACATATTTTTCATGATCCAAATCGATCATTTTTTAATTCACACTTTTTATAACATTTACGTATACAATTACATTGTTTAGATACAGATAAATACCTATTTAAATTATATTGAAGTGAAGTAAAATATTTGGGTAAATTATAATGACCTCCCCCAAGGTTTCTGAAAAATACAATGCCCCTCTGAGTTTCTGAAATTACTCTAATATCTCTTACTTCTTAAACTATTATGCAGCTACATCTCCTATTGTTAAAATCATTTAAATATCGTTAATTAAGCTATTAAAATTTTTAAGTTTGAGATTTATTTTTTACAAAAGAAACTGCAATATAATTCCTATCACATCCAAATTATAGCATATGTTGAATTGATGAGATTTTTCTAAAGTTAAAATTCAAACAAATTTCAAAACTTTGTCCAAATTTCAACTTTAAAAAATTCAGCATATGTTATTTCGGACATGAGAAAAATTATGTTATAGTTTGTTTTATCAAAAAATATCAAAATTGAAATTTTAATAGTTTAACTAACAATGTTGGACTGATTTTAATAATAGAGGAGGTAACTGTAATAATAGTTTAAAAAATTAAGAGAAGTTAGAATAATTTTAAAAACTTTAGGAAGGACATTGTATTTATCCAAAATTTCAAAGGAGATCAGTGTAATTCACTCTAAATATTTTTATTTGAAATTGGGGAGGGAGTCCCAGGGTCCTGGCCGCAGGGATATTATGTTGGTGGAAGAGGGGATTGTACACACATCTCATGCATTTTATTAAGAGTAATGCTAGGAACAAATATGTTTAAGATACATGCGGATACAAATGTGTCTAGAATTGTTAGATGCATATAGACCTATGCACATTTAACGATTCTAAACATATTTGTGTCTGGAACATATCTGTTCTTAGACTTTTTGTTCTATTAATTTGTTCAGAAATTCATTTACAAATCTCTGAAAACCCACATTGGTTTTTCCCACAAATCCCTCCTTGAGTTCTTCTATCTCTCTCTCAATCTTCATGATACACATAATACGAACACAGCAAGATTATAAACACTGCTTTGTCTGAAATTGTCAAATACATATAAAGCGTCCACATTATTTAGAAAGACTCCACGTTTATTCGACATCAAGATATAACTATGTTTGAATATATATATATGATTAGTCCCCTTCTAATGAGGGATCCTCATTTTGATAAAATAAAGACTTTTCATTTCTTAATTAAATTTTGATGATCTGAATCATTCAATGTGTTTAAAACATAATTTTAAGGATACAAAATCAGCTTAAAATATTACCGAAAATGACTTGACCTAATCATTTTTTCATAAAAGTGTTCATGTTATCATTTATTAAAAACTGCTTAGATTAAGCCCTAGCTTCTTGCTTTTTTTTTTAGCCGATTTTTCGCACGTATCCTCAAAAAACATATTTTAAACATAAATAAATAATCTTTATTTTAACAAAACGAAGAATTCCTCGTTAAAAAGGGACTATGTATATGATATTTGTGTTCATAGACATTCTCAAACAAATATACAAGCAAATATGTCAGACATAAAATTAAACTCTCAACTAAAACTAGGGACTTAATAATAGTACAACCAAAAATAAAATGGGTGAAATGGATCATGTCCCACTTCACTGACTCCGATCATACCACAATCATTCAGCTTATCTGCCTAATAATGCCCTCTTTCTGTGCCTCGGTGGACAAACTGCTTATTGCCTTTTTTCCTCTAATCCATATGGCAAACCAACCACCGGCTGCACCCTCCTTTCTTGGAGCCTCTTCCAATTCACTCTTGGTTTTGGTCAGAAATACTATGTCAGGAAAATTATCCTAAAATAAATGAATTAAAGTGAAGTCTGGGTATTTACTTGATTAAAAAAATTTACCGGCAAATTAAAATTTAGATTAACGGAAGTGTAAATCTTTCCTGCGACGCTAAATTCTATATCTTGCGTAAGATATATTAATTTAGTAGTGGAACTACATGGAGATCAGGGAAGCTCAGATTTTAAAAAAAATTAGGACCTAAGTATAAATTTTAAAAATTATAAGAAAATTACATTTCGGCCCCCTCCCCTCCCTTTCTAAGAAAAAATAAAAAAATATCTCGACTCTACCAAATGTGGAATTCTAGTTTCGCTCTTGGATATGCTTTAAGGAAAATGAATCCTAGTAAGAGAGTTATTTTTTTGAGTCTCACTATTTTCTTAATAACTGAACACTCTAAATTTTATGAGAAAGTTAATTTTTTTCATTTTGTTTTGTCATCTGAACGAGGTGGTGCGTCAAACAATGGTGACTGAAAATTATTTCAATAATATATTGGCTTTGTCATGGTGAATATGTTTTTTTCTTATTTAAAAAAAGATGAGAAAAAGAAACAGTTTAAGTCAAAGTTATCAATCTCATACCGGTGGGCGTACCAATTTTGCTATTGGTACAGTACGTACCGGTATCGATGTGTACTGGCGTACTGTTTCGTATTTATCGCTAAAATTAATATATATATTTCAAATAATATTTTTTAACAAAAAATCATATTGAATATATAAAATAAAGTATCACAATTTAAAAATAAATTACTAAACATAAAAAAATAGTTTTAGTCTCAATTTATGTCTAATTATTAAAAATAATATTAATTTAATTTTTTAATTTTTTTAAATACGGACCGGTACGGTACGGTACTGGACGGTATTAACCAGAATAGCCCGGAACAAGCCGAAACAATGGCCAAAACGGAATTCTAGTGGTCCGGTACCATTACGAGGACGATTCAAAACGTATTAGCCAATACGATATGGGAATAATAATTTTGGTTTAAGTATTCCACCCCGAAGGACAAATTAGTTAATCAGTTGGGCTCCTGTCATTTCAAATTTGTCGTTCCAACCACCATTCAATCCCCAAAAAAGAACAAAAATTATGCAAATTTTTTGGTAATTATTAAAAATACCCCCTGATTCTGGTAAAATCACACTAATAAATAACTTTATAATTTTTGAAATCACATTGTATCAATGTTATAAATATCGTACTGTACCAACCAGTACGTACTTTTTTGGCATAAAAACGGTATCAAGTACCTCTCGTACCATTCTCAATATTGGCCCGTACCGGATTTTAAATTTTTTTGGGTTTTCTCTCTATAATTTTTATATATATTGATAATTGCGATAAATCTGATACGGTACTCGATACATGACCGGTACTGATACGTACCATACCAATATGAAAATCGGTACCCAAACTGATCCGGTATTCAAAACATTGCACTATATACTCTTGTGTTTTTTTTTCTATATAACATTTAAGTACACTTATCATAATATACATATTTATCCTTTTACTTATAAATTATGTAGAAATGCTTTTACTGCCTTCATCTGTTGACAAACTAGTCTCCTTTTTACATAGTTGATGTCTTATTTTTATAAAAATAAAATACAAATTCATTCATTAAAGACCCACTGGCCTTAAAGTTTTTTAGATAAAATTTTCTTTCCTATGCTTTACTTTAAATTTTATAGGATCATTAATTCATCTCGGAAAGAGAAACATAAAAATTTTTAAAAATTAATTTTTTTTCAGAAACTTCACTAGTCTTGAAAAAAAAATTAATTTTTTTAACCTTTTCAAAACTTATTAAAAATTGCACATTTTTAATTCCTCACGTCAAAGACTACAGACTAATAAAATAGAATGGTCAAAAATTATAAAGAACAAAAGTAAAGTGAAAGTGATTTCGACTAAAAACAGAATTTTGTTCTATATGCTTTTGGTGATATGTTTAAATGAGAATTTTTTGGTCATTGTTTTCATTAATTAACATGCATCTAAACACTTTCTCTCTCTATTAAAGTGCTTTTAGTTACAATTTTTTTTTCCTTTCATGAACTGACTTAAGTATCGAAGTGTTTTCCGATTGATATTAGCTGAACGGCAATAACCATGGTATTGCTTTTGCAATTCAAAAGATATCTCAAAAGAACCTTTCGAATCAAGTAGTCAATAAACCAGGTGAGACGATAAACCAGGTGAAAGACTCCACACATTCATTTTGCAAACATATCAAAATAGGTGTTTTACTACAAGTTCGAAAATTAAACGGAAAATACATCTGAAAATTTACAGTGCAAAGCTAGAACTAAATTTAGGTAAATCAGGTGTAATTTGGTCTTTCTCGGTAGTGTCGTCTTCGATTATCTGAAAGTCAGGTATGTCAATGTTGTCCTCAGTACCTGACATCGAGCGACCTCAGCTCACTTGAGCGAGTTACAAATATTAAAAGCCCAAATTTTTATTATTAAAAATTGAGAAATAAATGGCATAAATGATTAAAAATGATTAAAACTTTTATTGAAAAATATAGGTTATTACATTTATTTAAAAGCCCAAAGTATTACTATTACTCCCTTTATTTTGTTTCACATTACCTCCTTTTACATACAATTAATGCTAGGATGAGTTAGGTAGAGTATAATTGGTAGTAAAATTTATATGGGACCAAACTAGTTTTTTTATTTGAGAAATTTGTAAATCAAAACTTGATCGATTATAATGCTTTTGGGCCAATTTCTGTTCGATTTGGGCTATTCAGCCACATTTCGAGTCAAGCCCATAAAAAATAAAAAATTATCAAAATTCATAAAATAAACCCAGTTAAAACACAATTTTGAATCATTTTAAAATCCATCAATAATCCGTGCTAAGCTCATCAATTTAAACAAAATCAATCAATTTGAATTTAACCATAACTTCGGGTTAGGGGTGACAATGGGGAGGATCGGGGGTGAATTTGATCACCATCCCCGTCCCCGATCTCTGAATCCCTAATCCCCTCCATCCCTGCCTCATTTTCTGAATAGAGAATGAACCCATGCCTCTATCCCCACCCCAAACGAGGATCCGGAATCCCTGCCCCACCCCTTTTTTTTTAATAGAAACAAAATTAATTCACCCCATATAAAAGGTAATCACAAGTCTACAATAACAAATTAATTCATCTCATACAATTGGATTTGATCTTGTACCATTTATATTCTTTTCGATCTTATTTTTTCTTACTTCTTAATTAGACTTGATAAAGAGACATATTCATCTTAATATACAACTATAGTACAACGGAAATACAATTAAAGTGTTGTCTATAAAATAAATCCTAATTGTAACAACTTCTCACGATTCCACTAATAAAGGAATTAAAAAATGGACAACCCTAATATAAAATTATAAATACTTGTATCTATAAAGGAGTTAAAAACTAAAATAAAATCTATTTAATAATTATTTTAGAACGGATTGAGAAACTGAACGGAGGTATTCGGACCCACCTCCAACCCGTTCTTCACTTTGTTTTCAAATCTAAATCCAACTCGATCCTCGAAAAAATTTCCAAACCTCCAATCCAAACGGAACAGATCAAATCAAATTGGACAAAATTGTCATCCTTACTTTGGGTCAAGCAAAAAAAAAAAATATATATGTTAATCCGGGCAACCGGTTTTTAATACCCAAAAATAAAAAATCAAACTGGATCTCTGATTTTCTAAAGACTTGAAATTAAAATTGGATTGGGCCGAATTTTGAGCTACTTAAACAAGTGTCTGATCCGATTTTTTTAATCCAGTTTAATTTGTCCATTTTTAATTTCAACCTTACATTTGAGTGCCAACATTTTAAATGTCATCTTGGCTGAACAAACATCAAACTTTAAACCTCACACAAATATAAAAAGATGCGAAAATATCGTACTTTAAATATGATTATTTTTTCTGTCTTAGATAGTAGACGCATTTAAAATTCCATCTGCGGAACCATATGTCGAGTCCAATTTAATTCACCCTAGGTGAACCAAATTTGTTCACACTATGTCTTTTGAATTATTTTGAGATTTTATTTATATGATCAAAATCGTCTATTTTATTCTAATTAGTTTCTTTAGTTATCACAAAAAAATTCAGTTCAATCGGATATTGATAACTATTTTATCTAAAAATATAATTTTTAAACTTTAAAAATTAAAAATTTTGAAATAAAAATTTAAATTTTTAGATCAAGCACTTACCGATATTCAATTGAGTTAATTTTTTTTATGACAACTAAAGAAGTAAATCAAAACAAAATAGACGATTTCAATCCTCGAAATGAAATCTCGAAGTGTTCTCAAACGGCAAAAGGTGAACAAAATTAAACTTTCAAATGTCATGTGAGAAAAAGGCCAGAATAAGTCTACAAGTTGTATATTAAATAATACGTCATGCATACGAAACATGTCATTTTAAATATAAAATGTAAAAACAAATCTCATAAATTTTAATACATGTTTAAATTAATAGATGTCGCATAAACATAATATATAATTTAATATATAATGTAATGTATTCGTAGCATTACTTAAAAGGAAAACACACACGCTCGAGTCATTAATTATCATTCAAACGAAAAGAAATCATATTTAAATTAATGAAGCCGCATTCAAATACGTGTGAAAATATAAAAGTCAATGGTGTCAATTATTATTCATTATCTTGGATTGCATTGGTCCAAATATAGTAAAAAATGGTCACTTTCATTATACTTTTTTTTATATTTGTTATTTTTATTCTATTTTTGCACCTTTCGTTACTGTTGTATTAAAATTATGTAAATTATTAGTTCGTTTTTATAATAAGACTTTAAAAATTATATATTTTTTTAAAGAATCATTAAAGTCAAAAAATTATTCAAAATATACTATTTTATTTTATTATTTTTTCTCTAAATTTTATTTAAAAATTGTTTATGTACTTTTACTTTTTTAAAAAAATTTCGTCGAAATAAATTAATAATAATATATAAAAAATTGATGCAAAGCTATATTTTTTTTAATACTTGCAAAAAAATTAATGGAAAAGACAAGTAAAGTAAAACCGAAGCTTGCTCGTCTTCTTCAATTCAGAGCATCCCTCCTCCGTTTATTAGGGCTTCGTCATCATCAGTATAGGAATGGCCAACAGCTCAATGCGCAGTGATATACATGTAATATAGTAAGACCTTGGTCTACTTTTCTAGGGTTTCACTTCGTACTTTTTCTGCGGGGTTTTTAGGGCTTTTTTTCCTCAATCACCATGGATGATTCGACACAACCCTTTCAATTCGTACAATCAGTTTTCATAGGCCTCATTTTTTCATACCTCCTCGCAAAGCTCATATCTGTGGTAGTCTCTTTCCGTGAGGAAAAGCTTAGTATCGCTCGCACCGATTCGTTTGAAGACGAATCCGAGCCCTCCTCATCCAGCGATCCGAAACCGATTTCTGACGATTTGGATGATCCAATTGAAGAGAATTCTAGTGTTAGTGTTCAGGAACCGATCGAAAAGGGGACGGTGAGTGGTGATGATGCTGATAGTGATGATGATTGGGAAGGGGTTGAGAGTACTGAGTTAGACGAGGCATTTAGTGCTGCTACAGCATTTGTGGCTGCTGCTGCGGCTGATCGGTTGTCGCAAAAAGTATCTAGCGATTTGCAATTGCAGCTTTATGGGCTCTATAAAATTGCTACAGAGGGACCCTGCACCGTACCTCAGCCGTCGGCCTTCAAAATGACTGCTCGTGCCAAGTGGTATTGCTATTTGTTTACTGGTTTTCAGTTTCCATGTTTTTGTTCAATCGTTGCAGTAGCTTTTGTGCACTGTACATGCACTAATGCTAGTTTTTGATAGTAGAAGGTACTTTAGAGCCGGATTTTATGGTTAGTTACTATCGTAAGTTGCTGCTGTTGTTCATTCAGTCGACTTTAGAAAACTAAGTTTTCAATCACAGTGGGAAAAAGCCTCAAATTAGTTCTTCAGTTTGGGCTTATTGAGCAAGACTCGCTTTATCTGAGATTCTTAGTTGGCTATCTGAATTGATCAGTTATGTTCAAATTCAAGCAAAATTCATCCGTGTTATTGAAGCTATTTAGGCAGAGGTAATAGTGGAGTCAATCATTTGACAGCAATCTGTGAAAGGTTGCTGGAAAATCCTATGAGGAAAAAAAGAGAGGAATGCAACCGCAATCTGGTTGCGGAGGTTATTGCATACATTAATCAATAGCACAATCTGAGACATTATACGTGGAAAGTCCTTACTCGGGGTATAAACTATGAGTGCAACACTCCGCCAGTAGTAAAATCAAGTCTCCCAACAAAGGTCCTACATAGTCAAAGACACTGGCAATTCCGTAGTTCCTATATTCAAAACACCTTTGCAGAGCTTGTCTTGTACTCTTTATATTTCCACTAGCTACAATAATTGACACAAAACACAATCACTGCACAAGCCAGAAATATTTGTGCATTCTAAGTTATGAGGTGGAGCTAAAATCAAGGAACCAATCCTCACTGTTCCCATAGTATAAAATGTGTGTCTCAGTTGTCAGGAAACTTTCTGGAATGATATACTTTACCAGGAGATTTTTTGTTTTTGGAGCATTTGGATTTGAGACTGAAGTTCTGTGAAAAAAGAAAGTATGGGTATGTGAATACAGTTCAAAAGAAACTCGTATCTTTTTCTGCTTCCTAATGAAAGTCACTTGGTCGTCTATTCCCTTATTCGTTGTGGGGTAAAGACTTGATGACTTTGAGTTGACGCTACCCAACTGACTAGTGTAAAGATTTCTTTTGCATGTTTTCTAGGCAAGCATGGCAAAAATTGGGTGCTATGCCCCCCGAAGAAGCAATGCAGGATTATATTTCTATTATTACGGAGTTATATCCTACTTGGGCTACTGGATCAACTTCTGTAAGTTCATGGTCATTGTATTTTGTGGCAACTTGCTTACATTGTTCTTCTGTATATCTTCTTAACATTCCTTTTTCTCTTTGAACTGTCTTCAACAAATGGTTAAAAGAAGATAAAGGATGGAGATAGTAGTGGCGCACCGAGTGGAGATAATAAAGGACCGATGGGACCTGTTTTCAGCACATTTATTCATGAGGAAGAATCTGGAAATGAGTTGTAAGGTTTCTATAATCTTTACGTCTACGAGTTGGCTACAGTTTCTTTTTCGCTTTATTAATTTTATGTGCTTGTGTTTTTGCAGTTATGTCAATAGGCATGTTAGTGTGTTTACTATTTACGTAAACTTAAACATTTTGGCTTAGCATAGGCTACAGTTGCTTTGGCAATTATTGAATCTTTTATCATGTTTGCTTGTGCATAAGAAACTGTCTCTTTAATATTCAACATCAGTGGTGACTGGTGCGTCATTGGCCAATACTTCCTGTAAGCATTGCCATTGCATTTGCTAGACTAGAGTTTATGATCTAGTGGTACTTTGTTCAATACATTTTCATAAGCAGTCTGAGAGAGTGTTAGATCTTATGATTTGCTTGTACTAGCCGACTTTTCTATTAATTGGATAATTGATTCTTTGTGGGGTTTGTAATCTCTTAACTCTTCATTTTGGTCACTAGATCTGAAACCTTAGCTTCTGCCAATTTGCAGTTGAGCTGTCCTTTTACTTAAAGTGGATGATTGCTTTTGATAAAAGAAAAGTTTTGTTATAATCCAGACTCGGGGATTATGTCAATCTTGTGAATTGTCAACAGACAAGCTTGCTCTTGAGGGGAAAGTTTTTTTCCTCTATTGCGAATCTAGATTCACATTAATGTTGAGTTGTTTTACTGCCATTGTGATAAAATATCTAGTGCTTAACTATAACATATCAAACACTAGTGTAGAAGACCTATTATTCTACTTTTGTTTTGCTTTCCATTAGCTCTAACTAATAGAGAAGACGGCCATATTAGCAAAACAGCTCATCTCCACATGACTTTGTCAATAAAGTATAAGTATGAAACCAGGAATTTGTACGACCTAATTATACAGAATTGTCCTTCCCAGATGGAGGCGATATCTGTATCTAGACAACCTGTGCCGGTTTTATTATCCAACCTGCTATAGCTTATTTGTGAAATTTGTTAGTCCATAGGTATTCGATGTTATATCCAAGGATGTGAATGTACGTTTAGAGTAAGGATATTATTGAGGTGCAATGTCTGAAGAGGGTGGCAGGGGGTGGGGGAAGAGAATCTTGAGTTCTTGTGCTGCTGTTAGCTTGTTCCTTGTATGTGAATAACTTGGTCGCCATGACAAATTACATTTGATTAGGATTTAAGTCTTGGAAAAAGAAGGTATTAATCTCAAGGCTTGCAAATATTATTTTCAGAAAGATGGATGCTATACATGCCTTTGCTAGAGAAGGAGATGGGGAGAACTTGCTTAAATGTATTGAAAGTGGTGTTCCAGTCGATTTGAAAGGTTGGTTTCTTCATTTCTACTCTTTATGCTACATCATTAGAATATATCCGAGGGATGCTCTCAGATCAGCTCAGTAGCTCTTAAGAAGCTAATCAGGTTCATTGGATTTGGGGGACTGATTGTGCTTAGATTGGATCAAATTTCAAGTGCATTGCTGACAATCTAAGTGATTAAAGAACCAGGCTACTTGCAACTAGGTTTGTGGAAATTGGATGCAGTGGAACAAACTCGTCAAGATGCTGAAATTCAGAAGTTTACATATGTTATCCTCTGCTTTGATTGGCTCCTTTACTCTCCTGGTTTTCTTGGGTGTGAGTTCAATAGAGCATGCACATTATTTTGCAAAAGGCAGACTGGTTTACATGTCGGGATTTTTTATTTTTTATTCTATCACCTCCCATTTTCTCTCTTCAAGATACCATTCAGACTAACTAACTAACACTTGGTCTAATTGAGAACTTCACAAGCTTGCCTGCGCGCATGTGCATGATTCTGTAATTCTGCAAATTGTGGAAGTTCTCATGCACATGCACGGGCACAGGTACAATTTTGCATCAAATTTATGTTTCTGTTCTTGTTTTCTACTATGCCCTCCTTATCTATTCAAAGCAGTAAATGATAATTTGTTTTAAAAAAGGTTTCTGCTTTAATGTTTGTTGAACCAATTGTAGATAGTGAGGGTCGGACTCCGTTGCACTGGGCTGTGGATCGTGGCCATTTTAACATCACAGAACTGCTTTTAAGCAAGAAAGCTGATGTGAATGCTAAGGTAATTGGATCATGATTTAGTTACTAAGTACTTTGCAAGTTGTTATTAGACCTTTTTAGATGTGACAAAGTGGTTTATCATCCTAGTTGCATATCTTGAGATCCTCAGTTTCTTTGGTCAAACGTAATGAACAGATGAAATAATTTTGGTTGGTGTCATGGTCATCGGATCTGTATTCTAGTTCTTGATTTCTGATCTTTTCACTTTTTGTTCTGATTATTTTGGTTGGTCTAGTTTAGTATTATGGATGAGTTTGCGTCAACTCTTTCTGTGTAGGGTCCCTAGTAAAGGGTCCTACAACTCCAGCGCTGAGCACACTGAGAGAGACGAAAGTGCAGGTAATACCAGGTGGCAAAGTGGTTACAAAAAGAGAGGTTGTTATATCATCTACGTCCGTACCTCTCCTTGCGTAGTGTCGTCTTACCCATTTAGTCTCATCTCATTTCATCATTTGCTCCATTGCAAAAGCAAAAATGTTGTACATTATTGCATCAAGTGATTTCCTCTTTGTTGTTCGACTCTTATTGCTTTTGCACTTATTTTGTAGGATAACGAAGGCCAAAGCGCATTGCATTATGCTGCTGTTTGCCAGAGAGAAGAAATCGCGGAATTCCTTGTGAAGCAAAATGCTGACACAGATCTTAAGGATGACGATGGCAATGCCGCTTATGATCTCTGTGACTTGAAGTGGCCTTGGTTGCAAAATGCAGTAGCCTAACTGAGGAACAATCGATTCTGTTCCTTCCCCACTCAACTAATGGAGTCATTGACTGTTTCTGGTTTCTGTACATGCTATATGTATAATTATGGATAACCCTTCAGCTTTATTCGTGTTCATGTTATATTGGCATTGGGCAGTTGTGTTATTTTCAGCCTCTTTCTGTCTATAGTACTTTTTTCAGGTTGTTGAGTCCAGAGGTGAAATTGATTAAGCCAGCTTTTCTTTGCATGACAGCATCATTTCCTTTGGAAAACTATGTGGTGCTTCAATCTTTATTGCACCCTTTTATTTTCAATCAATATGGTCTTAGGCTAGGCCCAAGACGGAAAGGGTTCAAAAAAATTGGCCCAAGAACTGCTCAACCGGATCAGGCCTGGTGTTCAATCCGATTTCACATGCCCACTAATTGCCACCGGACGTTGAAAAAAAAATTTCACTGCGCGCGACTCACTATTGGATTTGAGAAAAGGTTGGATGTATATTGTCTTAGTCGTAAAAAGTGACACGGTTTTCACGATTGATTTTTATTATAACCAATGTGATAAAGTTACCCTTGTGCCTGGATTTCCTTCAAATTGGGATACGATAGTTTTTTTACTTTATTTATATTGCAAACAGATCAAGATACAAAATATATCGAACAGATTTTTAAATTATTTTTACATCCGTGATGAGTCGTATGAGATGAAAATTTCACGTACGGTTCTGAAATGAAAATTCTTTGAATGACAATAGTAATGGATATCAGCTCAATCCGAAGGAAATTAAATGAAAACTTTACATAATTATTATGAAGCTATGCCACTAGAAATGGGTCCAAGTATGTACTCTATATCTTAGGCCATATCTACACAAGTAACGTATGTATGAAAGCTTTGGGATAGTATTCTTGAGCACCCGGAACGAAATTGAATGCTTATTACAAACTTTTAATAATAGAGTTTATTTTCTTCTCCTTTCGTCGTGTGGGACCACCTCAAGATCTCACTTCGATGATCAAAATTGTCTATCTTTTTTATTAATTTCTTTAGTCATCATGAAAAAAATTAGTTTAATTAAATATCGGTAAGTGCTTGACCTGACAATTTAGTTTTTTATTTTGAAACTTTTAATTTTTAAAGCTTAAAAATTAAATTTTTAGGTCAAACACTTATCGATATCCAATTAAATTTTTTTTTTAATTTTGAATAAATTAGTCAGAATAAAATAGACGATTTCGATCATCGAAACAAAATCTCAAAGTGATTCCACACGATGGAGGCTGAACAAAGTTTTATTTACCCTGAGATGAACAAAATTGAACTCTTAATAATATGTCTGTGATCTGTCATCTTGTGCGACTATCTCCCCTTAACTTACAAATTATAATCCCTCGACTTGGTAAAAATTACAAATCTGAATTTTATGTTGGAGTGGTTTGAAGAATTGGAATTGATTGATTGATCCAATTTAATGGAGTCATTGGATGGTTGAAAATCAAATAGTCCTCCTCTGCTCACCCAATTAAGAGTTTCCTTTTTTATGTTTCTAATAGATAACTTGTGCCAATTTCTCCAAGGCCTATTCACCCACCAGAGTTTCAAACCCCTCTGTTTCTTTTGTCCCCTCCCTTCTAACTGTCAATTAACTGTAATGTGCCATTCATTCAAAAACCAAACAAGAAATGAATTAACCAAGAAACCACCAAAACTCTCTCCTCCTCCCAAAATCACACCGGAACAAATGTCGAAGGCGGTGGTTTGCACCTTCATCGCCGCTGCCACCGCCTTCATCCTCCTCATAGTTTGCTTTCAGAGCATCAAAACAATTCACAAAGATCACGGCCCTCGCGGCCTAAGTCGTCGTTTAGGATACAAAGTTCCACCTCCTATTTTCGACCCCCTAATCGTTAAAATGGAAAAATTTGTGGAAGAAAAAGGTTTAAATCACCAGCACATGCCCAGCGACTGGGAAAAAAATCCAATTCCCAAAGAGCTTGATCGAGAAGAAGGCGTGACGGATTTCTTGAGCGATGAAGGGACACTAAACATAACCCTAAGGTTACACTATTTGTTCCCGTACCTTGACAAAGATCCAGAAGACGGGTTTGTTGAATCCAAGGAACTCGAAGCCTGGATTACGCAACAGGCAGATGATCGCTTGACTTCTCGGACAGAAAAAGAACTGGTATCGCGCGATAAGGATGTAGACGGAGCCATTTCTTTTGCAGAGTATTTCCCTCATTTTACGAACGAAGATCTAGGTAAATTATCATCTCACCTCCTATGTCCGATATCGCAATTTGGTTGTTTGTGAAAAATTAGGGTTTACGACAGTAACAATGGTTCAACAGAGAAAAATGGAATGAGGCACGGTGAAGCTGGATGGTGGAAGGAGCAATTTAGAAATGCTGACATTGACCAGAATGGACTTCTCAATTTCCATGAATTTAGAGAGTAAAAAATTTCCCCTTAATTTGCACTTTTATATCTGTTTATATGCTTTTTTTTAATTATAAACGAATTATCTGATTACCCTACGATCAAATTGGGGTAAAGCTTAGGGAATTTTCTACCTAAATTGCCGATTAGCCCTCAGACCTTGGAGGTAACGACCGGGCGTAATCCCCTTGTTCCCGAGTATTAAATTACGGAGTTTCGATCACACGACATTTGGATTTACGACTCGTTCACTCTATCACTTGGACAACCCCTTCCGGTTTATATTTGTTAATATGCTAATGCAATGTGCTTAAAAATTTAATTGACACTAACAAAAAATTCTCTTGCAGTTTCTTGTACCCAGAGGACAGCAGCAATGAAGAGATTCATAAATGGTTGTTGAGAGAAAAAATAAAGTTAGTATCTAAATTCGTAAATGTCTTTTTATCGTAACATACATTATCCGTATCCGACAATCTGTACTGCATATAATTTTGTATGAAAAATATATACGAAAACAAAGTTTAGAAACGAAAATACTCCTAATAAGGGTTGGAGCTCACGTTCTCCGATGCTTGTGGAGCCAACTGACTCTAATTTCCTCGTTCCATGCTTAATAATTTTTCCGTACTTTTAATTTCCAGGCCAAACGACTATGATCACGATGAAAAACTCAATCTATCGGAATTCAAAAACGGGGCTTACGATATCTACAAGAACTATGTTGAATTCGAAAACGGTGGAGCAAATGTACCCTCCCCTGAAGAAATATTTGAGAAGCTTGATGTGAAAAAGGACAAGTATATGACTCTTTTTGCAGGCTACATTTTACTCGAAAAAGAAATTTACTTGATGGATTGAGAAGATTTTAACTTGATTATTTTTGCAGATTACTAGGAGTGGAAGAGCTGAAACCCATACTCCAATACCTAAGCCCTGGGGAGCTTTCCTATGCTAAATATTATGCCAGATATCTAATTCACGAGGCAAGTTTTTCAGCAATATCGTTCAATTACTACATAAACAGTTTCGTATCATTTTTATTTTCTTTCAGTTTTCGATAGTACTGTCATTGTTTTCATTCACGATTCAATGCCAATAGTGTTATTTTTCTGAAAGTCCCGTTTGGAAAATATAAGTTTTCTCTTGCTTTTTGCATTTGGAAATACAAGAAAACAAACGCGCATACGATACATAAAATAAAAAAAAACATAAATTATTTTCTTTCTTTGAATTTCATTCTTATTAGACGATATATCTAACTTGTCATTGGTTTTAATTCAGGCTGATGAAGATAGAGATGGAAAATTAACTCTAGATGAGATGATAATGCATGAATATATATTTTACACCACAGTCTATGATGATACTGATTTTGACGACGACGACGATTTTCACGAAGAACTTTGAAATTGATAAAAGCAATCGGATGGCCAAAAAAAAAAAAGAGAAAGAAGAAAACAGAGAGGCATTTGTTTTGTTGATTGCCTTAGACATTATAGCTGATCTTTTTCCTTTATGGTTGTAGTCCTATTTGGTTATTATTTCAGTGCATAAAGTAGTAATACATCACCAAAATTCAATGCTGTGTATTCAATGTTTTATACATGAGCAATACTATTAACACATCATGTTGTACATCAAGTTATATATCATGTTTGTGTAACATCCACTAATCTAAACACATATCAAAATTTATGGGACCCGCTTTTACATTTTGCCTTATAATGATAAAAAATGCTAAAGACACACCACTTTTGCACCGCTTTCACACATCACTCAAAACTATGTAGTTTTGTGTTGAAAAAAAACCATATTTGTTTTTGACCCATATCGCTGAAAACATATTTGGATCTTCCTTAACATAAAACGACGTAGTTTTAAGTGATGTGTTAAAATGATGTGTATGTAGCACTCTTGTATAATGATATGTTAAGTAGGTATGATGTACAACTTGATGTGTTAGTAGACTTATTCTGTATTCATATTCTTTGATATAATGTTTGGAGATTTGGTTATTTCACGACTACTTATTTCAAATGAAAATTTCCATTCTCCACATAAAATAACCAAACCCAAAAGAATTTGCCACAACGTACAAGTTTTTTCCTCATAAATTTTACCATCCTACGGGAGCTTGAACCCTAAATTTCATCTGCCAAAATATTGACAATGATAATCAGTCGCTAAATGATGGAGGTTTGTTACGGTGCACATCACTTATTACTTTTTTAATCTCGGAATTTAAAACACTAGAGGACAGTGATCAATCTTTTTCTCTCTTTTTTTCTCCCATTGGTCTGAAAAATAAAAAAGACAACTCAAAAGGATAATAAATAAATATAAGGATGATCAGAGAACAACTCAATCGTCCTAATAATATTAATGACACGTTGATCAAATTTTTTAAGACATGTAAGTGTTAGCAAGTACCCGAAAATAAATATAACGACGATTAGAGAACACTTCAATCACGCTGCTTATAATATTAACAAAGAAATGATCCAATCTTTTAAGACACACAAATGTTAGTCAGGAATCTACAACCAAATATAACGGTGATTAGAGAACTGTAACGACCTAGAATTTTAATAAAATTTACTAATTAATTTTAAACAATTTTACTTGCATGTCTAATTATTAATTAATCTATTTGCATTTATATTTATTTGAACGGTTTTGATCTAATTTTATACAAACGGTTGAGATTGAGAGTCACGAGGGCGAGAAACACTGGATCATCTCTCATATTCTTCTTCAATGCTCAAGAAGAATCCTAGAAAATAATAATAATAATAAATTCTGAATTTATTCTATCACTTTCATGAATTTTTTATGAAGGGAAATAAGATTTATTGGGTTGTTGATGGCAACATTGAGTATGGGGAATTCATGGCCTTTATGAGGATTTTATGACAAAATAATGGAGGTTTTTATCTTTCAAGCCTATAAAATTGAATTTGGTTTCTTATTTCTTTACATTATTTTCGGAATCTAAACATAAGAGAGAGATTGTGGGGTTAGTTTTGAAGTTCTTGAGAGAGAAAGAGTGGGGAAGTTATGGGTGGGTTCGAGTTCCAACAATTTTTTTCGTTCTTTGTTATTTTCTTCGAATTGAGGCAGGAATTTATACCTTTCAACCCTTAGGTAGTTTAATTTTGTTGTTATCTTCACTTTCAAATCTAAAAAGCATGTGTTTATGTTCTATTCATGCGAGGAAATCAGAGTTTGAGAAAGTTACAGAATTTGAAAAATGACAGCTTGCTCGAGCGAGCTTAGGCCGCTCGAGCGACTTGAACATTTCTAGACTCTATTTTGTTCTATCAGAAAATTATAGAGAAGTCAAAATTCGTCTTTTTGGGAACACCGATAGGAACACCGATACCAATGCTAGATATATGTATATCATGGATGTGTTATGAGGAAGTGAGTTAATTGAATTCAACAGAAGCAACATAGTTAATGTTTGTAATGCATCAAATAAGGAGCACAAGAGGAAGCGTGCAAATTATCGATTAACCACGTAGAGTGTTGCCTAAGCATCACAATCTCATTCCAACATGACAACTAAGACAATATTGACACCTTCTTGGCACACTCTCGAAGGGTCCAGTACGTTCCTAACATTCTCAGAGGAGTCTAGCTAGTATATTCCTAACATTTCTGAATGAGTCTAATACATTCCTAACATTCCCGAAGAAGTCTAGTACAAATCCACTTTTTACCATCATCAATCAAATATCATCACTTACGAATCACAAATTCAATACTACCATCGTTTACTCTAATAAGTCCATGAATGTGTAACCACGCAAGAGTTCTTAGAATTTTATAGAAAGCCTCTAACGATGACTTGAAACCATAAATAAAACTTTCCAAGATAATCACCAAAATTTTCTAGATCAAGCACTATCGCTCGAGTGAGATGGAAGTCGCTTAAGTGACCAAAATTTCAGTAAGGTTCACTGGATAGTCGCTCGAGCGACTTAAGTGATTTCTGGGTTTTACAGACACTGTCAAGAACACAAATGAACACCGAATTTTCTATCCAAGCACGACTAAATCATGAATTTCGACTACATTTAACACTCACACACACATATATAAGGCATTATGTCCCTACCTCAAGGTCTAGCTAATGGATTTGAAGAAGATGGATGAAACCCTAGCTTCGGATGCTCTTAAGACTTGAATCCTCCTACTTCAAGTTTCAATTCGATGATCCGCCTTCGAATATACGTTAGACACATGTAAATCACTCCATATCTCAAAGGAATTTGGTTTTGGTTGGTTGGATTGCAACAATTTCTAGAGAGGAGGAGGAAGAAGTTATAGAGGGAGAAGGAGGAAGGATTATGCTTTCCAAGTGAGCTCTACCCCAAAAATCTGATTTGGGGCCAAATAAAGGGGTTGTCAAAAGACCTCTATACCCCTCTCTCACCAAATCAACCTAATTAACCCTCCCGGGTCAAATTCTAACTCGCCCGAGCCGAATCAACTAATTTCGCGACGTTAATACACATTAATAAATATCCCGAGCATAATTTTAAAAAAAAAATCCGGGTCCTTACAAATTTTCGTGGAATCTCGTGAGACCCGTTTTTATCATGAACTATTATATTTGACCATGTCTAACTATGTTTGACCGTGATTCTTGTAATTCAATGTTGATGATAGAGTAAAGTATAGATATATTTGTGTGATTCTGAATATATATTTGAAATAGTATTGTTGTTGGATGTTCTGAGTACAGTCGTCGTGCTATCCGAAGTGTAGTAGAATATAATTTCATTCAATCGTTTTGCTGCTCGATCTTTCATAGAATTTGACATAACTGAACTTTTAGAGAAAATATAGTATACACATTAGGGACATTAGACATATGCTTGTACGACACTAGAATCTACGAGACAGAAGATGAATGAGTGGTTGTTATTATGTAGATACTTGTAGACACAAGTAAGAATAATGAAATAAAATGTTAAAATGGTGATAGGTTTTCTAACCTTGAGATCATCTAGGATGCCAACGATTCTCTTATGGGTGTCAATTGAGATACTAGACAATCACAATACGTTGAACTATGCTCGAAGTGTTGCACGGTCTAGATTTGTTGAACTGTACTCCTTGTGATGGATGGTTGTGACATTTTACTATACCTGATTAGAGTGCTAGATTGTCTTGACGCGTTGAACTGTACTTAATGTGCTAGACGATCATGACGTGTCAAACAGTGCAAGAATTATGTTTTTGAGTTAAATTTGCGAGATGGGTTATGGTGGATCAAGTTCCCTTTTGTGTGTTTAAGTCCTACTGGCTATTGTGTCGCGTTCTACGTGGAAAAAAGTTTCATCGAGCGTTGTTCCATTTAAAAGAAAAAATTCATAACTTAACCGTGTAATATTTTACTGCGTGTGACATTTCAACATCTGTTATTAAAGTTGTTCAATTACTTTTGTATATTTCGATGTCCGTGTTATTACCTATGGATTCAATTTTTTCGAGTATATTTTCCTACTGAGTTTCAATATTATTCATTGGAGAAATTTCTCTACTCTCAGTATTTCGTGTCAGATGTACAAGAGCAAATGGAGATGTCTCCCGAACAGAAAGAGTTGGACGATGAAGATAGAGAGTTGAAAAGGACCGGGTTATCGCACCATTATAAGCTTTGAATTTTATAAATTTGTCTTTTATGTAAATTCGAAAAGATATTTATGAATTTCAAATGTTATTCTGCTACAGTTAATTTATTAACCAAAAAAAAATGCTATTTCTTTTAAAATATTTACTTTATATAAAATAATATTTAAATAGTTTAAATAATATACCGAAAAGTCGGAGCGTTACAAGAACAAGTCAATCGTCATACTAACATTAACGACCTAATGATCAAATCTTTTAAGACGTAAATATTATCAACACTTCCGAAAATGAAGATTAGAGAATGATTCAATTGCGCTACTAATTAAGGGTGAAACCAGTCTGATTTGGCTGAAAAATTCGGACAAAATCGGTAATTTCGGTTTGAGTTTTTGTAAATCAAAACTGAACCGAACTATTTCGGTTTGATTTCTCCGATTTCGATTTGGTTTCAATTTGGTTGGACTTGGATCCAAAATTAAAAGAACTTCTAAAAAACTAAGAGGGCCATATCAAATGGATAAAACCGGGATTGAGTTTTATTTTAAAATTGATTTTTAATTTGATTAAGCTAAAAAAACTTCTAAAAATGTAAAGCCCAGTAAAATTAATATATAAAATTAAAAATAATTTTAAATTATAGTAAAATTATAGCTTCATAAAGTAAGAAAAAACTAGTTTGAGACTTAAAAAAAGCATATATGAATTTATATTTTATATTTTTTATGATTTAGTATAGGAACTGGTTTGGTTTGATTCCTAAGTGACTAAAATCGAAAATCAAATCGAAATTTTTTAAAAATCTCAAACCGGACCGTTCGAACCGAAACGAACCGATTAGATTGAAAAAAATGACCAAGTTATCGGTTCAATTTGGTTTTTTGATTTAGTTCAATTTTTCAGTTTAAATTTTTACCCCTACTACTAATATTAACGATGTAATGATCAAATTTGTTAAGACATGTAAATATTAGCGACGCATCAACAAACAAATATAACGATGATTAGAGAACAATTTAATCGCCCTACTAACATTAGCAATGTAATGATCAAAACTTTTAAGACTTGTAAATGTTATCCCCAAAAAAAATGTTACCGATGCATCCGCAAACAATTATAACGACAATTAGAGAGCAATTAAATCGCCCTGCTAAAATTAACGACGCAATGATCAAATATTTTAAGACTTGTAAATGTTAGAGATGCATCCACAAACACATATAACGATAATTAGAAAATAATTCAATCGCCCAGCAAACATTAAAGACTTAATGATCAAATCTTTTAAGATAGGTAAATGTTAGCGACGCATCCGCAGTCTTCATTTCCTATAATTATAATTTTATTATATGAAATATCTAACTGGTTCAGGCCGATGAAGATAGAGACGGAAAACTAACTATAGATGAGATGATAATGTATGAATATATTTTGCACCACAATCGATGATGATACTGATTTTGATAATGATGACGACGACAATCTTCACGAAGAGCTTTGAAAATGATGGGTTAGCTACAAAAAAAAAAAAACACATTTTGTTTTGCTGATTGCTTGAGACCTTTGCCCTATTTGGCCAAAATTTTTTTTTTAACTTATTTTTTGTCTTTATTCAAATTTTTTTTGTATTTGTTATTTTTATGTCATTTTTTCGTGGATTATTGGTTCGTATCGACGAAAGGAATCTAAAAAGTATAAAATTATGTTCAAAAGTTAAAAAAAAGTCACTAAAGACGAAAATAAGTCAACACGGACGCTGTTTTTGACTTATTTTTTGTCTTTTCTGAACTTTTTTCAAATGTAGCCGATGATTGATAACTTTTCTGAAAGCTCTTGTCGAGACGAACCAACAATCATCAAAAAATTGATGAAAAACAAAAAATTTTAAAAAAATTTCAAATAAGGACAAAAAACTAAACAGTGAATAATCCAATAATAACCACAGGCCAAATAGACAGTTGATCTTTTTTCTTTATATTGGTAGTCCTATTTGGTTACTAGTATAACGTGTTTGATACACTTCGTAAACAAAGGAATTTGCTACAACATACAAGTTTTTTCTCATAAAATTTAGACCTTATAACGTGTTTATTTGCAAAAAAAAGGATGAGATTAAATTACATATTTTTTAAAAATTGTCCTCACCTAGATTTTTTAATTATTTATCTTGGTCATTCTAAAAGAATTAGAAAATAGAGTTGATGGTCAAAAAAATTAAAAATGAGCAATCTCTTAATTTTATTTATATATTTATCTCTCTGAAATTAAATAAAAATAGAATATAGGCAATCTTGTTTGTTATCATAACGACCGGAATGAACAGATTGCAGCAAAAAAATGAAGTAAAAACTATAGTTAGGCTGGGTTTGGTCTGACTTGATTATTTGATTATTTTTTTAGTTCTTATGTGATTTTTTTTGGTAATTTTTTATTTTTTGCTAACTTTTTGTGGATTATTGGTTCGTCTCGACGAGAAGTTTTAGAAAAATTATAAATATTGAACCAAATCTAAAAAAAATTCAAAAAAGAAAACAAAAATTAAAAAAAAAATCATACTTATTCGTTGTCTTTAGTGACTTTTTTTTAGCTTTCGAACATAATTTTATACTTTTTATATTCGTCTCATCGAGATGGACTAATAATCCACAAAAATTTGAAGCCAAAGCGACAAATGTAAAAAGAATTGAACAAGGTGAACAAATGAACAAAAAATAAAATGGAAGGACAACAAGGTCAGTCTTTACACACTATTTTTATCCAGCTTACATGGTATTGTTAATACCTGGTTCCACATGGTATTGCTAATACCTGGTTCCACATGGTATTGCTAATACCCCTAGTGAGGGGTTTAGCAATCCCATGGCTTTGCTTATCCCACCCCTTTTTGCAAGACAAACACGCATTACTTATGCCCATAAAATTATTAATCTTATCCCAAGTCCTATCCAGTTTATCAAATGGGGCCGGGCTTCTAGGCCTTTAATTTTCAATAAAAGTTCACATCGTAAAAACTATCAAAAACATTAGAGGATGAGGATCAATCTTTTTTCTTTCTTGCTTTCTCTCATTCATTTGAAAAATGAAAAAGACAAGTCAAAAACGATAACAAACAAATATAATGACGATTAAAGAATAATTCAATCGCTCTATCAATATTAACGACTTAATGATCAAATGTCTTGAGACTTGTAAATGTTAGGGACGCATCTGCAAATAAATATAACGACAATTAGAGAATAATTCAATTGCTCTGAAAAATGAAAAAGACAAGTCAAAAACAATAACAAACAAATATAACAACGATTAAAGAATAATTCAATCGCTATGTCAATATTAACGACTTAATGATCAAATATTTTAGGACATGTAAATTTTAGCAATGCATCCGTGAACAAATATAACGACAATTAGAGAACAATTCAATCGCTCTGATGACATTAACGACTTAATGATCAAATTCTTTAAGACAAATAAATGTCAGCGATACATCTGTGAACAAATTTAATGACGATTAGAGAATAGTTCAGTTACCTTCTTAACGTTAAAGACATGACATCAATTTTTTTAAGACTATAAATATTAGCGACGTATCCTATACTTCATTTCCTAAAATTGATAGCTTTCTTTTGTCTTAAATTGAAATCACGTAATTAAACTAAAAAATGGCAGTCCCAATATGTTTTGGTGGGTAAATTGTAGTCCCAAATTTCTTACTTGGCTATACTCCAATAAAGATTTCAAAATCAACTGTGCTGATTTTCTTGGGTATTTATGACTACAGTGGTCTTGTCCGCATCGAATCAGCACCGTAAAAATAAGAAGTATCAATATTATTTGCGAAATTAAACAGATATAGATTTTGTAATTCAAGTCCGGCTGGACTCTCGCGTCCCCCCTCTCTCTCCCTCTCTCCTCATCTCTCTCTCTCTCTCTCTCTCCTAGGGTTTTTTTTGCGCGCCGCCTTTGCTTCTACCCGATCGGAGAGTGCACGTCCTCGGAGTTTCTCCAATCAATAATCGAGCGTCAGGTAATATTATTGTCAGTTTCCTAAGCCATATTCGCTGTTGCTCAGTGTCATCTGATTAAGTTTCATATAATGATTTCAACACTTGATCTACTATTTGTTGTTTCTTACGATTTGGTCTGTGATGGATTAGATTTGATCTAAACCAGTCGATTCATTTAGATTCGGCTTGTTAATCGAGGAAAGGAAATTTTGGCCTGTTCTCGGTCTCGAACTGTATTTAGAAGTTTCAACTCTTATGGAGTTTGTCATTGATCCGTGACAAATGTCATCAGATCGGCGGTTTGCATCTGTAATTATGTGGAACTTCGAACTGCTCAAGTTCAGATGGGTTGGTTATGCAGATTTTGGGCGTTAAAAAATAGGGGTTTCAATGGAGTGTTT